>CM038720.1:41043948-41176448 GCA_021613375.1 Megaleporinus macrocephalus | reverse complement strand
TTCTGGAATACAGACCACACAGCCAGAGAGGTAAACATACAGAGCAGTGCAGATGGAAACCCTGACACTTACATCTGGGCTCCACCCTCACAACCGGCTCCTGCTTATGTCCAGCTTTTGTCCACCTTGCTGTCTTTTGGTCTTTCTGTCTTTGGCTTAAAAGCTTCACTGTAGAGTAGGGGTGTGCTATACCGTATCGTACACACTAATATCACTAATATTTTTTAATATTGTGAAGGATATTATACCCTGAAATATCGTGCCATATCACCCATCACTAATTATCACACCAGGTACTACTTTTACTGTTTTTATCAAAAGATAAATTCACACTTTTCTCATTTCCCATTATATATCTACTAGAGACAGACTTTATCTCCAGTATCATCACTTTACTTCAGTCCTGGATATATGGAGATATTTGGAGTGCATTATTTAGTATCGTGACATTCTGGATCATTGACTTCTGATAAATTTTTGTATTTTTTAATATCTCAGTTAGGAGTGTGCCATATCATATCGTATGCAATAATAAAATTTAATTTTAATTTTGTTGCAGTAGTGTATTCTTGAAATATTTTTTTGTCATATCACCAAGAGTATCGTTATTGCAAAAATACCATGAAATATCATGATATTATTGTAGGGCCATATTGCCCACCGCTACTGTATAGACGCTTCCCACTTAGAACTCTTCTTATAAGGAGAACCTTCTACTGAAACGTTCTTCAGGGAACCAAATGTAGTCCTTCTACGGCAGTGGTGGATCAACTCCCGGCCTGGAGGACTGGATTCCAGCACCCTTTGATCATTTTCCTGCCCAGCAGCACCGGATTCAACCCAGCGGTTGATTAGCAGGTAAGTAAACCGTCTATGGCCCTTTGTTCTCAACCCCGGTTCTGAGCCTCATTCCCAAGAAAGCTTTCTGCCAATAACAGTCCAGTTTGGTTGCGTGTGTATAAACTGTTTGCCTGCGGTGATTGGAAAGCCTGGCATGTCTTGGCTGATGCCTAGCCTTCTTGTTTGGAGCTCCCTGCTCAGCTAGTTGCTAGTCTTCTTGTGTTTTTCTGCTTTATCAACCCTGACGACGTGTTTCCTACGATAGCAGATATGCCTCCATCCCTCGGTGCCCTGGACGAGCTGTGAATAACCCTGATGTCAGGAGATGTCCCATTACATGTAACTTGCACTTCCATCCAGCTGTCTCAGGCCTTCCTCCATGACAGAAAGAGGCAGAGGAGTCAGGGGGATTGAGGAAACATCTGTTCCCATGCTCGCTCAGAGAGTTCCTCTTGATCAGAATGGAGAATGTCAGTCTCCCCCGCTTCAACCCCTACGGGCTCGTATGCGGACTCACGCATCGTTTATTCACTCTCATAGCTGCCTAACCACAACACTAGCTTCACAGTGGTTACAGAACTCAGTCCTAGAGGTTACTCGAGAGTTTGTCTTGGATTAAAAGCTGGACAATAAATCCAGAGTTCAGTCTACAAGTCTGCTGGGCTTTACAGCCTGATGTCTACAAGGCCGTTCACAGCTTGAGTGAACATGCAATTCCAGCGACTGGACCGGGCTTGCCAGAGAAGCCAGGTACAGATAAACGCCAGCCGCTTTGCGGGTATTGGATTTCGGTTGGAGCACTCAGCTCACGCTGAGAGGCTGTCACTGATGGATCTCGACCGCAATCAACACAAGCGTAACTGGAACGCATTTCTTCCTCGCATTTGCTTTCAATTATGTAAGTCATAACTCGTCTCTGGTGTCCAATGAGTCCTCTGGACAGCAGGCGTGCCGACCACTGCCGAAATCACAGCCGCTTGCAGATGCAGATGATTTGTCGCCTGTTTTAAACCGTATCCTATAGTCATGCGTCGCTGTGAGGGTGTGGCCGAGGTGGCCAGCGCCACCCCAAAATAAATGCTCGCCGTTCGTTTCCACCTTGCTGTTGGGCACCTGCTGAAACTCCCTGCCGCCCCATTTGCCACCTGAATAAATGTTTACAATATAAGTCAACATACAGCCATATGCACAAGTTTCAACACCACATCCTCTTCAGGGAACCTAGATATGCTAATTTTAAATGTTATTTAGAATCCAAACAAGGTAAAGGACTGAGCAGAAGGTTTAGTCACTCTGGGACATTATTATATATAAAAAGCTATTTGTTTCAGATAGGAAGTGTTTATTTACTCAGTAAACACTTTATTATTAAATATTAAACAATATTAATAGAGTAAGTAGAGCTTTTACACTTTATTATTAAATATTAATCAGTATTAATAAAGTAAGTAGAGCTTTTACACTTTATTATTAAATATTAAACAGTATTAATAGAGTAAGTATTAATAATCAGTATTAATAGAGTAAGTAGTGCTTTTACACTTTATTATTAAATATTAATTAGTATTAATAGAGTAAGTAGTGCTTTTAAATTTTATTATTAAATATTAATCAGTATTAATAGAGTAAGTAGAGCTTTTACACTTTATTATTAAATATTAATCAGTATTAATAGAGTAAGTAGTGCTTTTACACTTTATTATTAAATATTAATCAGTATTAATAGAGTAAGTAGAGCTTTTACACTTTATTATTAAATAATAATCAGTATTAATAGAGTAAGTAGAGCTTTTACACTTTGTTATTAAATAATAATCAGTATTAATAGAGTAAGTAGTGCTTTTACACTTTATTATTAAATATTAATCAGTAATAATAGAGTAAGTAGAGCTTTTACACTTTATTATTAAATATGAATCAGTATTAATACAGTAACTAGAGCTTTTACACTTTATTATTAAATATTAATCAGTAATAATAGAGTAAGTAGTGCTTTTACACTTTATTATTAAATATTAAACAGTATTAATAAAGTAAGTAGAGCTTTTACACTTTATTATTAAATATTAATCAGTATTAATAGAGTAAGTAGAGCTTTTACACTTTATTATTAAATATTAATCAGTATTAATAGAGTAAGTAGAGCTTTTACCCTTTATTATTAAATATTAATCAGTATTAATAGAGTAAGTAGTGTTTTTCCATACGTCAGTGTGTTTATTTAACTCTTTCCAAGCTTCTCCTAAACAACCCAGTATTATTATCAGTTCTTATCTAATACCTGCTTTGACTGCTCAGTACTTCATTAAGATAAATCAAGATTTGCTGCTGAAGGAACTGAACACATTCATACAATGTCTGGGGCGTCCAGGAGAAATCTGGAACCTAACTTTGTTCTTCAAACTGGATCAAGATCTGATCTACTTCTCTCACAATAACATATTCATGTTACTTTGTATTGTATGTCTGATTATTTACATCTCTTCTTATTGATTGTTGTTACCTGTGCTCATGTCTGTTTATATCCTCTGATTGTTACCAAGTTTTGACTATGTCAGTATTATGAAGTGTTCTATTGTTCTATCAACTATCCCCGTGTATTACCTTTTTCCGTTTCTGTCTAGCCCTATTTATTGGATACAGTGTACCTTTTTTTTACCTTGCCATTTTTTGCTGGATCTCAATTTATGTGACACAGGCTCATCCAGGACGTTCTTAAAAATTGTAAAATCAGTGTGTCTCGTTGGAGAACCAAGACAAACTAACACTATTAATCTGATACAGCACTTCAGAGACACCACACAGCTGAATACTGTGAGTATCAGCAAACAGCACAGCTAGTACGCACAGCTAACACAAAACAAACAACCCAGAACACCTACAGACCAGATCTGACCGGTACGAACAGAACAGCAGCAACAATTCAAAATTCTACATTTAATGATTACAGTTTTAGTTTAAAATAACAGAGTCTGAGTTTAATGACTGCAGTTCTTACTGTATTTATTTAATTATCTTTTTTTGTTTTAAATTAAGGGTCTAAATGTAATGATTGCAGATATTTGTTTGATGTACTTTGTTTATTTTCTGCTAATTTAGTTAAAAATATTATGCTGTTTCATATGAGCTCGTTAAAAATGGTAATAAACACTCTTCACTGGTCTTCTTGTAGCTTTCATATTTTATTTTTAATGACCATTTATGTCAAATGTAAATGTCACATTTAATTTAACTGTATATACACAGTGATTTAGAGAGAATGGTGGGCCGGGTGGATTTATTTATTTTGATTTTTTTTATTAATAAATTTTTTTATTTTCTTTTTGTTTCTTTTCTCTTTCAAAAGAAAAGGAAAATGTACTGTTGTTGTGTTTACTGGTTGTTGACTTCTGTTGAGGTTTGTACATTTTCAATAAATATATCTATGCAAAAAAAAAAAAAAAAACAGTTAATAAACCAGTTTAGATCATTTTTCATGACTTGCTTGCGCTAATAACTACATGTAGCCCTGCCGTGGCATATAGCCCCGCCCTCTATCGGTATCGGCTTTCAGCCAATTGTGCTGAAAGGTGATTGGTCATTGGAATCAGCCTCAAAAACGCATTGCCTTTTGTCACACACCATATATTAAAGCCTCTATACCTATAACTCTGCGCCGGTCTCAGTCCTGTTGGGTTCTGACCGCTGATCTAAGGCTAAGCAATGCTGACGTATTACACCGTATTAAATGTGTGTGGAGCACATCTGAGGAACCCTGGAGAGCTTCTGTGGTCATTTTTCGCTAAGATGGGTGGGTGATCTCTGTCCAGGGTTCTTTACGACTCCCAGATGAGGAGTGCTGGCATCGGCCACAAGCTGTCAGGGAGAGTTACGCACCTTGTGTTTTCATCGCTGGATCAGATTACAGGAGTCGGTGCCATTACTGATGACCAGAAGTTTTCCTCCCCTGCTGCAAATGATCATATCAGAGCTTCTGACTGGCTGAAAAGCAGCCTGCGCAGCTTCCCACTGCGAACTACACGCGGCGAGTCGAGCGAGAGCTGTGGTTAACTGACAGTCGTGAGCCTGAGCCAGCTTGTGCAGCACACACTGACAAGCCCTAGGAACATAATTATATAGCATATGAAGATGCTGCAGAGGATTGGCAAAATAATTATACTTTCAGCAAGAGTGAGGAAGCCCCCCTCTACCTCCCCACCAAAACACAAACCAGGCTTCTCACATCCAGAGTCGCGGCAACACAGCTTTAACTGGAACGTAAGCATTCAAGGTTGCATCCGGAGTCGGACTGATTTTTCACTTCTTAGGATGTTTACATCAAATTCCATCATGAAATTCACAGGAATGAACGTGGAGGAGAATCACGGGGTTCTTAATTTAGAGCCTCTGCTCCTCACAGTAAGGTTCTCCACTAGATGCTGTAGATGTTCTACTGAATTAGTTCACAGTTAACAGTGTTTCAAATCAATCAGTTAAGGACTCAGTTCTAAGATATTTACAAGAGCAGGTATATCTATAATTTAATTAGGTTGAAAGATTTGATCACATACTACCCCCTCCTGGACATGCATGGTACTGCATAGTACTGCACGAGGCTATGGCCATGTGCCTTTGTTTTTCTTTAACTTTGCTTGTTTCAGTCCGAGCAAAGGCCGAGCTGTTTGTTTGTTTTTGATCTTCACTTTGTTTCTCGTTTGTGTTATTATGGATCTGTCCGTGTTTTGACTAGAGATGGACCGTTCAGAGTTTTTGAGGCCGATTCCGATCGCCGATCACCTTTTATCGTGATCGGCCAATAGCCAATACCGATTGAGGGCGGGGCTATATGTCACAGCAGGGCTACATTAGCACAGTTATTACTAATAGTTATTAGCACAAGTAAGTCATGAAACATGGTCTAAACTGGTTTATTACCATTTTTAACGAGCTCATATGAAACAGTATAATATTATTAACTAAATTAGAAGTTGGTCTAAATTAGAAGTTGGTCTATGTGGAGTAAACCGCTTGATCCAGCTCCAGAAGAGCCACATCTGAAAAGTATCTCTACTAGAACAGCAGAGCGTGGATCCAGGTGGAATTAAGCAGCAGAATGAACATCTTCTACAGCCGAGAAGAGCTGCTTATCTAGAACTATAAACTCAATCACTCTGGCTGTGGTTCTTTAGCTCTCTGGCTGTTTCTGCTGCTGTTCTGTTCGTACTGGTCAGATCTGGTCTGTAGGTGTTCTGGGTTATTAGTTTTGTGTTAGCTGTGTGTTCTAGCTCTGCTGTTACTGATACTCACTGTGTTCAGCTGTGTGGTGTCTCTGAAGTGCTGAATCAGATTAATATGTTAAATGTCTTTATCTTGGTTCCCCAACGAGACACTGATTTCACTAATTTTACAAAACTGTCCTGGATGAGTCTGAGTCACATACGGTAACAAACTGCCAGACGGACGATGTTGTCTATCAGCACATGCCATGGATGCAAACTGTTTTCGTGAGGCCGCTGCTTTAGCCAGTGTAAGGAAAATGAAAGGGTATGTATTTCCACCTAGTGGTTCAGATAGGAATTGCAGGGAGCTGGCCGGCGGGCTCCTCTTCCTGGATGTAACGCTAGCTGGAAATACAGAAATTAGGCTCATTTGTTTACCGCCATCGATTGGCTCTCAGGATCGGCTAAATTGGAGAAATATTGGCCGATCACTGATCACATATTTTGATTCAAAATCAGCCGATTACCGATACATAGCTGATCGATCTTTCCATCTCTACTTATTGCCCATTTTCCACAAGTGCTGAACCAAATCCCTTCCTGAATAAAACACACGGCAGCACAAACAACCAGCACCAACAGTCTCCGTCTACAAACGTCCACAGCACAATCACGCTGTCCTACTGGACAAACACTGAAAGACCTAAAACTACTGCCATCAAACTGCTGAGGACAGACCCGTCCCACTTTCCTACTCACGACTGTGCTGCCCTCTAGAGTGTAACTGTAATTAAAGTGTAATTAACTGGTGATAAACTTCTGCTCACTGGGCATTAGCACTACTGGGGATGGTGAGTAAACATGGTGTGAAGGGGTCTCGGGATATTGTGGTACTCACAGCCAGCTGAGCAGAGGCATGTAGTGACAGATGCTAAGTTTAGATAGCTGCACCAGGGACGTGTTCACCATGGACCTGAAAAAACAAACAAACAAACACACACAGAACTTGAGTTCACAGTATAAACACTGCACATGCTAAGCTGCACTAAAGTAAATGGCATCTTAATTTAAATGAAACCCGAAGCCCTCGCAGGCAAAAGGCATAGCTGTCTTCTGGTCTTCAGATCTTCTGAACAGTTTAAGCTACAGAGACGATCCACATATCAGAACATTCAGCCGACCCGGCACAAGCTGTGACGTCAGCATCAGAGAGGAATCCTAAAGTCGCTTCTTTACTTTTAGCGTTCATAACAAAGGGCATCACATGATTCAGGCATCAGGAAAATCAGCACTCAACCACCTCTGACCACCCATCAGCCAACAATCCAGTTCCAAATACCACCCCAAATCCAGCTACTACTATTATACCAGCTCTCGGCTTTAAAAATAAAGTGCTCTGTATCAGAATTTTAGCTCAGAATGATTCCAAGAGGACTGAAAAATCAATAAATGACATGTCGGTCTGATCGTATTAAAGTATTTTCAGGTATTAATAAGCAATAGAATGAATCTCTTTCAGAATTACTGCATTTTCACCCCACAAACACTCCAAACACACAATTTCTAAACATTATATGAGCTGACACTTGTTTTTAAGACCCATATAGGCAAATATTTATGGGATTTAGATACATTTCTGATAAAAAAAGTACTGTATATTAAAATTCTGTTTATAGCTACACATCACATAATGGCATATCTGAGTATCACAGGGTCTTAAAAGTATTAACATGACATTTGGCTGTTTCACTGTAATTGAAATTTTATTTGTACTTGAGCAAAATACAAAACAATTGCACAAAATTATCAAGAGGGTTTTAAGGGTTAACACACTGTTTGTGTGATGTATGTTTGTTTACATCGCTGGATAAGTTTATTAGTGGTTATACAAAATTCTTTATATAGAGGAAGGACACAAATTATTAGACATTCAATAGGATGACGAGATAATAACATAAGTAAAACAAATTATGAAATTGGATGACAGAGTGGAAAGAAAAAATCAATAAATACATATACACTACTGTACAATAATTTAAAATCCTTTATCTGATCAATAAGTGTGTGTTCACCAGTAAGAACAGCAGATCTGATTAGAACAGATGTAAATAATCAGACATACAATACAAAGTAACATGTATATGTTATTGTGAGAGAAGTAGATCAGATCTTGGTCCAGTTTGATCATTGTATGAATGTATGAATGTGTTCAGTTCCTTCAGCAGCAAATCTTGATTTAGCTTAATGAAGTACTGAGCAGTCAAAGCAGGTATTAGATGAGAACTGATAATAATACTGGGTTGTTTAGGAGAAGCTTGGAAAGAGTTAAATAAACACACTGACGTATGTAAAACCACTACTTACTCTATTAATACTGATTAATATTTAATAATAAAGTGTAAAAGCTCTACTTACTCTATTAATACTGATTAATATTTAATAATAAAGTGTAAAAGCTCTACTTACTCTATTAATACTGATTAATATTTAATAATAAAGTGTAAAAGCTCTACTTACTCTATTAATACTGATTAATATTTAATAATAAAGTGTAAAAGCACTACTTACTCTATTAATACTGTTTAATATTTAATAATAAAGTGTAAAAGCTCTACTTACTCTATTAATACTGATTAATATTTAATAATAAAGTGTAAAAGCTCTACTTACTCTGATAATACTGTTTAATATTTAATAATAAAATGTAAAAGCTCTACTTACTCTATTAATACTGTCTGGAACAAAAAGCTTTTCAAATATAATAATGTCCCCAATACATATATATATATATATATATATATATATATATATATATATATATATATATATATATATATATATATATATGTTGATACATGGTGATGATGTCTAAGTATTTTGAGTTCAGACCCACTTTCTTTCTTAAAGGACGTACTTTCTTTCAGTCAGCCTCGGCTCCAGCCGACCACACCGAAGACAGCTGAATTCAAAAACAGCTAACTTTCGTCATCCTGTTCATTCCTGCTATGCCCAACATCTGCCAGGACATAGTGTTATGCAGACGGTGTCCGCGCAGTACTTTCTGTTTTCTATTAACAATGAGGCACCAAGGAGCTTCTATTATCAGAAGACCTTTAAAAACGGCTTTGCTTTGTGTCCGACACCACATTCTGTTAGAAACACGACCGATTTTTAATAACTGACTCCAACAACACTGGATTAGAACTAATGGACGTCAAGACGAAGAGAATCGAACATCTGAGAACAAGTGACAGTAACATATACATGAGAAACTGGGTTCCTCAGTTTGTCATGTATGGGTACCTTCCGCTCAAACATTACAGGTGAACATTCATATATATATATATATATATATATATATATATATATATATATATATATATATATATATATATATATATATATATACACATTTAATTTATGGAATATTTAGGTATACAAATATGAAGTAGATTAGATGTGCATATATATAAAAAAAAATTTTAAACATGACCTGCCTTTGGTTGTAATTACAACTACATTATATATTACACTGAGAAGATACTTCAGAAGGTATGTTACAAAACAGAATGTACTTGTTTATTGTTTAATCTAGAAAACACTGTTGTTATTAAAGACTGTTTTTCAAAGTATTTTCAGTACAGAAACGAGTATAAATCCAGCAAATACTTTAAATAATTCTTCAGTTTTTTGTATATTTATATTTACAAAATGATTAGAAATGAAAATGTACAATTTTCAAGCATAAATAAATATGTTACAAACTGAGATTTTTGATGTAGAAGGTAAAGCTAAGATGATTTTTAGAAAGAATATTTTTAGAATTCCTCAGAAAACTTTTTTTTAAAAATTGGATATTTTAGTCAGATTAAATCCAGAAAATATTTTAAACAATTTATATTTATATTTAGAAAATGGTTATAAATGAAAATTTACAAATGTTCATAAAAATAAATATTCCACAAATTTATATTTTAGCTTTAGAAGCTTGAAAACTAAAATTCTTTGTAAATGAAGTGTTTATTAGACTTTTAACTATTTAACAATTTAACTTTTAATAATAATAATAATAATAATAATAATAATAATAATAATAATAATAATAATAATAATAATAATAATAATAATAAAACTTTTCATCTATGAGTTTTGTTTTGTATCATAGTATATCTGGAGTTGTTTTTTGTAGCATGTTTTTCTAGTTCCAATGGAGAGACACTAGAACCAGCATGCCTTTCTAGTTCCAATAGAGAGACAGTGGAACCAGCATGCTTTACTAGTTCCAACAGAGAGACAGTAGAACCAGCATGCTTTACTAGTTCCAACAGAGAGACAGTAGAACCAGCATGCCTTTCTAGTTCCAACAGAGAGACAGTAGAACCAGCATGCTTTACTAGTTCCAACAGAGAGACAGTAGAACCAGCATGCCTTTCTAGTTCCAACAGAGAGACAGTAGAACCAGCATGCTTTACTAGTTCCAACAGAGAGACAGTAGAACCAGCATGCCTTTCTAGTTCCAACAGAGAGACAGTAGAACCAGCATGCTTTACTAGTTCCAACAGAGAGACAGTAGAACCAGCATGCTTTACTAGTTCCAACAGAGAGACAGTAGAACCAGCATTCTTTACTAGTTCCAACAGAGAGACAGTAGAACCAGCATGCTTTACTAGTTCCAACAGAGAGACAGTAGAACCAGCATGCTTTACTAGTTCCAACAGAGAGACAGTAGAACCAGCATGCCTTTCTAGTTCCAACAGAGAGACAGTAGAACCAGCATGCTTTACTAGTTCCAACAGAGAGACAGTAGAACCAGCATGCCTTTCTAGTTCCAACAGAGAGACAGTAGAACCAGCATGCCTTTCTAGTTCCAACAGAGAGACAGTAGAACCAGCATGCTTTACTAGTTCCAACAGAGAGACAGTAGAACCAGCATGCTCTTTTAGTTCCAACAGAGAGACAGTAGAACCAGCATGCTCTTTTAGTTCCACACTGCTGCATTTTGCACGAGAGGCAAATGAGATGAATTTGACTGAAACTCCCACATGAGCTGGTGACGAGACGAGATAAATGCATGACTGATTCCAAAAGAACCAAATGAAAACAGACTGGTTCTAAGCTGCCTGAGGCTCCAGACTGAAAAAGCTAGTTTTCACAAGAACATTTATTAGTTTGTTAAACTTCAGTGAGGAGCCCAAGAAAAAACTCTGGCTTTTGTTCTGCATTTCAGGACAAACAAAATAACCTCAGTCTTCAAATCATTTAATCTTGGAGAGTTAATTTGCCGTCCCGTGTTCCAAACACATGCCGAGGAAATAAATGAAGGAGCTGAAATTGAGCTCTGAGGAACACCATTCATAAGGAGCATAGTAAAATTTCTACTTGGACAGAAAAAGTTCTGTCCAATCTAAGACTGAATACCAAACCCAGACTCCTAAATATGTACCACACAGTTCAGACACTAATAACATTGTACTAAGACATTCTCTTGATAAAGTATGTATGTCAACCAAGTATATCTGATGATACTAAATATGTTTAATGTGTAGCTATCACATAAATCTATCTATCTATCTATCTATCTATCTATCTATCTATCTATCTATCTATCTATATAACTGTATTACTATCTATCTATCTATCTATCTATCTATCTATCTATCTATCTATCTATATAACTGTATTACTATCTATCTATCTATCTATCTATCTATCTATCTATCTATCTATCTATCTATCTATCTATCTATCTATTGCCACAGCGTGTGGAAATGATCATACAGTTAAGCCCCGCCCACTTAGAAGGAAGATGTGATTGGTCAGTTTTACTCTTATTTGAAATTGGTATGGTGCTGAATTAGAACTGCCTGGCCCCCTCTGTACATGAACAGCGGGACCACCAATCACCAACATTCTGCGGAGGCATCACAGTCCTTATAGGGGGAGACACAGACTCACAAGCCTCCACTTAACCCCTCACGCTCCAACACAGAGTGAATAGACATGTTTAAATAATTTATTTGTCTATATTTTTATAATTGTTTAGATGTTGATTGTCAAACTGTAAGTAGATAAAATAAAATTACATATACACTACCGCTCAAAAGTTTAGGATCACTTTAGAAATTAATTTCATGCAATTCACAAACAATGTTGTTCATTTCACAATGAATGTAAGTGTATCAGATGATTTTTAAAGAATAAAAATGTTTGTATTAAAGTCTATTTTTGTATAAAGGCTTATTTTGCATATAGTTCTATTATCAGTAATTCTCAGTCCTCTGTCTAAATCTCCTGGTACGACCACCAATCCAAGTTAAGGATGTTATTGGACTAATTGGTTGTTTGGACACTCTTGCTCAATTGTGATCACAGCTGAAAAACATTCTACTAATAAGTGAGTATAAAAGGGAACAACATTCTAGGTTAGTTTAGTATCTGAAGATCAGCAGTTGATGGTTTGCTGACCGACTCACAATGACCAGAAAGAAACAACTTTCTTTAGAGACCCGTCAGTCCATTGTTGTGTTAAGGAAGAAGATACTCCATTAAAACAAGAACATTTCACTGTGATCCCAAACTTTTGAGCAGTAGTGTATGTGTGTGTGTGTGTGTTAAGAATATTTTAGGCTCTCTGAGAGGTCGTACAGGGCCATGATGGTTCCCCACTGATATCTTTTTTCCCCTACAGGTAACTGTTCTTCATCTAAGCACAGAAAATGCTCTCTATGCTCACTAGAAACTATTCCAGCACAGCTTAAGCTCCTCTTTCCATTAAATTCACAGTTTCACCTTGAAGGCACTTACATTTAAGCCAGTTTGAGGTTCCTGAGTAGAGCAAATGTCTAACTGTCTCATCATCAAGTGGTCATTTGTTCAAATCCTGGCAGCAGCCCAGCTCATCATGGTTAGAAGTCTGAGAGGATGAAGGTTGAAGTTGGGGGAGCTATATAATAGTGGAAGTCGTAGCCTGTCAGTGAGAAGATCCTTCTGAATATCTAAGAAATCTCAGCATAAACAGAGACAACATTCCCTGTTTTTATCTATCTATCTATCTATCTATCTATCTATCTATCTATCTATCTATCTATCTATCTATCTATCTATCTATCTATCTATCCATCTATTAGGATGTTGTACTTTATAATAAAGGCACACTCCACTGCGGCTCTTGGACTCTCTCTTTTTTCTACACAATTTTGATTTAATTCTAATTTTCAGCAATTTCATATGTGGATCTTCAATACTTTGTCAATTGCATTGGCGAGAGGTCATGCACTAGATTCCAGCAAGCATCGGGTAAAGCTACTTATAAGTGATTAAATATTATTGATTTTATTAGAAAACTAATATAATGGATCTCTATGTCGGTCCAACCTTTGCAGCTATAACAGCTCCAGCTCTTCTGGGAAGGCTACATGGTTTAGGAGAGTGTTTATGGGAATGTTGGACCGTTCTTCCAGAAGAACATTAGTGAGGTCAGACACTGATGTTGGACGAGAAGGTCTGGCTCACAGTCTCCACTCTAATTCACCCCAAAGGTGTTCTACCAGGTTGAGGTCAGGACCAGTGAAGTTCTTCCACACCAAACTTACTCCTCCATGTCTTTATGGAGCTGCTCTGTGCACTGGTGGGCAGTCATGTTGGAACAGGAAGGGGCCGTCCCCAAACTGTCCACACAAAGTTTGGAGCATGAAATTGTCCAGAATCTCTTCTGAAGCTTTAAGAGTTCCTTTCACTGGAACTGAAGGTCCGAGCCCATCTCTTGAAAAACAACCCCACACCATTATTCCCCCTCCACCAAACTTTACACTTGGCGTAATGCAGTCAGACAAGTTCGGTTCTCCTGGCAACCGCCAAACCCAGACTCGTCCCTCGGATCACCAGATGGAGAAGCGTGATTGGACACGCCAGAGAACACGTCTCCACTGCTCTAGAGTCCAGTGACGGCGTGCTTTACTCCACTGCATCTGACGCTCTGCATTGTTCTTGGTGATGTAAGCCTTGGATGCAGCTGCTCGGCCATGGAGACCCATTCCATGAAGCTCTCTACTCACTGAGCTCCTCAGAGCGACCCATTCTTTCACTAATGTGTGTAGAAGCAGTCTGCAGGACTAGGAGCTGGTTTTATATAAATGATTAAGCATCAAGAACATTTTATTATTTCTATTGAACAACAACTCGGTTATAATGTCAAACCATATTTCATAGCCAACTGGAGACTGGCTTAGTTTCCAGTTCCAGCATCGTTTAAGAGTGTACACAGATCAATACCACGCAGCGCTGCAGCTCAGTAACCTTCACAGCTACTTGTATTGATTTGAGAAAAGACAAACATTAATAAGGACTCACTGATTACTCACAGAAATATCAGCGACTTGAGGCCGACGAAAGTATCATGAGAGATGCTCCTCAGGGGGTTGTGGTCCAGGACTCTGAAGAGAATGAAACTCTCTATTACTCATCACACACAGACCAATTCCTAATAGAAGCTTGTCAGTATATTCCTTCCTAATATGAGAACCCTGTTAGATCTGATCTTCTCAATGTTCAACCACATCTGACACACTCCCAGAAGTCTTGCTCCTTAGACAAGAACGGTGTGATAATGAGATGGAGATTTGAAGAAAGACTGGAAACTGCTATTTAGATTATTATCCTAGCTCAGTTTTGGAAATGGAGGTCCAATAACTAACCTGAGGCAATGTCCTCCTGCTATTACTCTATTAAATTACTCCCCAATACCTCTTTCATGGGAACAGAGGAAAACATAAAGGTGGAGGTGGGAGGAGGAGCGCTCTGTGGAAACATGTCTGTCTTATTTTTCTCAATTCGCTATCAAAACAAAACTTCACGATCAAGTTTTATAACTAAAAAAATATAAACATGTGAAATAAAGCTGTCTGCCGCTGACCTGCGTTGACTGAACGGACCAATACAACTGGCTCAGCCTGTTCAGCATGTTGGTTAAAAGCGTATATCTTATATAACATTAAAATATATAATTAATTTATATCTTAATGAGCTAGTCTGAAGGATAACGTCTGGTTCAGGTTTCCTCCTGATGCTCTGATCCTTCATACAGATTGAGTTAATTCCACCAGCAGCACACTTGATTTAACTTAATGAAGAACTGATTAGACAAACCTGGTATCAGATGATAACACAAGTAATGCTTACTGGTAGGGGTGTAACAATACACTCTGCTCACGATTTGATTCGATTCCTGATACTGAGATCACGATTCAATTTTCTCACGATATTTTAAACAAATATAAATGAAATGTTTCTATTTTTTAGAAAAATAAACAATGCTCATTTTCTCGTGGCTCTTTTTTAAACAGTCCCCTGAAAGTAGTCCGGCCTCGTTTACGCTGTGGGAACCGTAGCCGATTCTGTTAGCACGACGGTGAAAGAAGGCGGCTTACTCGACCCAGTCGTTGATTGATGTGGTTTACACTTAGGCCTGCTTGACAAACAAGATTTAAAGTGTGTGGAAAACACTATATACGTTGTGAGTGTCTCTTTCAAGCTCCCACTCCAAAACAGCCGATTTCTACACCTCAGCTATGTTTAGCCCAGTGTGACTCGACTCCAAACAAGTGTAGACTACAAAACTCGGCATTTCCCACTCATCGGTGATCACATGTGCCGTTATAGTAATGTATCTTATAGTAAAGTCCACCCATCTGTTGTAATTGCTACACTTGATGCCTTTTTTAGATGGGGTGCCCTCTGGTGTTCAAACAATGCTATTGCATTAGATGCCACCAATAACAGAACGCATAAGCATTTGTCCATGTTTGGACATGGTTAAATGAACACCACTACTGGCATAAGGAACTAGAGTGGCTAAAGGTTGAAGACAGGTTGAAGACAAACCTTCTGGGACTCTGGGATAAATAATACACATAAGCTTAAATATCTAAAAAGACAAGACATTCAACTAAGAACTATTTAAAATTACCGAGAGCTAAAACTAACCAACAATGATTTACAGAGCTATTAAAGAGTGGAACTCCGTACCTGACTCACTGCTCAAAATGAATAACAAAAAACTACTAAAAACACTACATAACGGATTCCTTATCATAAAACTACATAAGTAAAAGTTAAAAGTAGATTAGGGAAATTTGAGAATAGGGAGGTTATTGGGGTTATAACGACACAAAAAAAAATCTACTCTCTTGTTTGTTCTTACTATCTATTTTTATTTATTTCTTTTGTATAAATTTGAAAGATACATAGAGTATGTTCTTTTTCTTTTCGTTGTATTATATGTGTTTTATGTTGATGGACCCCAGGAAGAATAGCTGCTATCTATATAGGAGCTAATAGGAATCCAAATAAAATAAACAAATAAACAAATACTTACTATATTAATGATGTTAAAATGTTAAAATACATATATATCGCCACAATCCAAACAAAAACTTGTATGCGTTTATCTCAATTTTAATTTTTTTTCATGCCATTTCTACTTCATGGTTGATGGACCAATAGAAATGCTCCAAAATATCTTGGTAAAAATTCTGGTTCCATTGACTTACATTACAAGTAAATATGTTTTCGTATTAAAAAAATATATCGATTTTTTCTGACATACCACTGAGAATTTTTTAATTAGATAATGTATTGTGTTCAATATATAAACATACTTACAACCACTGTAGTTTATGGAGATCTTTAAAAACACCATGCTTTAAGGATGTTATGTAGTTTTGGCTGAGAAACCTGCACAGAAGCAAAGAAATATTATATTTAATAAAAATAGGAATAGTTACAGTGGTTTAACAAAAAATTATATATATATATATATATATATATATATATATATATATATATATATATATATATATATATATATATATAATAAAAAATATCATTAACTATTAACTATCATTATTAGAAATTATTACTTTTTTATTACTATTATTAAATCATGTCTTGAACGTATTAAACCTTCTTGTGGTTTAGTAATCTGGGCAATGAGCTTCATTATTAAGTAAAGAAAAAACCCAGAATAGAAAAAAGCTTAGAGCAAGAAAATGCAGCCCCATCTGTTCACAACTGCGAACAGCATGAAACCCGGTCCTCTACGCGGCCGCTCTAGAAGTGATTTCCTGTTTCCAATAGACTCCTGGGTTTATGAAGTCTTTGTCCTGTGATTTCAGCCCTGAAGGCAGGAGCCGTAATTCAGAGCTGGAGTGATACACATACAGAGTGGAGTTATCACACAAACAGCTCTACTGCCCTGACCCTCGAGAAACCTTCAGTGACCAAAGAGTGATTCAGCTAAACTGGCGCTGAGCAGAGACCAAACTGGTGGTTTGTCCAACAATCAATTGTCAGAGTCTCGCTGCCCAAATCCATCTTCTGTGACTGGAGCCGCGAAGCCAAACTCTTTTATAGTGTCAGCCAGGCTTTCCCTTGAGATTACTGATCAGAGAACCTTATCAAAGGTGAGTCCGTGGTTTTAGGGTCCAGCTGTGTTGGAGACACGCCAGCGTGTGTAGAGTGAGTGCAACTTCTAGAATATCATTTACTAATACCATTTACCTGTAGCGCTTTACCTGAATACTAATACTAATACCATTTACCTGTAGCGCTTTACCTGAATACTAATACTAATACCATTTACCTGTAGCGCTTTACCTGAATACTAATACTAATACCATTTACCTGTAGCTCATTACTTGAATACTAATACTAATACCATTTACCTGTAGCTCATTACCTGAATACTAATACAAATACTATTTACCTGTAGCTCATTACCTGAATACTAATACAAATACTATTTACCTGTAGCTCATTATCTGAATACTAATACCATTTACCTGTAGCTCATTACCTGAATACTAATACTAATACTATTTACCTGTAGCTCATTATCTGAATACTAATACTAATACCATTTACCTGTAGCGCATTACCTGAATACTAATACCATTTACCTGTAGCTCATTACCTGAATACTAATACTAATACCATTTACCTGTAGCTTATTATCTGAATACTACTAACAATATAAATTACCTGTAGCGCATTACCTGAATACTAATACTAATACCATTTACCTGTAGCTCATTACCTGAATACTAATACCATTTACCTGTAGCTCATTACCTGAATACTTATACCATTTACCTGTAGCTCATTACCTGAATACTAATACTAATATCATATACCTGTAGCTCATTATCTGAATACTAATACTAATACCATTTACCTGTAGCGCATTACCTGAACACTACTAACAATATAAATTACCTGTAGCGCATTACCTGAATACTAATACTAATACCATTTACCTGTAGCTCATTACCTGAATACTAATACCATTTACCTGTAGCTCATTACCTGAATACTTATACCATTTACCTGTAGCTCATTACCTGAATACTAATACTAATACCATTTACCTGTAGCTCATTATCTGAATACTACTAACAATATAAATTACCTGTAGCTCATTACCTGAATACTAATACTAATACCATTTACCTGTAGCTCATTACCTGAATACTAATAATAATACTAATACCATTTACCTGTAGCTCATTATCTGAATACTACTAACAATATAAATTACCTGTAGCTCATTATCTGAATACTAATACTAATACCATTTACCTGTAGCTCATTACCTGAATACTAATACTAATACTAATACCATTTACCTGTAGCTCATTATCTGAATACTACTAACAATATAATTTACCTGTAGCTCATTATCTGTATACTAATACAAATACCATTTACCTGTAGCTCATTACCTGAATACTAATACAAATACCATTTACCTGTAGCTCATTACCTAAATACTACTAACCATATAATTTACCTGTAGCGCATTACCTGAATAATAATACTAATACCATTTACCTGTAGCTCATTACCTGAATACTAATACTAATACTAATACCATTTACCTGTAGCTCATTATCTGAATACTACTAACAATATAATTTACCTGTCGCGCATTACCTGAATACTAATACTAATACCATTTACCTGTAGCGCATTACCTGAATACTAATACTAATACCATTTACCTGTAGCGCATTACCTGAATACTAATACTAATACCATTTACCTGTAGCGCATTACCTGAATACTAATACTAATGCCATTTACCTGTAGCGCATTACCTGAATACTAATACTAATACCATTTACCTGTAGCGCATTACCTGAATACTAATACTAATACCATTTACCTGTAGCGCATTACCTGAATACTAATACTAATACCATTTACCTGTAGCTCATTACCTGAATACTAATACTAATACCATTTACCTGTAGCTCATTACCTGAATACTAATACTAATACCATTTACCTGTAGCGCATTACCTGAATACTAATACTAATACCATTTACCTGTAGCGCATTACCTGAATACTAATACCAATACCATTTACCTGTAGCTCATTACCTGAATACTAATACTAATACTATTTACCTGAAGCTCTGGATTATCTTTTGGTACATGACTCTGGATTATTTTTTGGTATATGACTCTGGATCATCTTTTTGGTATATGACTCTGGATCATCTTTTTGGTATATGACTCTGGATCATCTTTTTGGTATATGACTCTGGATTGTCTTTTTGGTTTTTGACTTGTTTCATCCATGTTGGACATGTTTACCTCTATCATTGTGGTTCAGTTCAGACTAGCCCGACAGATTCATATCTTTTATTCTGAGAGTGGACTTTTTGGCCTCATAGCTTCAGCGCAAAAATAAAAAAGCTCAAAGTCGGACATCACAAATTCCTCGTCTGATAGATTACATTTGGAAAAAGGAGATAATTGTGTAAATTACATTTCTGGCCGTTTGAAGACAAGACCCGGACTGTTGACTCAGTTGTTATAAAAGTGCAACAAAAACAGATGTTTTGTCGACTCGTAAATCAAAGTGGTTGTCAGAAAAGAGGGACTCACAGTTTTCTCAACTTGAATAAACCACTGAACGCGTGGCTGGACACCGTCTGGATGCTGTTGTTCTGAAGAAACCTGTGGAAGACAGAATGATATAAACGAGGATCTAAAACGTCTCCAGTAAACGATTAGTGATGTGTTAATGATATTTTACACGCTTAATTCAAGAAGCACTTTCTTAATGCCAGAAACAACATATATAATATATAGAAATTAAATATATATATTATATATATTAGATATATGATATATATATATTTTAGATATATGATACAAAGATATTAGATATATAATATATAGATATTAGATATATGATATAAAGATATTAGATATATGATATATAGATATTAGATATATGATATATAGATATTAGATATATGATATATAGATATTAGATATATGATATAAAGATATTAGATAAATTATATAAAGATATTAGATATATGATACAAAGATATTAGATATATGATATATAGATATTAGATATATGATATATAGATATTAGATATATGATATAAAGATATTAGATAAATTATATAAAGATATTAGATATATGATACAAAGATATAAGATATATGATATATAGATATTAAATATATGATATAAAAATATTAGATATATGATATATAGATATTAGATATATGATATAAAGATATTACATATATGATATAAAGATATTGGATATATGATATATAGATATTAGATATATGATATAAAGATATTAGATAAATTATATAAAGATATTAGATAAATTATATAAAGATATTAGATATATGATATATATATATATATATATATATATATATATATATATATATATATATATATATATATATATATGATATATAGATATTAGATATATGATATAATATAGTAGTAATACTGTTATATTGAGAGGGGTAAACAGATGGCCATGTGATGGACTGGCGACCTGTCCACGTTCACCCAGTGACACTGGGATTGGCTCCAGCCCCTCCATGACCCTGACTAGTGGGATAAAGAGGATGATAGTAGATGGATGGATGGATGGAGAACACCAGATGCTTTTTAAATTATAAGAATATTTTGGTGTAGTGGTTAGTACGGTGGTGTAGTGGTTAGTACGGTGGTGTAGTGGTTAGTATGGTGGTGTAGTGGTTAGTATGGTGGTGTAGTAGTTAGTACGGCAGTGTAGTGGTTAGTATGGTGGTGTAGTGGTTAGTACGGTGGTGTAGTGGTTAGTACGGTGGTGTAGTGGTTAGTACGTGGTGTAGTGGTTAGTACAGTGGTGTAGTGGTTAGTATGGTAGTGTAGTGGTTAGTACGGTGGTGTAGTGGTTAGTATGGTAGTGTAGTGGTTAGTATGGTGGTGTAGTGGTTAGTAAGGTGGTGTAGTGGTTAGTATGGTGGTGTAGTGGTCAGTATGGTGGTGTAGTGGTCAGTATGGTGGTGTAGTGGTCAGTATGGTGGTGTAGTGGTTAGTATGGTGGTGTAGTAGTTAGTACGGTGGTGTAGTGGTTAGTACGGTGGTGTAGTGGTTAGTATGGTGGTGTAGTGGTTAGTATGGTGGTGTAGTGGTTAGTATGGTGGTGTAGTGGTTAGTACGGCGGTGTAGTGGTTAGTATGGTGGTGTAGTGGTTAGTACGGTGGTGTAGTGGTTAGTATGGTGGTGTAGTGGTTAGTATGGTGGTGTAGTGGTTAGTACGGTGGTGTAGTGGTTAGTACGGTGGTGTAGTGGTTAGTATGGTGGTGTAGTGGTTAGTACGGTGGTGTAGTGGTCAGTACGGTGGTGTAGTGGTTAGTATGGTGGTGTAGTGGTTAGTATGGTGGTGTAGTGGTTAGTACGGTGGTGTAGTGGTTAGTACGGTGGTGTAGTGGTTAGTATGGTGGTGTAGTGGTTAGTACGGTGGTGTAGTGGTTAGTATGGTGGTGTAGTGGTTAGTATGGTGGTGTAGTGGTTAGTATGGTGGTGTAGTGGTTAGTACGGTGGTGTAGTGGTCAGTATGGTGGTGTAGTGGTTAGTATGGTGGTGTAGTGGTTAGTACGGTGGTGTAGTGGTTAGTATGGTGGTGTAGTGGTTAGTACGGTGGTGTAGTGGTTAGTACGGTGGTGTAGTGGTTAGTATGGTAGTGTAGTGGTTAGTATGGTGGTGTAGTGGTCAGTATGGTGGTGTAGTGGTTAGTATGGTGGTGTAGTGTTTAGTATGGTAGTGTAGTGGTTAGTACGGTGGTGTAGTGGTTAGTACGGTGGTGTAGTGGTTAGTATGGTGGTGTAGTGGTTAGTATGGTGGTGTAGTGGTTAGTACGGCGGTGTAGTGGTTAGTATGGTGGTGTAGTGGTTAGTACGGTGGTGTAGTGGTTAGTATGGTGGTGTAGTGGTTAGTACGGTGGTGTAGTGGTTAGTACGGTGGTGTAGTGGTTAGTATGGTAGTGTAGTGGTTAGTACGGTGGTGTAGTGGTTAGTACGGTGGTGTAGTGGTTAGTACGGTGGTGTAGTGGTTAGTATGGTGGTGTAGTGGTTAGTATGGTGGTGTAGTGGTTAGTACGGTGGTGTAGTGGTCAGTACGGTGGTGTAGTGGTCAGTACGGTGGTGTAGTGGTTAGTAAGGTGGTGTAGTGGTCAGTACGGTGGTGTAGTGGTTAGTACGGTGGTGTAGTGGTTAGTATGGTGGTGTAGTGGTCAGTACGGTGGTGTAGTGGTCAGTACGGTGGTGTAGTGGTTAGTAAGGTGGTGTAGTGGTTAGTACGGTGGTGTAGTGGTTAGTATGGTGGTGTAGTGGTCAGTACGGTGGTGTAGTGGTCAGTACGGTGGTGTAGTGGTTAGTATGGTGGTGTAGTGGTTAGTATGGTGGTGTAGTGGTTAGTACGGTGGTGTAGTGGTCAGTACGGTGGTGTAGTGGTCAGTACGGTGGTGTAGTGGTCAGTACAGTGGTGTAGTGGTCAGTACGGTGGTGTAGTGGTTAGTATGGTGGTGTAGTGGTCAGTACGGTGGTGTAGTGGTCAGTACGGTGGTGTAGTGGTTAGTAAGGTGGTGTAGTGGTCAGTACGGTGGTGTAGTGGTCAGTACGGTGGTGTAGTGGTCAGTACGGTGGTGTAGTGGTCAGTACGGTGGTGTAGTAATACTGTTATATTGAGAGGGGTAAACAGATGGCCATGTGATGGACTGGCGACCTGTCCATGGTGTACCCCACGTTCACCCAGTGACACTGGGATTGGCTCCAGCCCCTCCATGACCCTGACTAGTGGGATAAAGAGGATGATAGTAGATGGATGGATGGAGAACACCAGATGCTTTTTAAATTATAAGAATATTTTGAGATGAATGGACCAATAAAAATGTTTTAAATTTACTAACGGCTGGAGGCTGTTAAAACACTAACAGCTCCCAGATGGCGGTTGAAAATAAGAAGCTTTGTCGAAGTTTGTTTTCTAGCCTGAGGACAGAAGAGAATGTGTTTGAATGTGTTCTAGCTTGAACAAGTAGGTGGCATCCCAGAACACAGGGACGGGACACGAGTGAGTGTGACTCAGAGGCAAAGAACAAACAACGGTGGTACACGTGCACGGTTAAATACTAGGCGAGAAGAAAACGAGCCTGTAATTATTACAGAACTCCATTACCTCAAATTTGTCTCACATCTTAATAGCAACCTGTACTGTCTGTAAGTAATGACATCATGATTTGACGCAAGCTCTCAAGCAGCAGCCCAACACAAACGACTGCTGATATAATAATGAAATCAAGCATTTAATTACTGTCCTCACTGACGGTAATTACTTTCAGTAAATAACAACTCAAGGCCGCCTCTTTCAGTCTGCAGGTCCTGTACAGCGCGGCCGGCGAGCAGCTCGACTGGGCCGCTAGCTCTGGCTCTGCACTCCAGCCGAGTTTGAATAAAGTAAGAACTATGAAGTGCAGAAACACAAAGTTTACATTCCTCCTTTTCAGAGGAATAAAAATAATCAGAGACCTGAAACAATGTTAAAGAACGTACGGTAGTATTTGAGCTCTTTAGAGAATAGAAGTGAATTACTGCTGTACGGCAGGCCTGGTATGTGGTCTACAGTCTACAGTCTCTTCAGGAACTGATTTGCAATCAAGCACTAACAACATTTTACTTAAGAGTATGTTAATTAATACAATTATCTTCTTCTACCCACTCAGGAGTATAACAGGCCTGTTCAGATAGATAGATAGATAGATAGATAGATAGATAGATAGATAGATAGATAGATAGATAGATAGATAGATAGATAGATAGATAGAAAAACAGTTATACTAAGATAGATAGATAGATAGATAGATAGATAGATAGATAGATAGATAGTAAAACAGTTATACTAAGATAGATAGATAGATAGATAGATAGACAGATAGATAGATAGATAGATAGATAGATAGATAGATAGATAGATAGAAAAACAGTTATACTAAGATAGATAGATAGATAGATAGATAGATAGATAGATAGATAGATAGATAGAAAAACAGTTATACTAAGATAGATAGATAGATAGATAGATAGATAGATAGATAGTAAAACAGTTATACTAAGATAGATAGATAGATAGATAGATAGATAGATAGATAGATAGATAGATAGATAGATAGTAAAACAGTTATACTAAGATAGACAGACAGACAGACAGACAGACAGACAGACAGATAGATAGATAGATAGATAGATAGATAGATAGATAGATAGATAGATAGATAGATAGATAGATAGATAGTAAAACAGTTATACTAAGATAGATAGATAGATAGATAGATAGATAGATAGATAGATAGATAGATAGATAGATAGATAGTAAAACAGTTATACTAAGATAGATAGATAGATAGATAGATAGATAGATAGATAGATAGATAGATAGATAGATAGATAGATAGATAGATAGTAAAACAGTTATACTAAGATAGAAATTTAGATGGATAGATAGATAGATAGATAGATAGATAGATAGATAGATAGATAGATAGATAGATAGATAGATAGATAGATATTTAGATAGATAGATAGATAGATAGATAGTAAAACAGTTATACTAAGATAGATAGATAGATAGATAGATAGACAGATAGATAGATAGATAGATAGATAGATAGATAGATAGATAGATAGATAGAAAAACAGTTATACTAAGATAGATAGATAGATAGATAGATAGATAGATAGATAGATAGATAGATAGATAGATAGATAGAAAAACAGTTATACTAAGATAGATAGATAGATAGATAGATAGATAGTAAAACAGTTATACTAAGATAGATAGATAGATAGATAGATAGATAGATAGATAGATAGATAGATAGATAGATAGATAGATAGATAGTAAAACAGTTATACTAAGATAGACAGACAGACAGACAGACAGACAGACAGACAGATAGATAGATAGATAGATATTTAGATAGATAGATAGATAGATAGATAGATAGATAGATAGATAGATAGATAGATAGATATTTAGATAGATAGATAGATAGATAGATAGATAGATAGATAGTAAAACAGTTATACTAAGATAGATAGATAGATAGATAGATAGATAGATAGATAGATAGATAGATAGATAGTAAAACAGTTATACTAAGATAAGTTACAGTCTGTACTGTAGGGCAGGAGAGAGACGTTCAGGTCTAATGGGTTTTGATGTGTAGGGCTGCTGGAGCGGTACGAGGATGAGCAGTGATCTCCTGTGGAAGGTGTTTTGGAAGGAGAGAGAAGTGGGATCTGAATCTGTTCTGATCTGCACAGGCTTGTTTCTCATATTAATAGATCTAAAACACAGATCAGGAGTGATGATGAATCAGTGGAATATGAATCACTGAATCATTAGAACCTTCATTAGAAGGTAGTATTTGTACGTGTCTACCTGTTCTGCACTGATAAGTCTTTCCGGAGCTGAACTGCTGTGCTACGACCAGGAACTACAGTTTTAACAACATAACATTTTAAGCGAACAGTGTGAAACCCTGCAGCCCATCAGCTGCACAGCTAATAACAGCTAATAACTAATAACTAATAACTATTAACCTTTCAGTCAGTAACTGTACACAGTCTAACCTGCTAAACCAACCAAACAGAGAAATACTACTGTACACAGCAGTCTGACACACCTGAACACAGTTTAAAGGTCTTTATCTTAATAAACACCATAGACAGATAGATATACCTGCTCCGGGTTACACTCAGACAGTCCACTGTGGAATATTTAGTAGTGAGGAAACTTCACCACTGGACTTGTTGCACAGGTGGTGTCCTATCACGGTACCACGCTGGAGTTCACTGAGCTCCTGAGAGACCCACTCTTTACTAATGTGTGTAGAAGCAGTCTGCAGGACTAGGAGCTGGTTTTATACACCTGTGGCCATGAAAGTGACTGGAACACCTGAATTCAGTGACCTGGATGAGTGAATGAACACCTCAGGCAGTACAGTGTATGTGGGACAGAATACAGGAAACTGTCTGGGGTTGAATACTGTGATATGCTGTGATATGCTGTGATGTGGACGTGGCTGGAGTGACAGCATGTGATCCATCTCTGACGTACCGAGCCCGCTAATGCTTGCTGTCCGTGCTGAAGCTAAAGTTGAGATGAAACTGAAGAGTTTAGCACCTGTAACCTGATAGTCTAGAACCTGTCAGCAGAGGGCTAAAAATAATCTCCCTCTCTCTCGAGACAGATTAGAGGAGCGCTCTGGCAGGTGTTTCTCAGCTTCTGACCATGAAGAACAGCTCAAAGCCATAATGTGGGTTGACTCAGAGCCACTAAACTCGAAAGAAATAAAGATTTGCCATTTGTTGTGATGATTATCAATTTCAACTGATAAGATTTGTTTAAATCATGATAACAATACTGGACAATATCGTTTCAGTTCATTTTCCTTTAGTTTATTTATTTATTTATTTATTTATTTTATTTCTTTTTTTTTAACCTATAGGTTTCTACAGCCTATTCTTGTTAATGTTTGTATTTATTTATTTATTTATTTATTTATTTATTATTATTATTATTTTTTTAACCTATCATGTCTGGCAATTTTCGGAATCGGAATGATGATCCAAATGCACTGATGTACCAAACATATTTACTTTTACAAGAACAGCTCTATAGGTTTCTATAGCCTATTCTTGTTAATGTTTGTATTTATTTATTTATTTATTTATTTATTTAGCCAGGCCTGGCAATAAAGGAGAGGAAAATGAGGAGAGAAAAAAGAAAAAATTAGAAAGAAAGAAAGGAAAGTGATCCAAAGTGATTCAGAGGCAGATAGTGAAGGACCCAGGGGACCCAGACCACCCACAGCCCATTAGGAACTCAGAAGACCTGAGGCCACCGCGTGCACACCCCAGAGGAGGAGTTCATGTTTATTTATGTCATCTTTCTTCAACTTTCTTTAACTTCAACTTCTTACAGTCCTGCCTGACTGACACTGAGTTGCACTCGTTCAAGTCTGATTTACTCAAAAACACGTTAAACAGTACTGAATGATATTAAACCGCAGACGGAAGTGGCTCCATCTTTAAATGTTTAAATGAGAGAGGAGAGCTAAATGACCAGCTGTAGTGATCTGTAGCCCCCAAAACCCCCAAGACATCGCATCTCTAAATACTAGAGCTGTGTGTTGGCAAGAACCTGCCGATACAATACATATCGTGACAAGCAGTCATGATTCAATATATTGCGATATTGTAAGCAAAGTGATATTTTGTATATATACTATTAAAACACAGCACTAGATAAACAGGTTTGTCAGTGCTTACAATAGCACTGCGCCTTTGTGCTGCTTGTTAATGTTGGAGTGGAGCTGAAAATGGATTACAACACTGCCATCTAGTGGTCAGAGGTTTAAACACAACACACAATGATTCACTGTCTGCCAGAATCTGTGTATCGATACTGTGTTTGAGAATCGATAAAGTATCACAAAACATAATATCACAATATTCGATATTTCGATATTTTCTTACACCCCTAATATATACATCATCCCAAAAAATCAGCTGATGAGTGTAGACAGCATGTTATCTATCTATTATTAAATAATACCAATAATGAATACCAACAGGTGAGTGCAGTGTGAGTGGCAATGTTAGAAGTGAGGTGTGGAGTTGGAAGCTAGACCTGAGCTGGTTCTGGTCCAGATGGTCCGGATGCTCCTCCGGATCCTCCTCCCGGATAGAAGGAGGTTAAACAGTGTGTGTCAGGGGTGGGAGGGGTCTCTGATGGTGCTAAGTGCTCTATGCACCCAGTGCTGGTGGTGTAATGATGTTATATAGTGTATAGCAGGAGTGTGTAATTAGAGTCCAGTAAGGTCCAGTTAGAGGAGATCTCCTCAGGCCGGTCTGGACCATCATCCTCTCTAACGTGTGTTCTGATTCAGTGGTGTATCTGTTTACTGAAGTAGTCTAGTATCAGCATCTTATACCATCAGCTACTGAAACACCAACACACCACACATACCGTTCAGTATATTTCAGTAGATTTACTGTTTAAATACTGAACTGAAACAAGAGCTACATTAAAAAAAACAGAACGCTTTTAAAAAAAGGGTCAGGGTTCGCTACTGTCGTACATATATATATATATATATATACAGTCATTTTACACGTTCTGCTTCTTCATCCACTCAAACCTTCTCCTTTTTATCTCCATCTGTTTAAATCACAGTTTAAATCTAAAGGCCTTTAATCGAGGGGTTTTATTTTTATAGGACCGGAACAGTCATCTAGAAAACTTTAAGAGTGCTGTCACTCAGGCTATATTTCTTTCTTCACTATTCTAATCCCTTCCTCACCGGCTGTCCGGGCCAAAGTCCGATGGCTGAGTCTTTCCAGTTGGTGGCGGATCAAAGACAACAGATGCCCCATAAAAAGATCTGAACCGCCAGCACAGACACACACGAGCGTACTCGCGAGCCACACAAAGAACTGGCCGGCCTGCCGAGAGCTCTAATTACTTTCAGCATAAAAGTGAAGAAAAACAGGCAGAAAAAGACAAGACCGAGCGTCAGCTGGCCCAGGATCAGTCTCCCAGTAAATCTTCCAACTGGTGTCAAACACAAACGGCTGAACTGGTTCATAGATGAAACATCTCTCCCCGCCTGTCGGGGACTAAAGCTCAGCGGAATTCAAAAATGCTTCGGCTGATCGGGGGCCAACTTTCCTACGGAGCGCCCTACGGCTCCCCGGAGACGGGAGATCACCACTAATCCTGCGCCGCGGTGACCGCTGGCCTTTAACTGCGATTACTTCAGTGTAAATCTGAAGCGAATGGCTGGTGCGAGGAAGTTCTAACACTCACAGTCTCTGCAGGTCAGCATACTTGGAGAAGACGTGATCGGGAAGCTCTTTCAGCTCATTGCTCTTCAGGGAGCTGTGAAAAAAATAAACTATTCAGCTCCAAGAAACCAAACGGTGATTAAATTCAGTTTAACTAGTTTACAGCTCTTCATTCACGTCTGAAACCCAAAGACTGTAACACTGAGACAAGCACAAACTAATATATACAGTACTGAGCAGAGGTTCTAGTCACTTAGAGACATTATTATATATAAAAAGCTAGACAGAAAGCTTTCATTTACTCAGTAAACACTTTATTATTAAATATTAAACAGTATTAATAGAGTAAGTAGAGCTTTTACACTTTATTATTTAAATATTAAACAGTATTAATAGAGTAAGTAGAGCTTTTACACTTTATTATTAAATATTAAACAGTATTAATAGAGTAAGTAGAGCTTTTACACTTTATTATTAAATATTAATCAGTATTAATAGAGTAAGTAGAGCTTTTACACTTTATTATTAAATATTAAACAGTATTAATAGAGTAAGTTGTGCTTTTACACTTTATTATTAAATATTAAACAGTATTAATAGAGTAAGTAGTGCTTTTACACTTTATTATTAAATATTAATCAGTATTAATAGAGTAAGTAGTGCTTTTACACTTTATTATTAAATATTAATCAGTATTAATAGAGTAAGTAGAGCTTTTACACTTTATTATTAAATATTAATCAGTATTAATAGAGTAAGTAGTGTTTTTCATACGTCAGTGTGTTTATTTAACTCTTTCCAAGCTTCTCCTAAACAACCCAGTATTATTATCAGTTCTCATCTAATACCTGCTTTGACTGCTCAGTACTTCATTAAGATAAATCAAGATTAGCTGCTGAAGGAACTGAACACATTCATACAATGTCTGGGGCGTCCAGGAGAAATCTGGAACCTAACTTTGTTCTTCAAACTGGATCAAGATCTGATCTACTTCTCTCACAATAACATATTCATGTTACTTTGTATTGTATGTATGATTATTTACATCTGTTCTAATCAGATCTGCTGTTCTTACTGGTGAACACACACTTATTGATCAGACTAGGCTTTTAAACCATCAGCTCAGACTTTTGCTCAGCAGTGTGAGAATTTTCATTCCCGCAGGACCTGCCCTGAATTTCAAATCACGGTGTAACGTCCCTGGGAACAACACTTACAGCCAGGTCACGTTGGAGGACAGGATAGGCACGGCACGTAAGTTCACCCCCACGCACTCCACTTCTGTCTTGGTGCAGTCACAGCGTTCTGGATAATACTGAAGAGCTGAAACACAGAGAACCACACACACACACGGCCAGTCAGAAGTTTGGACACACCTACCTGAATATATATGTGTTTAACTATAAAGGTGTTTAGATGTGAATGGGTTGAGAGATGAGTGTAAACAGTGAAGTTTGAGCCCATGTACACAAATATTACTAAAACAAACATTTGAGTGTATTTAAATGTAAAAATGAGAATGTATATTTTTATAAGAGCTATAAAACCACCAAACCTGTTAATCAGAACAAGATCTCAGCATCTACACTATGTAAACCTGCATCAGAGCATATAAACTTATTTCTAAAAGCCACTCTAAAGATTCTCTAAACACAACCAGATGTTTTATTCACTAATATTATTACTATTAATGTAGTACAAATAAAAACAACCCTTTATTTATTTATTGACTTATTTATTAACTTACAGTATCAGTATCAATATCTACTGTACTAATCTTGTTTTTGTACATCCTTCGACTGCGAGAAGACAACTCAACTCAAAGGACGTGTAGCTGTAAATAAACCAATACTAAGAAAAGGGGGAACATTTGCAAATCAAACAAAGCTGTTGGTGTACAGAGAACAATAGACCGATCACCAGAGTCCAGGCCTCAACATCTGGAGTGGAAAAATAAGCCGGTAGATTTTTTTTAAGTTTCTCAAAAAGAATGAAAGCTGTGATGAAGAAAACTTGTATGATATTACATCTAGCTGTTGATGTGTCAATACTACAGCCTGTTAAAGCCATTTGTTGCTTATATATATATATATATGCAGCTACACAGCTGAGTTGTTATCACGCTGGACCGGGAGAGGTGCCGGGGGATGATCGGCACGATGAAGGGGGCTGACGCAGGTGCAAGGTTTTAACTAAAAATACTTTACTGGTAAAGACGAAAACAAACACTAAGCAAAAACAAACATGAATTAACCAAAACAGAAACACTAACAAACAAACAGGGTCCACACACAACGATATACAATAGACAATGAACCACAAAGGAGAGGGCAAAACAGGCAGACTATATACACTGCATAACGAGAGGAAACAGGAGACAGCTGGTGACAATGGGAGGTGACAAGGATGGGAACCAGGTGGAGGGCGGAGACAAGGATCACATGGTGAAAGACGTAAACACAAGCACATGGACTACAAACAGAAACGTAAACAAACAGTCAAAGGATGTACAAAAACAAGATTAGTACAGTAGATATTGATACTATAGATGTTTTACTGTAAGTTAATAAATAAATAAATAAATAAATAAATAAGACATTTGTTCGTATTTGTACAATATATATATATATATATATATATATATATATATATATATATATATATATATATATATATATATATATATGTGTGTGTGTGTGTGTGTGTGTGTGTGTGTGTTTGAACTATATATATATATATATATATATATATATATATATATATATATATATATATATATATATATATATATATATATATGTGTGTGTGTGTGTAAGTTTGAGTTGTCCACATAATCGAACACACCAATAGTCGTTTACATAGTGTCAAAATTTTATGACGAACGGACCAATAGAAGTGCTGGTTCCATTGACTTACATTGAAAGTAAAGTACGTTTTCGACCTCCCCTGTATATATATAGATATCCAAGCCATTTAACTGCACACTATATAAATAAATGTTGGCCTTTAATTTTTTCATAAAACTACCTTTTATCTTTATACCAGTAAACACAAAAGAAAAATTCTGTAAACAAAAACCCAAATTTTGCCTCAAACGTACAAAATAAAACACACCCTTAAATACAGTAGCCATGATTTAATCATGATGTACACCCACCGGTCAGTTAACCAGGTACACCTCATTGTATCTACACTCACTGTCCACTGTATCAGCTCCACTGACCATACAGGACCTCCATTCACTGTCCACTGTATCAGCTCCACTGACCATACAGGACCTCTCCACTCACTGTCCACTGTATCAGCTCCACTGACCATACAGGACCTACACTCACTGTCCACTGTATCAGCTCCACTGACCATACAGGAGCTACACTCACTGTCCACTGTATCAGCTCCACTGACCATACAGGACCTCCACTCACTGTCCACTGTATCAGCTCCACTGACCATACAGGACCTACACTCACTGTCCACTGTATCAGCTCCACTGACCATACAGGACCTCCACTCTCTGTATACTTTATTACTCTGTTCTTTAATGATCAGGACCCCCACAGGACCACCAAGAATCTAATGATGCGGTTGGTGGGTGTATAATGTGACACTGTGGTGAAACTAATGATGTGTTAATATGTTCTGACACGAGGTTGTGCACACTATTCTAAGCTCATCACTTCAGAAGAGATTAGCGAGTGAGGAGACAGAGAGAGAGCAATAGAGAGAGAGAGAGAGAGAGAGAGAGAGAGAGACATACAGCAGGCGTCCGTGAGGTCCTCCGGTTCAGATTTCTTTATAATGGTGCGATCAAAAATGTCAGCCCACCCGCTGTTATCACCTGCAGAGAGAATCAGACAGAATCAGACTAAACACTTCAGCTTTCACTGCTACTCCTCATGAACACACTCTATTCTGTATGTACTCAGCACTTCCAAAAACAGTAAACACAGCTTTCATATACGTATCACACATTCCAGCTACTCTGAGAGAGAGTTCATTAGAGGATCCCTTCAGAAATTTCTGGAACAACACTGCCACAAGTATTCAAGTCTTCAAATGTATATGAGTTTGAGTGACGTCCCTTTCTTAATCTATAGGGTTTAATATGATGTCAGTCCAACCTTTGCAGCTATAACAGCTCCAGCTCTTCTGGGAAGTCTCTCCACACGGTTTAGGAGAGTGTTTATGGGAATGTTGGATCGTTCTTCCAGAAGAACCTTAGTGAGGTCAGACACTGATGTTGGACGAGAAGGTTTGGCTCACAGTCTCCACTCTAATTCATCCCAAAGGTGTTCTATCAGGTTGAGGTCAGGACTCTGTGCAGGCCAGTCAAGTTCTTCCACACCAGACTCGCTCCTCCATGTCTTTATTGAGCTGCTCTGTGAACTGGTGGGCAGTCATGTTGGAACAGGAAGAAGCTGTCTCCAAACTGTCCCCACAAAGTCGGGAGCATGAAATTGTCCAGAATCTCTTCTGAAGCATTAAACGTTCCTTTCATTGGAACTGAGGGTCCGAGCCCACCTCCTGAAAAACAACCCCACACCATAATCCCCCCTCCACCAAACTTTACACTCGGCACAATACAGTCAGAGAAATACCGTTCTCCTGGCAACCACCAAACCCAGACTCGTCCATCAGATTGTCAAACGTAGAAGCGTGATTGGTCACTCCAGAGAACACTGCTCTAGAGTCCAGTGTTGGCGTGCTTTACTCCACTCCATCCAACGCTCTGCATTGTTCTTGGTGATGTAAGGCTTGTAATGCATCTGCTCAGCCATGGAGACCCATTCCATAAAGCTCTCTACACTCTGTTCTTGAGCTGATCTGAAGACCACATGAAGTTTGGAGGTCTGTAGTGATTGACTCTGTAGAAAGTTGGTGACCTCTGTGCTCTATGCTCCTCAGCATCCGCTGACCTGCTCTGTCATTGTACGTGTTCTACCACTTGGTGTCTGAGTTGCTGTCGTTCTCAATCACTTCCACTTTGTTAGAACACCACTGACAGTCCACTGTGGAATATTTAGTAGTGAGGAAACTGGACTTGCTGTACAGGTGGCGTCCTTATCACGGTACCATGCTGGAGTTCACTGAGCTCCTGAGAGACCCACTCTTTACTAATGTGTGTAGAAGCAGTCTGCAGGACTAGGAGCTGGGTTTATACACCTGTGGCCATGAAGTGACTGCAACACCTGAGGGAAAGTCTACTGATTGTCATACACAATGTCTCTCTCCAGCTTCAAGCTGCAGGCCCGGCTTTAACAACCACGGTCACCTCTAGATTTGAATGACTTAAAAGTGAACGGCTCTGAATGCTGGCGAGACGTGAGGCATGCAAATAATATTTAACCTTTATTTTTGACTGAAATGATTTATTAACGTCCTAGCGTTGCTGTCCTGCTGGAGGATGAGTCATTCTTGGATAACATCACACCAGAGCTTCTGAGTCCACGACCCTTTGCCTTGTAAGCGCAGGCGCATGGTACGATTACTTTTAAGTTTAACTTTAAAATGTGAACAACTGTTTACGCCGGCCTAGCCAAACGAAACCTATGAGCTGGAGTGTATGAGTGAAGTAGATATAAAGAAAAAAGCTAATACTTCATCTAATGCCGTGTAGAAACAACATGTCTAAGCACTTTTCAGCCAATCGAGCGAAGGTGTGCAAAGCAGCCCTGTATTAATAACAACCCCCATCAATCAGTCACTGACCTTCCATCTGCTTCCTCCACTGTGTCTAAACTTCATCACCTTTAATGGAACACATTACCATCAACCTCTTCACGAACTCCAAATCTGCCATTATGTTCACTTACGTTGGTAATAAATTTAAACAATCTAAGCAGATCTGGCAACTTGTTCATCTGGCAGACTGTTCCTCCACATCAGCTCTATTTTTAACCCCGCAGTAGATTTCCTGAGCTGCTCCCCAGATGAGGATGGGCCTGTTTTTTCAGTCTTGGCTCCTTCCAAGGTTTCTTTCTAATGCTAATATTTCCTTGTCACCCCAGAGCTGCTCATTAGGGGTCCGGGATTTGGGGTAAGGAAGCAGATTCATGGAATGCAGCGCCAGGTTTGCCATGACGTTACTAGCTAATACTAATATGTAATAAGAATTAATAAATAATTGTATTCTATCATTTCATTCATCTATAGGAGCAGCTATTAATATTATAACACACAGAACTACTCTGGCGGAAATGTCCTCAATAAACTGCTGTTGTAAAGGAGTTAGAGGAACCAGACTTATAGATTTAACTCTAATTATATTTAAAACAATCTTCTTTTCCTAAAATTCAGTGTTCGGGAAAATCCCCTCCTGTATATCATTGCTGTCCAAGAAAAACATGCATCTCAAATTTAGTTGATTTTTAATTTCTGCATCATTTGAATGCAGCAGCTGTCATTTATATAGTGTAGAAATTTCATGATGAATGGACCAATAGAAATGCTCCAAAACAGACTGGTTCCATTGACTTACATTGAAAGTAAAGTCTGTTTTTGGCCTCTCCTGTAAAGCTTCTTTTCTTTGGGCAGCGACGATGCAAAGCAGAATTATCTTGTAATCCAAATAATTGAAGAGAAATTTGAGATTCTAACTACATGTACAAACTGACTTTACAGCATGTCGATTTAATTTTGTGTGGTGAAAAAAAGGGGCACATGATTGATGTAAAAATTGTCACGGCTGTCGTAACTTTGTTTTTGCCGTCAGGATGAAGAGGGAGACCAGTTCAGAGAGAAAGCTCTTTATCCTTGGACTGCCGTACCGACGTTTCTCTGAGCTCTCACACCCTGGTCTCCCCTGGTCTCAATGATGTCTCCGACTGCATTGTCTTTTATAGGCCTGCCTTCCTACTCCTTCAGGCCATTTTAGGTACACCTGGCCTTGTTCTCGGGCCTAAAGTATATATATAATATATAGTGAAATGTTCTTGTTTTAATGGAGTATCTTCTTCCTTAACACAACAATGGACTGACGGGTCTCTAAAGAAAGTTGTTTCTTTCTGGTCATTGTGAGTCGGTCAGCAAGCCATCAACTGCTGCTCTTCAGATACTAAACTAACCTAGAATGTTGTTCCCTTTTATACTCACTTATTAGTAGAATGTTTTTCAGCTGTGCATCACAATTGAGCAAGAGTGTCCTAACAACCAATTAGTCCAATAACATCCTTAACTTGGATTGGTGGTCGTACCAGGAGATTTAGACAGAGGACTGAGAATTGCTGATAATAGAACTATATGTAAAATAAGCCTCTATACAAAAATAGACTTTAATACAAACATTTTTATTATTTAAAAATCATCTGATACACTTACATTAATTGTGAAATGGACAATATTGTTTGTGAATTGCATGAAAATTTCATGAAATGAAATTCTAAAGTGATCCTAAACTTTTAAGCGGTAATGTGTATATATGTATATATACACACCTAAACTTTATGATTTCATTAAACCTTTATTCCTTGTTCCTCCCATATGGTCCCATTTATTTTCAAGCCCAATCATTCTGGTTACATTTAACCTACAGCCACAAAACTGCCTGTACTCACTCAAAGCAGATCCCAAACACACTGACCCTCACTCCTCTACTTGTCTGTTATTCATCACTCCTTGTTCCTCACACTGCTTAGGCTGTGCAACCATTCTTTTCTAGTTTCTGTTTGTAGATTTTTTAATTAATTTAATTTAATTAATTAATTTAATTTAGACATTCAAATTAGGTCAAATTAGTGGAATTTGACCTCCGCATTTAACCCATCCGTGCAGTGAAACACCCACATATATACACACTAGGGGGCAGTGAGCACACGTGCCCGGAGCGGTGGGCAGCCCTATCCACGGCGCCCGGGGAGCAGTAGGGGTTAGGTGCCTTGCTCAAGGGCACCTCAGTCGTGGCCTGGGGGATCCCAGGGATCGAACCGGCAAACTTCTGGTCACAAGACCGGATCCCTATCCTTCAGGCCACGACTGCCCCATAAGATATTTGCAATATCAACAATACTATCTTGGTTTAAAAGTTTAAACCATATTTGCCAAACAGTGTATTTGTCAGAACTTTCTCCATTAAAAGTCTCAGAACTTTGGATTGTTCTCGATTGTTCATCATGTTCGTTTTGGCAGTCAAACCGAGTGTAATGTTGGCAGCAGGTGGGCTGCTTACAGGTGTGAGTTGGCTTTATTCGATGTGGTTCAACATTCATCATCACTACGGGCAGGGGTTAGTTCTCCTGCAGCCAGGCAGGCAGCCAACATCACAGGCAAGGTGAGGGTCAAAAACCAGGCACTAACCGTGAAGAGGAAGGGCAGAGTGGAGAGCAGTCCATCAGTCTGGGCTACAAAGCTGATAGAACCAGCAATGTGGGCTGGCCGAGTGGGCCACCGGCTGTGGAGCCATCCAAGAAGCTGGAAGAGAAGAAGCAGCTCGGGGCACCGGACCAGGACAGGAATCTGGCACAGCAGCCTCACGAGGAACCAGCTCTGGAGAAGCAGCTGCTCGTGAAGATGGCACTGGAGCCAGCCCAGGAAGCAGGAACAGTGTCAGCTCCAGTTGGCAGCCCATGGCAGGAGGCAAGAGGAGCCACCACAGGAGAGGAGGAACTCGGCTTGGCGAGCAGCCACTGGAGAGGTCGCCAGAGGAGCCACCACAGGTGAAGAGTTTTGGTGAACCAGCACCGCTGTGACAGCGCAGGGTGTCATGATGACATGTCAACAGGACAGTGCTTTCCATAAAGGTGGGCAGCGAGGGAGCAAGTGGGCCACCACAGACCCTTACAGCAGAGACCACTTGGACTGGAGTGACTTATTGAAGTGGGCTGAACAGCAGAGGCACTCATTCATAACGTCCCTCCACAGCCGGGGCTCTCGAATGAGCTTCATCTGGAGTGGGTTTTTAATATGCATGACCTTAATTACAGTACTGTGAAAACATTTTAAACACTTAGAGACTTTATTATATTTAAATAGTAGTATTAATAATAATAATAGTATTAATAATAATAATAGAACAGTATTAATAGAGTAAGTAGAGCTTTTCCATACGTCAGTGTGTTTATTTAACCCTTTGCAAGCTTCTCCTAAACAACCCAGTATTATTATCAGTTCTCATCTAATACCTGCTTTGACTGCTCAGTACTTCATTAAGATAAATCAAGATTTGCTGCTGAAGGAACTGAACACATTCATACAATGTCTGGGGCGTCCAGGAGAAATCTGGAACCTAACTTTGTTCTTCAAACTGGATCAAGATCTGATCTACTTCTCTCACAATAACATATTCATGTTACTTTGTATTGTATGTCTGATTATTTACATCTGTTCTAATCAGATCTGCTGTTCTTACTGGTGAAAATACACTTATTGATCAGATACACACTTTAAACTATCATGTTAGACCTTTGCTCAGCAGTGTACATGTGAATTTTCAAAATTAAGATTCACCATATATATATATATATATATATATATATATATATATATATATATATATATATATATATATATATATATGATATTAAGCATAATATATTTACGGCTTAAAAGTTTAGGGTCACTTTAGAATTTTATTTCATGCAATTCATAAACAATATTGTTCTTTTCACAATTAATGTAAGTGTATAAGATGATTGTTAAAGAATAAAAATATTTGTATTAAAGTCTATTTTTGTATAGAAGCTTATTTTGCATATAGTTCTATTATCAGTAATTCTCAGCCCTCTGTCTAAATCTCCTGGCACGACCACCAATCCAAGTTAAGGTTGTTATTGGACTAATTGGTTGCTAGGACACTCTTGCTCAATTGTGATCACAGCTGAAAAACATTCTACTAATAAGTGAGTATAAAAGGGAACAACATTCTAGGTTAGTTTAGTATCTGAAGATCAGCAGTTGATGTCTTGCTGACCGACTCACAATGACCAGAAAGAAACAACTTTCTTTAGAGACCCGTCAGTCCATTGTTGTGTTAAAGAAGAAGATACTCCATTAAAACAAGAACATTTCACTGTATATATATACATTCATTTTTGGACAAACTCAGAGCAGATCCCCAAACACACTGACCTGCACTCCTCTACTTGTTGTTAATTCATCCTTCGTTCCTCACACTGCTTAAGCTGCAAAACCATCCTGTGTTTCTATGGTTTCTATGTGTTTCTGTGGTATCAACTATATTATCTTGGTTTAAAAGTCGTATCATCCACTGTGAATAGATTACAGTAAGATTTCACACCGCAAGGATTGACTGTCATGTCAGACGTAATAGCCTGATTTCCCGCGTCCTAATAAAAACGCTCCATGATACTGAGCAGCCAGAGAGGAGAGAGTGAAATATGAAGGTCTGGAATGTACTAATCAAAAAGTGGGCCAACAGCATTCTGCCAGAACCTTTTTTTTATCTGCACTCTCGCAAAACAAAATTCACTCAAACTCAATTTGTTTGCAGGACACCTCCAGGCACGAGTAATCAGCTTCCAATGTCACAGAATTCCTAGGAATTCCTAAGGAAGGAAAAGTCTGCCGCTGTGCCTGCTGAAGCCATTTACACCCTCTGTTTAAACGCATCAGTCTTTAAGTAAATCACCTGTATGTGTTATTACTAGACACTGAAGACGTTATGCAGTGTTTATTTAGATGTTTTCAATATGCACAAATAACGTTTTAAGCATCCATAGTACTGAAGATCTCAGTATTATTAATGGTAATAGAAATATTCCAAATAAAATTAGAATATTAATTAAATATTAAGCGTGTGTGTTAGAGGTTACAGTATCTTTACAGTTCTTTTATTCCAGTTTATTCATTCTTATTTGTTTCTGTGGTGTCGTATATTGTCCATTTCCTCCTGTTATAATCAAATACTATTCCCCTTAATCGAAGCTGGTAAGTCATTTTTCCAACCCATTGTTGAAAAGTGTGTGTGTGTGTGATCAGCAAGATCTTTGTTAAATACCTATCACTGTCTAAAACATAGTTGTATATAACTTTGCAGGTTTTGGGGATTGGGTAGCTCAAAATGTCTCTAACCCCATCATTTCTTTTCTCCCAGAAAGACTGCAGTTTATCACATTCCCATTGGCCACCATACTCGTACAGCAGGGTTGGTGTTGCTCAATTTGTTTACTCTTTATTTCAGGTGCTATAAAATACATATATATAGCCTCACAGCAAGACCTGGTCTGGGTGGTTCCGTGTGGAGTGTGTATGTTCTCTCTGTGTTTGAGTGGGTTCCTCCGGGTACTCCGGTTTCCTCCCACAGTCCAAACACATGCATGTTAGGACCCTCACTCTAAACTGCCCTGAGTGTGTGTTGGCCATGTGATGGACTGGTGACCTGTCCATGGTGTACGCCGCCTTCACCCAATGACGCTGGGATTGGCTTCAGCGCCCCTGTGACCCCGACTAGCATGATTAAGCAGCAGATAATGGATGGGTGAATTGATTTATATATATATATATATCATTGCTGTCCAACGAAAAATTTTTTTTAACGATTTTGAGTTTTCTACATTATTTGAACATGCCAATGGTCGTTGACATTGTTTGAAAATTTTTGATGAATGGACCAATAGAAGTGCTCCAAAACAACTTGGAAAAAAATCTGGTTCCATTGACTTACATTGAAAGTAAAGTATGTTTTTGGCCTCTCCTGTAAAGTTGCAATTTTGAAGACACTTGTTTTTCATTGGACAGTGATGAAATATATATATATATATATATATATACAGTGGAGGAGGCATTACAATGTTTATTTTTAAAACAAACAAATAGAACTGATGGGAAAAGGAACGTACAACATATGCTGGGTAATGAGGCTAAGAAGCAAATCCACTCCCTCCTGATTGGTAGTGATGTGTGTGCGTTCCCTCCTTTCCCTGTGTCTTTCTCTTTCACACACACACACACACACACACACATCTATACACACGTTTATTTTTAGACCTTGGTGAAAGGGGTGTCGTACACAGTGGCCACGGCTCAGCAGGTAATTGGAAGAGTCTGGAGAATTTCAGGTGGTTCATCAAACCAGGGGATTCTGTTTCTCATGGTCTGAGAGTCCTTCAGATGTCTTTCAGCAAACTCCAAGCTGGGGTCTTTTGTTGAGGAGTGGCTTCTGTCTGGCTGCTCTACCGTACAGGCCTGATTGGTGGAGTGCTGCAGAAATGGTTGTCCTTCTGGAAGCTCTGTCAGAATGACCCTTGGGTTCTTGGTCACCTCCCTAATTGAGCCCTCTGCTTAGATTGGCTGGGTGGCCAGTTTAAGAAGAGTCCTACCGTCTACAGTTCCTTGGACTTCATGGCTTGGTTTGTGCTCTTCCCCAGATCTGTGCCTCCATACAATCCTGTCCCGGTTGTCTACAGACAGCTCCTTGGACTTTATGGCTTGGTCTGTGCTCTTCTCCAGATCTGTGCCTCCATACAATCCTGTCTCGGTAGTCTACAGAGAGTTCCATGGACTTCATGGCTTGGTTTGTGCTCTACTCCAGATCTGTGCCTCCATACAATCCTGTCTCGGTGGTCTACAGACAGTTCCTTGGACTTCATGGCTTGGTTTGTGCTCTTCCCAGATCTGTGACTCCATACAATCCTGTCTCGGTGGTCTACAGACAGTTCCTTGGACTTCATGGCTTGGTTTGTGCTCTTCCCAGATCTGTGACTCCATACAATCCTGTCTCAGTGGTCTACAGACAGTTCCTTGGACTTCATGACTTGGTTTGTGCTCTTCCCAGATCTGTGACTCCATACAATCCTGTCTCGATGGTCTACAGACAGTTCCTTGGACTTCATGGCTTGGTTTGTTCTCTTCCCAGATCTGTGCCTCCATATAATCCTGTCTCGATGGTCTACAGACAGTTCCTTGGACTTCATGGCTTGGTTTGTGCTCTTCTCCAGATCTGTGCCTCCATACAATCCTGTCCCGGTGGTCTACAGACAGCTCCTTGGACTTCATGGCTTGGTTTGTGCTCTTCCCAGATCTGTGACTCCATACAATTCTGTCTCGATGGTCTACAGACAGTTCCTTGGACTTCATGGCTTGGTTTGTGCTCTTCCCCAGATCTGTGCCTCCATATAATCCTGTCTCGATGGTCTACAGACAGTTCCTTGGACTTCATGGCTTGGTTTGTGCTCTTCCCCAGATCTGTGCCTCCATACAATCCTGTCCCGGTGGTCTACAGACAGCTCCTTGGACTTCATGACTTGGTTTGTGCTCTTCCCCAGATCTGTGCCTCCATACAATCCTGTCTCGGTGGTCAACAGACAGTTCCATGGACTTCATGGCTTGGTTTGTGCTCTTCCCAGATCTGTGACTCCATACAATCCTGTCTCGATGGTCTACAGACAGTTCCATGGACTTCATGGCTTGGTTTGTGCTCTTCCCAGATCTGCGACTCCATACAATCCTGTCTCGATGGTCTACAGACAGTTCCTTGGACTTCATGGCTTGGTTTGTGCTCTGACATGTACTGTCAACTATGGGACCTTATATAGATGGTGTGTGCCTTTCCCAATCGTGTCCCATCAGCTGGATTGACCGCAGGTGGACTCCAATCAAGCTGTGAAGGATGGTCAGTGGAAACAGGAGCACCTGTTTTTTTTGTTTTTATTTCTAATAAATTTGTAAAAAATTCAAAGAAAACGTTTTTTCATTATGGGGTAAGGCCCATTAGATAAAGGCAGGAGATCTGGGGGTTCATGGACACAGAGGTTTATGGTAAACTGAGATGTTGGTGCTGTTGAGGTTTGTTGACGGTGGAGTGGGGGGATCCCAGTGTTTCAGGGTGGTCTCATGTCTATGTTCTTCTGGTTCTCTCCTTTTAGTTTAGGCTGTTATAGTTAGATCTGCCGGAGTCGCCAGCCCCACTCTAAAATTCTGAATATTCATATTCTCTACAGTCTTACTCCTGATCCCAACTAACTCTCTCTCTTTACTCTTCCTGAGGTAATGACTGTCCTCCCGTCTGCTGAACGCTGTTGAAGGACTGACCATCAGGACCTATATATATGTCCTCTTACCAACACTTTAAAATACCCTGTAAGTGTAATAATAAACATAATTTGAATTTTAATATTATTTTGTTTTTGTAACAGTCCAAACACATACTGAAAAAACATTACAGACCATTTTGGGAAAATGTCTGTGGCTTAATTAGTAGCCAGTGCAGTGAATTAAGCATTAGGCTAATGTGCTCAGATCTCTTAGTTCTCTAAGATTTCTAGCAGCTGCTATTTTAAACTAGGTCCCATAAACTGGGGCCCATAAAAAGACCCCTGCTGTAGCCTGGCCTGCTGGAGATGAATGCATGAATTTTTTAGGTCTTGTTGTAACATGAAATCTTTAAACTGTAAATATTACAGTAGTCTGTAGTAATTTAAGGGTTAAACCAGCGACGCCCACCTTGAGTGAGTCTAGTCCAGTGAACAGGGATTAGATTAAGATGAAGTTAATTTATTAATCTTTGTTTTGTTCCACCTTAAACAATATAAGCAGTGAGATTCAGCCACTTAGTGTCAGTGCACTATTTAAGGTGGAACAGAAATTTGAGTAAGAAGCCGACGACAGCTTTAAGAGATCAGAGTATCAACCTCAGCCTGACACACGGCTCTACAGAGCTCATCACGTTCTAGCGTTACCGACGTTGTGTTTTTCATACGTCAATCATGTCAAGATGGACAGCAGTGGCACGAGGAGGTCGAGCAGGTGGGCAGTGAGAAATGCTGACCACAGGTTACACAAAGTACGTACTGACTATGATTCATCATGTCACATTGAAAAACAATATATATATACATATATATATATATATATATATATATAAACAAATATATATAATATACACTCACTGTCCACTGTATCAGCTCCACTGACCATACAGGAGCTCCACTTACAGACTGTAGTTCATCTGATTCTCTGTATACTTTATTACTCTGTTCTTTAATGATCAGGACCCCCACAGGACCACCACAGAGCAGATACTATTAGGGAGGTGGGTCATTCTCAGCACTGCAGTGACACTGACACTGTGGTGGTGGTGTGTTAGTAGTGTGTGTTGTGCTGGTGTGAGTGGATCAGACACAGCAGTGCTGCTGCTGGAGTGGTTAAACACCTCAGTGTCACTGCTGGACTGAGAATCATCCACCAACCAAAACTATCCGGACAGCAGTGTCCTGTGGGCGGCGTCCTGTGTCCACTGATGAAGAACTAGAGAAACACAAACTGTGCAGCAGCAGATGAGCTACTGTCTCTGACTTTACATCTACAAGGTGGACCAGCAAGTAGTAGGAGTGTCTAATAGAGTGGACAGTGAGTGGACACAGTGTTTAAACACTCCAGCAGCAGCACTGCTGTGTCTGATCCACTCACACCAGCACAACACACACTAACACCTGTGGTGGTCCTGTGGGGGTCCTGATCATTAAAGAACAGAGTAATAAAGTATACAGAGAATCAGATGAACTACAGTCTGTAAGTGGAGCTCCTGTATGGTCAGTGGAGCTGATACAGTGGACAGTGAGTGTAGATACAGGGAGGTGGGTTTAATGAGATATATATATATATATATATATATATATATATATATATATATATATATATATATATATATACACACACACACACACACACACACACACACAATCTCACACACACACATGTCCTTACCACAGTGTTCCTCATCTGCTCCATTTTTGCAATCTCGATGACCATTACACTGGAGCACCTGCGGCAGACACACGCTCATATTTCCACACGGGAACTGGCCAAGTGGGCAGCCCTCTACCATCTCTCTGCTGGCGAGCATGGTCACTGCTGCTGGGGATACAATGTTGTGGAATAAAGAGAAAGAAAGACGGGGAGGAGAGATAAACAAACAGATTAGCTACAGAACAATGCTGGACAGATGCACACACATGAGTAAAGCACCGGAGTGACGGTACATCAACATTACCATCGCAATCATTTGACTGTGCTTTGTTAAACGGTGACTCCCCTGAGGTCCTAGCGCTCTGCACCTCCACTACTTTACATCACAATGATTCAGTACGGCCGCTCCTGCCAGGACTGTGTTCAGACGCGCTGAGAAACAATCGCTCGGTCTGAGATGAAATGAGCTATAAAGGCACTCCATGCATACGTATCGGGCTCGGTGGAAACCTTCCTCCATCTCTGCAAAGCCCTGCACTTCCAACAGGACCGTGTATAATCTGTGGACGTCCTCCAGCTACCTCAGCTCACAGCGCATGCCAAGACAGTAATAAAGTATACAAGCCAATTACAGTGCAGCTCCAAGTGGGCGATACGATAATACAGTCAATGGCAAAACAACACGAGCTGCTCGTTCTCAGACACAGACCATGTTAAGAAACACAGCATTATAGTTAAACAGCACAATTAATATATATATAGGTATAAACCGTAACTGCACTTTATCTTCTAGGAACTCTGTAAGTGGATAAGTGGATAAGTCAGTTTACATCTCTTCCTTGATTTCGATAAATAACAATAATTATCAGACTCGCTCCAGTGGCTGGATCACCTGTCAGGCACCGAGAGTTTTAGTGAACTGGGAAAATCTGCTTTTAGCTACAGTGCACCAGTGAGCTGGAGTTCTCTACAGGAAACTCTGACACGCTGGGATCACTGAACCATTTTAAACTTTTAGTTTCTAATCACCATCAGAAAGCCTGTCATTGTTTTAAATGAATAAATCTCTCTATTAGGATTTTAATTTTATCTTATTTATTTTTTATGTTTGTTTTATTTTATTTTATTGTTATTTTTGTATTATTATTATTATTATTATTATTATTATTATTATTATATTTGTATTATTTTTATTATCTATTATTTGTATTATTTTATTATTATTATTATCTATTTTTTATTTTTTGTTATTATTATATATATTTTTATTGTGATTGTTTTATTATATGTATTTTTTATTAGCATTTCAACTTTTTATTATCTTGTTGTATGTATTTTATGTTTATTTTATATTCTTTTATAAAAAAAATTCTAACATTTTTTACATTGTATTTTATGCATCTATATTAAATGTTTATTTAAAATTTGTATTTTATTTATTATTTTTGCTCATTTTGCTTTCAATCCCTTTAATTGTATATGCTCGGCTACATTGAAAATGAGGGTCACCCCTCAATGTATTTCCGAGATTAAATAAAGGTTGATTGATTGATTGATTGAAGTACTGCACTGATACTGTATGTAATCTGTATTTATTCTCTTCTCTGTAGGTGTTCCAGTCTTGCTAGGTGTTGCTCTGTGTCTAATCTTATGTTTTGTTGTCTAGGTATCAGCACTGGCTCTTGTTTGTGGCAGTGTTCAAGTATAAGAGTGGTCTGGACTTAAACCTGTTTGTACTAGATAGAGATAAATACTCTGACCAAACACTAGGCACTTTTGCTCTGGATAATAGTGTAATGCTGTAAATGTGAATGAAAATATATGTAGTGTGTATATATATATATATATATATATATATATATATATATATATATATATATATATATATATATATATATATATATATTTATTTAATTCCAGTCAAAACAGATATTTTTCACTTACTAAGGTTTTTTCCTCCAGTCTTTTTGTAGCTGTCTGTGACAACAGCGTTGTAAAAAGCGCTACACAAATAAACTTGACTAGTCTCAGATATGTTTCCTGAAAAAAATGGAAAACTTGTAGCCAATATGACCACAGATTAGATGAATGGAGGCGGGTCTCACACCTGGTCACACCTGGTCACTTGTGACCTCTGCTATAGGGTCATAAGCTACACGTCCAAGCTACATAAGAATGAAAGTGTAAACACACCCAAGATACATTTAAACCAGATACAAATTTAATCACTCTATTCACTCTAGCAAGATTCTTAATAAACTTTTCAGCCACAGGTTGCAGTGTAATCAAAGTATAAGCAGGACCCCTTCCCAGTACAACCACAACCTTCCCTATTACAACCAGAATACCTTCCAGTACAAGCAAAACCAAAAACCAATTATAACCCAAACTATTCCCAATACTAGCAGGACCCCTCCAATTACATCCCAATACAACCAAAACCCCTCCTAGTACGAGCAAAACCCCTCCCATTACAACCAAAACCCCTCTCAGTACAACCACAACCTTTCCTATTACAACCAGAATACCTTCCAGTACAAGCAAAACCAAAAACCAATTATAACCAAAACTATTCCCAATACTAGCAGGACCCTTCCAATTACATCCCAATACAACCAAAACCCCTCCTAGTACGAGCAAAACACCTCCCATTACAACCAAAACCCCTCTCAGTACAACCACAACCTTTCCTATTACAACCAGAATACCTTCCAGTACAACCAAAACCAATTATAACCAAAACCATTCCCAATACTAGCAGGACCCCTCCAATTACATCCCAGTACAAGAAAAACCCCTCCCATTACAACCAAAACCCCTCCCAGTACAACCACAACCTTTCCTATTACAACCAGAATACCTTCCAGTACAACCAAAACCAAAACCAATTATAACCAAAACCATTCCCAATACTAGCAAGACCCCTCTGATTACATCCCAGTACAAGAAAAACCCCTCCCATTACAACCAAAACCCCTCTCAGTACAAACACAACCTTTCCTATTACAACCAGAATACCTTCCAGTACAACCAAAACCAATTATAACCAAAACCATTCCCAATACTAGCAGGACCCCTCCAATTACATCCCAGTACAAGAAAAACCCCTCCCATTACAACCAAAACCCCTCTCAGTACAAACACAACCTTTCCTATTACAACCAGAATACCTTCCAGTACAACCAAAACCAATTATAACCAAAACCATTCCCAATACTAGCAAGACCCCTCCGATTACATCCCAGTACAAACAAAACCCACTCCCATTACAACCAAAACCTCAACCAGTACAAGCAAAACCCTTCCCAGTATAATCAAAACACCTCAAGTTAAAACCAAAACCCCTCCCTGTACAAACAGGCCCCTCCAAAAACAACCAAAAGCCTTGCCAGTACAACCAAACCCACTCCCAGTACAACCAAAACCCCTACCAGTACAACCAAAACCTCTCCCAGTACAACCAAAACCTCTCCCAGTACAACCAAACTCACTCCCAGTAGAAGCAAAGCCACTCCCAGTACAACCAAAACCCACTCCCAGTACAACCAAACCCACTCCCAGTACAACCAAACCCACTCCCAGTACAACCAAAACCCTCTCCATGTGTTACATCACTGGGCACAGGATACAGGTCTGTGAGAAAAATGATCATGGGGGACAGTTGGACAGCAGACAACCACAGACAGACACCACAGTCACACAACCATCAGACCTCAGATCAGATCAGATCAGACTTCATTTGATTACCATGTGTAAGTGTGGTTAAAATCTTATCAGAATCAGATACCAGTGACCGGGAGTCTGCAGGTCTGCGGGTTGTGCATTGTGTATGTCTAATAACAGCCATTAGCATTATTAGATCATTAGATTGTGTGTCCTTTCCCAAACAAACAAACAAACAAACAAACAAATATATAAATAAAAAAGGTGCAGCTCTTTGACAGCAACAACGTCGGACTCTCTTACTTTATACTCTGCTCTATTTCTTTTGTTCTCCACAGCAGGACACGTGGCCGAGCTCTCAGCCCACCTTGTCTGACTATTCCAACGCAAAGAAATACCGACCCTGCAGACGCGGCTGAGCTTCATATCCAATACACAATACCACAGCGTCGGTATCACCGTCCCCAGAACGTCAGACGCACTACCCTCCCACTGCAGTCCTGCTCCTGACACGCCGTGTACCTCACATCAATATTAATCCCACTGTGTTTACAGCTTCTCTGAAACACACAGGCCTTCAGTTTACAGCCTGTATGAAGCACCCCAACAACCACATCAAAGAATAATAAACAGAACAATTAAATATTTAGACAGGACCTAAAATTGATAAGCACATGAGCAACAGACACACTTTTAAATGGTCAATAATAAATAATATCAATCCACATCCTTGTATATACACTCACTTTCCATTCATTTGGAATGAAGTGCTGAGGGCCATCTTTGTTTACTTTGTGTTAGAACTTCTGGTGTAACCGCGGATACGTTGATACTAATTACAAGCAAAATGACAACAAACATATAAAATGACCAGCATAACATGTTCAGTTCGAGGGAGTCAGTAATTGGAAGAAGAGGAAAACTTAGCTTGAACAACAGAGTTACAAACACAGCACATAAAGATCAGAGTGTTGGGGGGCCGCCTTCCAAAGAAGACCACCTGCGTCTATGACTGAAGCTCTAAATTTAAAACATCCACCCAAACCTCCGTATGTCTGCTCTTACCATCCTGTGGAGGAGAACCAGCACCAGAGCTTCCTTATCCAGAGAAATGTCTCTTATGAAGCTCCGAGGAAGTAAACGTGTCGGTGCTGGTGAGTCTATCAGTTCAGTAACTGTTTTCTGATCAGTGTCCACCGCGCTAGGCTATCTGGACTGTAACTAACACCCACGCAGAGCGGCTCGGGCAGCTGCTGGACTTGGGTTTAACCGGCTTTCAGAAATATAAACTCACCGTCTGTGTGTAGGAGGACACGCCCACCTTCCCACTGTGCAGGTACTGATACGCTTCAGTACTTTTATAGTTTTTCATTACTGAACCGTCTACACCTTCCGAGAGTACAGAGTAATTAAACATGTCTCCATAAGTAACCTCAGACCACCTTCTCATATCACCCACCCACTGTGTTATTAACCTCAGACCACCTTCTCATATCACCCACCCACTGTTATTAACCTCAGACCACCTTCTCATATCACCCACCCACTGTGTTATTAACCTCAGACCACCTTCTCATATCACCCACCATTGTGTTATTAACCTCAGACCACCTTCTCATATCACCCACCCACTGCGTTATTAACCTCAGACCACCTTCTCATATCACCCACCCACTGCGTTATTAACCTCAGACCACCTTCTCACATCACCCAACCACTGTGTTATTAACCTCAGACCACCTTCTCATATCACCCAACCACTGTGTTATTAACCTCAGACCACCTTCTCATATCACCCACGCACTGTGTTATTAACCTCAGACCACCTTCTCATATCACCCACCCACTGTGTTATTAACCTCAGACCACCTTCTCATATTACCCACCATTGTGTTATTAACCTCATACCATCTTCTCATATCACCCACCCACTGTGTTATTAACCTCAGACCACCTTCTCATATCACCCACCCACTGTGTTATTAACCTCAGACCACCTTCACATATCACCCACCCACTGTGATATTAACCTCTCTCTCTGGTCTCCTCCCATATAACTGTATTCACTCTGGTTAGCCGACTGGAAGTTCTAACACAAAGGAGGATGAAACACACGCTTGAAAGTGGGCGTGGAGAAATTCAGTGAATATGTTCTGGGGTCAACAGTGCAGTAAATTTATTGTTGCCGCATCAATTATTAACTTAGTTTCAGAAAATTACCAAACGGTACATGTCCAAGACGGTGCTTAGGCATTCTCTTGACCCTTTACATCCATGTGGAACTCATTCTCAACTGATTTGGGTCTGAATGCATCCATGCTGATCGTCTTCTCTGGGGTGGATGGGATCTTCCAGCAAGACAACATATTCATTGAAAGAGCGGACCAAGACTTCCGTGTACTACACTGGAACCCTAATTCCCCAGACTTGAACCCAACTGAGCATCTGTGGAACCACCTGGATGGTGGTGTTGTCTCTATGGGTCCTCCTCCACGCTCCCTCTAGCAGCTGTGGGATGCACTGCAGTCAGCATGATACCTCCAGATACCTGTGACCACCTACCAGGACCTTACTGAGTCTCCCAGCCCGTCTAGCTGCTGTCCGTACTGCTCATGGAGGCCACTCTGGATATGATTGTCCAGTCCTGGCCAAATCCAGTAACTGGGGTCTTTGATCTAATGGAGTTAACTGCATAATACAGGGTTTGGTGGGCGTCATGCTGCTCTTTGCCCATTTTGCTATACATGTGAGTGTTTTGTTTGTTTAATAATATTTCCAGGAATCCTGAAATCCGTTTGATTGATGATTTAATGTCCAGAAAGAGAACTTAAACCACAGGCACGTACACGATCACTGATCTGTGATGAGATTTTACTGAAAAGGTCTTCATTTTATTTTCATTTGCAGAATGATTTATATCAGACGTTTTATTAGACTAAGTGAACTGTTTGCTTAGAGATTTACAGATTATCCCAATTGTTCATCGTCTGTGCCCATTACTGATTAAGAGATGATATTATTCTGTAATGGTAAATGAATCATGGCTTTATGGGAAATGGAAAACGTGCTAAGATGGGGGGAGTACTACTGATTTAATCATTCAGTATTAAAAAAATGAGAATATATCATTGTGTTACGCTAACTGTGGCCTTTACACCACGAGCAAGGCATCTGTATGCTTTGTGCTGAACGTCTCATGGAACAAACTATCCATCCATCCAACCGTCCATTATCTTCTAATAAATACACCAATTAGTCATAACATTAAACCCAGCTCCTTATATCTCCACTCACTGTCCACTGTATCAGCTCCACTGACCATACAGGAGCTCCACTCACTGTCCACTGTATCAGCTCCACTGACCATACAGGACCTCCACTCACTGTCCACTGTATCAGCTCCACTGACCATACAGGACCTCCACTCACTGTCCACTGTATCAGCTCCACTGACCATACAGGAGCTCCACTCACTGTCCACTGTATCAGCTCCACTGACCATACAGGACCTCCACTCACTGTCCACTGTATCAGCTCCACTGACCATACAGGACCTACACTCACTGTCCACTGTATCAGCTCCACTGACCATACAGGAGCTCCACTCACTGTCCACTGTATCAGCTCCACTGACCATACAGGAGCTCCACTCACTGTCCACTGTATCAGCTCCACTGACCATACAGGACCTACACTCACTGTCCACTGTATCAGCTCCACTGACCATACAGGACCTCCACTCACTGTCCACTGTATCAGCTCCACTGACCATACAGGAGCTCCACTCACTGTCCACTGTATCAGCTCCACTGACCATACAGGACCTCCACTCACTGTCCACTGTATCAGCTCCACTGACCATACAGGACCTACACTCACTGTCCACTGTATCAGCTCCACTGACCATACAGGAGCTCCACTTACAGACTGTAGTTCATCTGATTCTCTGTATACTTTATTACTCTGTTCTTTAATGATCAGGACCACCACAGGACCACCACAGAGCAGATACTATTAGGAAGGTGGGTTTTTCATATTTGCAGTTGCTATGGAGGACTTTCCAGGTGAACAAGTTTGCTACAGCGCCACCCTGAGGCAGAGGGGGCTGCAGCTCTGGTTAGTTAAGAGTACCAGAGACAAGGGCTGTGTTTTGGCAAGAACCTGGCAATACAATACATATAGTGATACAGCAGTCACGATTCAATATATTGCGATACTGCAAGCAAAGATATATATTGCATATTTTTAGATCCTACTATTAAAACACACCACTATATAAACAGGTTTATCAATGCTTAGAATAGCACTGCACCTTTGTGCTGCTTGTTAGTGTTGGAGTGGAGCTGAAAATGGATTACAACACTGCCATCTAGTGGTCAGAGGTTTAAACACAACACACAATGATTCACTGTCTGCCAGGAATCTGTGTGTCGAGACTGTGTGTTTGAGAATTGACACAGTATCACCAAACATAATATCCTGATATTCAATATTTCGATATTTTCTTCCACCCCTACCAGAGACTGGGACTCACTGACTGATGGGTAAAGCAGCTAAACAGTGACTGCATAAGATTATTTTCAGAATTTGAAACATTGAGAGGGTCTTAGAAGATCATAATAACAAAACCTGGACGGACATGTGGACACGTCGCCATGGCGATGTTGTGGAGATGGCTGAAGCCCTAGACGCTCATTTAATAGGCAATGTGAAAGAAACAGATTGTCTTTCAGAGTCTTTAGAGTTAAATTACATCTTAGAGTTACTTTACACTGAGACTCAGAGCGAGGAGGAGCAACCAGTAAACCTCCTGGATCATTCTCATCAAAGTGAGTGATACAGGTATGAAGCAGTTAAACAGAATTTTATCTTCTAGATCAGCTGGAGTTCTGTGCAGTACCACAGTAAGTTTAAGAAGTTCACTCCACCCTCATTCTCAGTGTCTCCACAACGTTTCTCTTTATTACTCATTCTTTCTTTTTCCAATCCACTTATCCTCTTGGGTCATGGTGGGTGGGGTGGTGCTGGAGCCTATCCCAGTGGGGTGAAAAGGCAGGCAACACACTGGACAGGCCGTCAGTCTATCGCAAGGTACACACACCTGGGGGGCAAATTAGTATCTACAGTTCGAACTGTGGTCCACCTGACTGCATGTCTTTGGTGTGTGGGAGGAAACCCACTCAGACACAGGGAGAACATACAAACTCCACACAGGACCCACACACCAAATCAAACCCATAATTAGCGCTGCACCTAACGACTAATTTCATAATTGATTTATCTAACTAGGGCAGCAGCTATCGATTATTTTAGTGATCGAGTATTCTGTTGATTATTCCATCGATTAATCGAGTAATCGGATAAAAAATATATTTTTTAAATTAAAGAGCAATAGTAAATGTATAAGATATAATAAGACTAAAACATTTTATTGGTTAAATTGCATATAATACAGTTTTAAAGAAAACATTTTAATAATTAATATTATTGAAATGTATTACTAGACCTATATATCACACTATAAGTTCACAAGACTGGCTACTGTACACTCAGTTACTATACTGAAGCTTGTCTTACACTTGGTGACCAGCTCACTGTTAACAAACTAAACTGAATACTCTTGCTCTACTGGATTTGGTGCATTTTAGGCCCAAATTGCTACAAACACCACCTGATATTTAGATTACTGTGTATTTTATGCATCACTGGGAGGGAAAAGTGTGTGTGAGGGGTGTATGTTCTTGTGAGGTTGTGTTTGTTTATAACTATGATCAAAAACGATAATGTGAATGAAGTTCAGGCTTTTGGTTTTTGTGGTTATGTTCTGAAGCAAAGCTTAGATCATTTACGGACATAACTCGCCATCACACTGACTTACGTTCTTAACTAGCCCTTACATATAACCATAACCATAACAACTCTCTGAAGAGAGAGGGATTGAGATGGTAATAGCAAACAGTCCATTTGGTAAGCCTCCACAAATACAAGGTTACAGGAAGTACATATGTTGATAATTATTTCTCTCAATATGATGGATGAAGAGTGACCAAGTTGACCAAGTTAGTCACCACAGCCTATCACGTGGTTAAAGAAGAACCGACCTTCCTCACGAGATGGACATTCAAATTAAAAATAGACTGAAACTTGGTAGCCAGTACTGCACTGGCCTGGCTCACGGAAGGTGAAACCTATCAGGCGCTTGCAGATAGTGAAACCAGTTTGTATTACACTTGAGTCCAGTGAGTTCACAGGAAGAGCAAAACTGAGACAGATCAGGGTCAGAACGGGGCAACAAAGTATCCAAAACCCCTGGGACATCAAAAGAGACAGCCTATAAACAATCCAAGGTTGAAACAGAAGCCAAAAACCATACAAGAGGGTGTAAACGAGAAGAGCTTTTTCTGGTCAAACACAAGAAAGCTAGTCAGAGGATCAAAAGGCTGAATACACAACAAGACACTAGGTTTAAAAACCTCTCCAGATAATTCCATACAATGAGAAACACCTGTGAGAGGTAAAATTTAGGTAAGGAGGAGCACGGAAGTGAGAATCTATTGGTGGAGAGCAATGAACTTTGAGTCAAGCGACCTCCTGCTGGCTCATGGGAAGTCCTTAAGTTCAACTAGGCACTCCAGTGAACCAGCAGGTGAAACAGAACAGGTTGAGGAGGAGCCCATGAAGGAAGGTCAGATTCGCTTAGTTATTCATGTAAATGCTCATGTTAAGATCAGCGATGGAAAGCTCTGTCATTGTACATGTTCTACCACTTGGTGTCTGAGATGCTGTCGTTCCCAATCACTTCCACTTATAACACCACTGACAGTCCACTGTGGAATATTTAGTAGTGAGGAAACTTCACCACTGGACTTGTTACACAGGTGGACATCCTATCATGGTACCATGCTGGAGTTCACTGAGCTCCTGAGAGAGACCCACTCTTTACTAATGTGTGTAGAAGCAGTCTGCAGGACTAGGTACTGGGTTTATACACCTGTGATCATAAAGTGACTGGAACACCTGAATTCAGTGGTCTGCATTTGACAATATCGAGTACATATAGAGAAGGACTAGTTCTCAGCTGCTTTACAGGGAAGAGCCATACAGAGGCTCACTGGCTGTTTACTTTTGGCCAAGAACAGGAAACAAAACACATCACTGACTTGATAAGTACATTGTAAATTATATATATTCATATATATGATAGTTTCACAAGTTACTAAAAACTCATTTATGCTCTAATGATTATTAATCAGGCACAGGCTTCATACAGCAGCCCACAAGCATTCAAAGCAGTTTCCCAGCATGACCAACACTGAAGTATGACCTCAGAACTAAAGAAGTCTTGAAATATTCTCAGTTAAACCAACACTACAGAAAGCATGTTTTCCCACTAACTGGGACTCCTTCCATCAGACTGTCCCACAAGACACTGTCTACTCCTGGACGGCTACAGCGTCATTGGGATTCAAACTTCCTGTTGGGGGTGAAAGCTCAGCGCCACTCTTAAAACTACTCTCACTATATACACAGATCAGCCATAATATTAAACCCACCTCCTTATATCTCATCAGGACCTACACTCACTGTCCACTGTATCAGCTCCACTCACCATACAGGAGCTCCACTCACTGTCCACTGTATCAGCTCTACTGACCATACAGGAGCTACACTCACTGTCCACTGTATCAGCTCCACTGACCACACAGGACCTCCACCCACTGTCCACTGTATCAGCTCCACTGACCATACAGGAGCTACACTCACTGTCCACTGTATCAGCTCCACTGACCACACAGGACCTCCACTCACTGTCCACTGTATCAGCTCCACTGACCATACAGGACCTACACTCACTGTCCACTGTATCAGCTCCACTGACCACACAGGACCTCCACTCACTGTCCACTGTATCAGCTCCACTGACCATACAGGACTTACACTCACTGTCCACTGTATCAGCTCCACTGACCATACAGGAGCTCCACTCACTGTCCACTGTATCAGCTCTACTGACCATACAGGACCTCCACTCACTGTCCACTGTATCAGCTCCACTGACCACACAGGACCTCCACCCACTGTCCACTGTATCAGCTCCACTGACCATACAGGAGCTACACTCACTGTCCACTGTATCAGCTCCACTGACCACACAGGACCTCCACTCACTGTCCACTGTATCAGCTCCACTGACCATACAGGAGCTACACTCACTGTCCACTGTATCAGCTCCACTGACCACACAGGACCTCCACTCACTGTCCACTGTATCAGCTCCACTGACCATACAGGACCTCCACTCACTGTCCACTGTATCAGCTCCACTGACCATACAGGACCTCCACTCACTGTCCACTGTATCAGCTCCACTGACCATACAGGACCTCCACTCACTGTCCACTGTATCAGCTCCACTGACCATACAGGACCTCCACTCACTGTCCACTGTATCAGCTCCACTGACCATACAGGACCTCCACTCACTGTCCACTGTATCAGCTCCACTGACCATACAGGACTTACACTCACTGTCCACTGTATCAGCTCCACTGACCATACAGGAGCTCCACTCACTGTCCACTGTATCAGCTCCACTGACCATACAGGACCTCCACTCACTGTCCACTGTATCAGCTCCACTGACCATACAGGACCTCCACTCACTGTACACTGTATCAGCTCCACTGACCATACAGGACCTTCACTCACTGTCCACTGTATCAGCTCCACTGACCATACAGGACCTTCACTCACTGTCCACTGTATCAGCTCCACTGACCATACAGGACCTCCACTCACTGTCCACTGTATCAGCTCCACTGACCATACAGGACCTCCACTCACTGTCCACTGTATCAGCTCCACTGACCATACAGGAGCTCCACTTACAGACTGTAGTTCATCTGATTCTCTGTATACTTTATTACTCTGTTCTTTAATGATCAGGACCCCCACAGGACCACCACAGAGCAGATACTATTAGGGAGGTGGATCATTCTCAGACACAGCAGTGCTGGAGTGTTTAAACACCTCCTCAGTGGACTGAGAATTGTCCACCAACCAAAACTATCCAGACAACAGTGTTCTATGGGCGGCGTCCTGTGTCCACTGATGAAGGACTAGAGCAGGGTGTTTAATTAGAGTCAGTAAGGTCCAGTTAGAGGAGATCTCCTCAGGCCGGACTGGACCATCATCATCTCTAGCGTGTGTTGTGATTTAGTGGTGTATCCTGTTTACTGAAGTAGTCTAGTATCAGCATCTTATACCATCAGCTACTGAAACACCAACACACCACACATACCGTTCAGTATATTTCAGTAGATTTACTGTTTAAATACTGAACTGAATTAATTATTTATAAATGTCTAATAAATGTTTTTACTCACTTCAATAAAAACAAGAGCTATGTTAAACAAACAGAACACTTCTGAAAAAAGAGAATCTTAAAGTGTTTATTTTTAGAGAAAGTAAATAAAACTCTTGGTCTTTTTGTTAACTCAGAGCGGTGTTCTCCAGAACTAGACGAGCAGGTCCATTCCAGAACCGTTCCTGTTAAACACTCAGTTCTCTCTCTTTTTAGAGCTCGATATTTTTTCTGACTCCCTTTAGTCTCCGGCTTCTGCCACACGCCCCAATGTGCACAGATCTGATTGGCTGAGGAGCCTTCAGTGATCTTACAGCGCACAAGATTCACTGTGCCCACAATGGACAACGTCTGGGTCTGCCTATTAGTGACCCCTGGACTAGAGAAACACAAACTGGGCAGCAGTAGACTTGTGTATATTTACATGGTAATATATATATATATATATATATATATATATATATATATATATATATATATAGTAATTGTGTAACTGTGACCAGATATAATCATTGTAACAGTCCTAGTTCTTTATTGCTGGACTGGTTAGCCAGTCACGCTCAAAACCTGAAACCCCACTGAACACAAGCAGACAATGAAGACAAATGAAGACGAGAGTCTTTATAAACAGGGATGAGGACGGAGAGAGAACTCGGGTGAGCTCTGAGTGAAGTCTGCTGAAAGCAGGTTGGAAACTCAGCAGACCAAGACCAAAAATGTCAGCATGGCATCATACCTCGTACGCCTGACACTGTTAATAAAGAAAAGGAGGGAATTTTTTTTAAATAAAAACACACCATGTCAAAAAGATCTGTTCCTTTCTGACTTAGACTCACACCAGAGATCCAGATTTATCAACGTGCTGCAGAACTGGGCCGTAACATTACAACATTACACAGAATATCCTGATATTAAGACTATACTGGTATTAAGACTATACTGGTATTAAGATTATACTGATATTAATTTACCTTCCCGTCTTATTAAAACATATAAACTCTGAAAACACATACAAGGCAAGATTATCAGATGTGTTTCAGATGATGGCCAGCCTTTCTCTGACTCCAATTAACAGCGCCAATTAATTTCCAGATGTATTTAATTGCTTTAAAGGTGCCATAACCTGTAAACCTGTAATAACACTGTTATATTGTGCAATAGCGAGTGATCAGAACTGTACACCTGCAATAACACTGTTATATAGTGTAATACTGAGAGTTCAGTACTCAGAACTGTAAACCTGTAATAACGCTGTTATATAGTGTAATAGTGAAAGTTCAGTACTCAGAACTGTAAACCTGTAATAACACTGTTATATAGTGTAATAGTGAAAGTTCAGTACTCAGAACTGTAAACCTGTAATAACGCTGTTATATAGTGCAATAGTGAGAGTTCAGTACTCAGAACTGTAAACCTGTAATGACACTGTTATATAGTGTACTAGTGAGAGTTCAGTACTCAGAACTGTAAACCTGTAATAACACTGTTATATAGTGCAATAGTGAGAGTTCAGTACTCAGAACTGTAAACCTGTAATAACACTGTTATATAGTGTAATACTGAGAGTTCAGTACTCAGAACAGTAAACCTGTAATAACACTGTTATATAGTGCAAAAGTAAGAGTTCAGTACTCAGAACTGTAAACCTGTAATAACACTGTTATATAGTGGAAGAGTGAGAGTTCAGTACTCAGAACTGTAAACCTGTAATAACGCTGTTATATAGTGTAATAGTGAGAGTTCAGTACTCAGACTGTAAACCTGTAATAACACTGTTATATAGTGTACTAGTGAAAGTTCAGTACTCAGAACTGTAAACCTGTAATAACACTGTTATATAGTGTACTAGTGAGAGTTCAGTACTCAGAACTGTAAACCTGTAATGACACTGTTATATAGTGCAATAGTGAGAGTTCAGTACTCAGAACTGTAAACCTGTAATAACGCTGTTATATAGTGTAAAAGTGAGAGTTCAGTACTCAGAACTGTAAACCTGTAATAACACTGATATATAGTGTAATAGTGAGAGTTCAGTACTCAGAACTGTAAACCTGTAATAACACTGTTATATAGTGTACTAGTGAGCGTTCAGTGCTCAGAACTGTAAACCTGTAATAACACTGTTATATAGTGTACTAGTGAGCGTTCAGTGCTCAGAACTGTAAACCTGTAATAACACTGTTATATAGTGTACTAGTGAGAGTTCAGTACTCAGAACTTTAAACCTGTAATGACACTGTTATATAGTGTAATAGTGAGAGTTCAGTACTCAGAACTGTAAACCTGTAATGACACTGTTATATAGTGCAATAGTGAGAGTTCAGTACTCAGAACTGTAAATCTGTAATAACGCTGTTATATAGTGTAATAGTGAGAGTTCAGTACTCAGAACTGTAAACCTGTAATAACACTGTTATATAGTGTAATAGTGAGCGTTCAGTGCTCAGAACTGTAAATCTGTAATAACACTGTTATATAGTGTACTAGTGAGAGTTCAGTACTCAGAACTGTAAACCTGTAATGACACTGTTATATAGTGCAATAGTGAGAGTTCAGTACTCAGAAGTGTAAACCTGTAATAACACTGTTATATAGTGCAATAGTGAGAGTTCAGTACTCAGAACTGTAAACCTGTAATAACACTGTTATATAGTGCAATAGTGAGAGTTCAGTACTCAGAACTGTAAATCTGTAATAACGCTGTTATATAGTGTAATAGTGAGAGTTCAGTACTCAGAACTGTAAACCTGTAATGACACTGTTATATAGTGCAATAGTGAGAGTTTAGTACTCAGAACTGTAAATCTGTAATAACTCTGTTATATAGTGTAAAACTGTAGAAAGATGGTTGGGATGCTTTTAACTGACATCAGCGTAACAGAAAAGCTCGCTGCACTCTGAAAAGCCCGACACTGGCCGTGTCTCACAGTCCCCATCTGTTTCCCACCCACCATACTTTACACCATGTCCCAGACGTGAAGCTATATAATGGATGCCTGCAGAACTCAGTGACATTCCTGGGCTGTTTTCCATGGGAATGCAGTCTTTTGCGGTCTCTGGAGAGGGAGCCATGTCTGCGACTGAGACTCGCTCGCTGTAGAGCGATACAGCACCTGCGGCCGCTGTCCCTCAGGAATGAACATGCCCTCGGGATCAAGAACCAGCTTCAGGTACTGAGTTTACAGTAAGCTGATCCTGCTCTACTCGAGTAAAGTCTTAAAGCAGAGGTCAGCACAGCGGCTTAAAGGCTGAGCACCAGTCAGAGTTTGAGTTTCTAAATTGTGATTAGTAAAAGAAATACAGCTTAAAAGACTAATTAGCTCCGCCCACTTTTCAGAAACTGCGGTAGGCGTCATGTGTGTGACGTAGATGGTGGACAACAATGCTAGAAGATGCACTTACGGTAATACACACTGACAGAAAGGTGTTGTTGTTTCTGACTGCAGTAATTGGATGTACAGTGGACCCCTGACCACAAACGACCCAAAGACCCCCAAATATCCAGAAAGTGGTCTAAACCTGTCAACTTTAAACAGACACACTGGAAAGAAGCGTCCTCTCACTCCGTCATCTGTAGATCAGTTCAGTCTGTAGATTATCACTAGGGGACGTAGGCTTACACGAGGACTGGATCTTAAGTCTGGCGCTGTTCCAACAGTATGGGCGTGTAGGAAACCAGCGAGAGGTGATCAAGAGCCTCCGTGTACATGGAGGTAAACCAGGTAAGATCAGTATGTTTGCTATATAGCTGCTATATAAAACATATATTTTGGTGGGCCCAGGATTACCTTTCTGGTAGGAAGCAATGTGTCTCTCTCGGTAACCATAAATCAGACCTACAGCCTATAACGAAAGGGGTTCCTCAGGGCTCAATCCTGGGCCCAGTTTTATTTAATATTTTTATCAATGAACTTGCCGTCTCTACCTCAGTTCCAAATTACACCTTTATCCAGATGATTCAATCTTATACTGCTCAGCAGAATCAGCTCACGCTGCACTAGATAAACTCCAACATTCTTTTAACTCTTTACAGACTGCTCTATATACACTGAAGTTTGTTTTAAATGCTAATAAAACCAAATTCATGTTGTTTCCCAGATTTTCAGATAGTGTTTTAGATTCCATAAATATTAATACCCTGACAGGATCTAGCATTGAGCGAGTCAGCGAATATAAATACCTCGGCATCTGGCTGGATGAAAAACTCTCCTTTAAATCCCATATGAACAAACTCGCCATTAAGTGCAGACAGAAGCTCGGATTCCTTTATCGGAATAAATCCTGTCTACCACGTACGCTAGGAAAAGAATAGTGGAGGTAACCATACTAGCCGTCCTGGACTACGGTGATGTAATCTATAATAAAGCGTCCAGTGTCCTCACACCGCTAGATTCAATCTATCACTCTGCTCTGAGATTTATAACTGACCCTTACAGTACTCACCACTGCAGACTCTATGATAGAGCTGGTTGGTCCTCACTAGCTGCACGAAGAGAATCTCATTGGCTTATTTTTATCTATAAATCACTCTCTGGCCATTTGCCAGCTTACATCTCTTCTCTGATTTCAATAAATAACAATAATTATCAGACTGGCTCCAGTGGCTGGATCACCTGTCAGGTACCCAGAGTTTTAGTGAACTGGGAAAATCTGCTTTTAGCTACAGTGAAGCTCTGCTTGCGGATCACTGAACCATTTTAAACTTTTAGTTTCTAATCACCATCAGAAAGCCTGTGATTGTTTTAAATGAATAAATCTATTAGGATTTTATTTTTATCTTCTTCTTCTTCTTCTTCTTCTTCTTATATATTTATTTATTTTTATTTTTTTTACGTTTGTTTTATTTTACTTTTATTTTAGTTATTTTTTATTTTTTATTATTATTATCTTTGTCATTTTTATTATTTATTATTTGTATTATTTTATTATTATAATTATCCATTTTTTATCGTGATTGTTTTATTGAGTATTTTTTATTAGCATTTCAACTTTTTATTATCTTGGTATATGTAATATGTTTATTTTATATTCTTTTATATTCTTTTATAATAATTTTCTAACATTTTTTACATTGTATTTTTATGCATCTATATTAAATGTTTATTTAAAATTAGTATTTTATTTATTATTTTTGCTCATTTTGTTTTCAATCCCTTTAACTGTATATGCTCGGCTGCATTGAAAATGAGGGTCATCCCTCAATGTATTTCTGAGAATAAATAAGGTTGAATGATTGATTGATATAAACATGTATCAGAGACCAAAATAACAGGCTGGGTTCTCTGGAAACTCGATATTAAGTAAAAATTATAAATTTGTAGATCATTTCTGAGCTATGCTAATGTCGCTAATATCTCTGTAGCTGTATGACGACCGAAGAACAGACCGAACTTTTACACGGTGTGCCATATTCACTGCAGGTACGTTGTCTGTGTTGTGAATATTTTGTTCATTGTGTTTGAAACTCAGTGTTAATAGGTGTAGCAATGCTAGCTAGCAATCTTTCACCATGTGGCCTAAACGCCATATTTTGGGTTTGCCACCAGAGGGCAGACATTTGCATAGCGTCTTGGTTTATTTTCTACTCAATTAAAAAAAAGGATGATGGCTGTAAAATGTAATTATTTTTAGTGCAGGAATATTATTATTTCTCTAGTGAATTGAAATTGTAGACATTTGTAATGCTGAAATTTAACAGGGTATTAAAAAATGTGTTCTTTTATCACTATATGATCACAACATTTTAAAATTGGTAGCTCAGTAATGGTGTTAACTCTTCTACTATAAGTGTATACGTCATGTCATTGGTTTATATAAAGAATACTGTGCATTTTGATCAATGTATTGATGGGAGGTGAACGTCTCTGCACGCTGTCATGCTGCATGCTGACCGAAGAACAGACCGAGCAAGAAATCAGCGTCATCCAACTCCTGGTGTCCATTATTGACGAGGGTGGGCAAACACATGTATATACAGGGGTTGGACAATGAAACTGAAACACCTGTCATGTTAGTGTGGGAGGTTTCATGGCTAAATTGGACCAGTCTGGTGTCCAATCTTCATTAATGTCACATTGCACCAGTAAGAGCAGAGTGTGAAGTTCAGTTAGCAGGTAAGACACAGTTTAGATCAAAATATTACAATAACACAACATTATGGGACATACCAGAGTTCAAAAGAGGACAAACTGTTGGTGCACGTCTTGCTGGCGCATCTGTGACCAAGACAGCAAGTCTTTGTGATGTATCAGGAGCCACGGTATCCAGGGTAACGTCAGCATACCACCAAGAAGGACCAACCACATCCAACAGGATTAACTGTGGACGCGAGAGGAAGCTGTCTGAAAGGGATGTTGGGTTCTAACCCGGATTGTATCCAAAAAACACAAAACCACGGCTGATCAAATCACGGCAGAGTTAAATGTTCACCTCAGCTTCTCCTGTTTCACCAGAACTGTCCGTCAGGAGCTCCACAGGGTCAATATACAGCGCTGGGCTGCTACAGCCAAACCTTTGGTCAGTCGTGTCAATGCCAAACGTCGGTTTTAATGGTGCAAGGAGCTCAAATCTTGGTCTGTGGACAATGTGAGACATGTACTGTTCTCTGATGATCCACCTTTACTGTTTTCCCCACATCCGGGAGAGTTACGGTGTGGAGAAGCCCCAAAGAAGTGTACCACCCAGACTGTTGCATGCCCAGAGTGAAGCATGGGGGTGGATCAGTGATGGTTTTGGCCCAATACTTGTGCTAGTTGGGCGTCACTGCCAAAGACTACCGAACCATTCTGGAGGACCATGTGTATCCAGTGGTTCAAACATTGTATCCTGAAGGCGGTGCCATGTATCAGGATGATGATGCACCAATACACACAGCAAGACTGGAGAAAGATGGTTTGATGAACATGAAAGTGAAGCTGAACATCTCCCATGGCCTGCACAGTCACCAGATCTAAATATTATTGAGCCACTTTGGGGTGTTTTGGAGGAGCGAGTCAGGAAACGTTTTCCTCCACCAGCATCACGTAGTGACCTGGACACTGTCCTGCAAGAAGAATGGCTTAAAATCCCTCTGACCACTGTGCAGGACTTGTATATGTCATTCCCAAGAAGAACTGATGCTGTATTGGCCGCAAAAGGAGGCCCTACACCATACTAATAAACTATTGTGGTCTAAAACCAGGTGTTTCAGTTTCATTGTCCAACCCCTGTATATATATATATTGGTCAGATCACAATTAGATATTTTCCTGTTTAGACCTCCTCCTGTTTAGTTACTTTACATGTCATGAGGAAAGCTTGTGAAATTCCCCTGGAAACTCTGTTTTCTAAACATCCTCAAAGCTTCCAACAGCTGCAGGACACATAAACAGAAGACAGTAAGCTAAGGTTGAGTATCTGTGTGCAGTCGTAGGCTAATGGGAGAGCGGCTTGAGACTGCGTCATCTCTCCTCTGTATCAACTTCTTCTCTCAATCAGCAGCTGGATGTGAGCACTTCCTTTAAGTGATACTAAAAACAGAGGATTGAACATGGAAGGAGGAAAGCAGGCCAGCAGCTCGTTGCTGTGTAATATCAATGGGGGGGGTGGGGGGGGGGGTGCGCTACTATTAATATCTGGTCACATACTGTAGCTGTGAAGTGAGATGCTATGAAAGTTTATCTGGCAGCTATCTGCCTCCTTCTAAACTGAGATTTTCCGCCACCGCTCTCTGTACCAGATCTCTGCAGGACTTCATGGGTAGAATTCAAAAAGTCCACTGTACGGTGACGATGTGTCCGCTGTTAATAAACACCTGGATGTCTAGCCAGCTGGATGTTAAATCTAGTCCAAATCTATATCCAATATATATCATAATACGTTCACTGTAAGAATTTTATACAATTATTCAACTTATTTCTACATAAACATGTATTAAAACTGTATGTACAGTGTTCTATAGTGTAATACTGAGAGTTCAGGACTCAGAACTGTAAACCTGTAATAACACTGTTATATAGTGCAATAGTGAGAGTTCAGGACTCAGAACTGTAAACCTGTAATAACACTGTTATATAGTGTAATAGTGAGAGTTCAGTACTCAGAACTGTAAACCTGTAATAACACTGTTATATAGTGTACTAGTGAGAGTTCAGTACTCAGAACTGTAAACTTGTAATAACACTGTTATATAGTGTAAAACTGAGTTCAGTGCTCAGAACTGTACATACCCTGAACATCAGAAGAGGGAGGATAAACGGGCCGAGCTCCAAATCCTACACTGTTACGTAACAGGTTAATATTTACACCCCTATTTACACACAACCACAACACCAACCAGCAACCAGAACATTTACACACAACCACAACAACAACCAGAACATTTACACACAACCACAACACCAACCAGCAACTAGAACATTTACACACAACCACAACAACAACCAGAACATTTACCCACCACCACATCACCAACCAGAACATTTACACACAACCACAACACCAACCAGAACATTTACACACAACCACAACACCAAACAGAACATTTACACACAACCACAACACCAACCAGCAACCAGAACATTTACACACAACCACAACACCAACCAGCAACCAGAACATTTACACAAAACCGCAACACCAACCAGAACATTTACACACAACCACAACAACAACCAGAACATTTACACACAACCACAACACCAACCAGCAACTAGAACATTTACACACAACCACAACAACAACCAGAACATTTACACACCACCACAACACCAACCAGCAACCAGAACATTTACACAAAACCGCAACACCAACCAGAACATTTACACACAACCACAACCAGAACATTTACACACAACCACAACACCAACCAGAACATTTACACACAACCACAACACCAACCAGAACATTTACACACAACCACAACACCAACCAGCAACCAGAACATTTACACACAACCACAACACCAACCAGAACATTTACACACAACCACAACACCAACCAGCAACCAGAACATTTACACACAACCACAACACCAACCAGCAACTAGAACATTTACACACAACCACAACCAGCAACCAGAACATTTACACATAACCACAACCAGAACATTTACACACAACCACAACACCAACCAGGAACCAGAACATTTACACACCACCACAACACCAACCAGCAACCAGAACATTTACACACAACCACAACAACAACCAGCAACCAGAACATTTACACACAACCACAACACCAACCAGCAACCAGAACATTTACACACAACCACAACACCAACCAGCAACCAGAACATTTACACACAACCACAACACCAACCAGCAACCAGAACATTTACACACAACCACAACACCAACCAGCAACCAGAACATTTACACACAACCACAACACCAACCAGCAACCAGAACATTTACACATAACCACAACAACAACCAGAACATTTACACACAACCACAACACCAACGAGCAAACAGAACATTTACACACAACCACAACACCAACCAGCAACCAGAACATTTACACACAACCACAACACCAACCAGCAACCAGAACATTTACACACAACCACAACAACAACCAGCATCCAGAACATTTACACACAACCACAACACCAACGAGCAAACAGAACATTTACACACAACCACAACACCAACCAGCAACCAGAACATTTACACACAACCACAACACCAACCAGCAACCAGAACATTTACACACAACCACAACACCAACCAGCAACCAGAACATTTACACACAACCACAACAACAACCAGCATCCAGAACATTTACACACAACCACAACACCAACCAGCAACTAAAACATTTACACACAACCACAACACCAACCAGCAACCAGAACATTTACACACAACCACAACACCAACCAGCAACCAGAACATTTACACACAACCACAACACCAACCAGCAACCAAAACATTTACACACGACCACAACAACAACCAGCAACCAGAACATTTACACACAACCACAACAACCAGAACATTTACACACAACCACAACACCAACCAGCAACCAGAACATTTACACACAATCACAACAACAACCAGCAACCAGAACATTTACACACAACCACAACACCAACCAGCAACCAGAACATTTACACACAACCACAACACCAACCAGAACATTTACACACAACCACAACACCAACCAGCAACCAGAACATTTACACACAATCACAACACCAACCAGAACATTTACACACAACCACAACACCAACCAGCAACCAGAACATTTACACACAATCACAACAACAACCAGCAACCAGAATATTTACACACAACCACAACATCAACCAGCAACCAGAACATTTACACACAACCACAACACCAACCAGCAACCAGAACATTTACACACAACAACAACCAGCAACCAGAACATTTACACACAATCACAACAACAACCAGCAACCAGAACATTTACACACAACCACAACACCAACCAGCAACCAGAACATTTACACACAACCACAACACCAACCAGAACATTTACACACAACCACAACACCAACCAGCAACTAGGACATTTACACACAACCACAACCAGCAATCAGAACATTTACACACAACCACAACACCAACCAGCAACCAGAACATTTACACACAACCACAACAACAACCAGCAACCAGAACATTTACACACAACCACAACAACAACCAGAACATTTACACACAACCACAACACCAACCAGAACATTTACACACAACCACAACACCAACCAGCAACTAGAACATTTACACACAATCACAACAACCAGCAACCAGAATATTTACACACAACCACAACATCAACCAGCAACCAGAACATTTACACACAACCACAACACCAACCAGCAACTAGAACATTTTCACACAATCACAACACCAACCAGAACATTTACACACAACCACAACACCAACCAGCAACCAGAACATTTACACACAAACACAACAACAACCAGAACATTTACACACAACCACAACACCAACCAGCAACCAGAACATTTACACACAACCACAACAGCAACCAGAACATTTACACACAACCACAACAACCAGCAACCAGAACATTTACACACAACCACAACAACAACCAGAACATTTACACACAACCACAACACCAACCAGAACATTTACACACAACCACAACACCAACCAGAACATTTACACACAACCACAACAACAACCAGCAACCAGAACATTTACACACAACCACAACACCAACCAGCAACCAGAACATTTACACACAACCACAACACCAACCAGCAACCAGAACATTTACACACAACCACAACACCAACCAGAACATTTACACACAACCACAACACCAACCAGCAACCAGAACGTTTACACACAACCACAACACCAACCAGCAACCAGAACATTTACACACAACCACAACAACAACCAGAACATTTACATACAACCACAACACCAACCAGCAACCAGAACATTTACACACAACCACAACACCAACCAGCAACCAGAACATTTACATACAACCACAACACCAACCAGCAACCAGAACATTTACACACAACCACAACACCAACCAGAACATTTACATACAACCACAACACCAACCAGCAACCAGAACATTTACACACAACCACAACACCAACCAGCAACCAGAACATTTACACACAACCACAACACCAACCAGAACATTTACACACAACCACAACACCAACCAGCAGCGGACAGTTTCTCCAACACTCGGACACCATGGAGCAGCTTCAGCTCAGCATTCAACACTGAAGAGAGTGAAGAGACGAGCAGCTCCACCTTTATTAGCACCACAACCCCAACAGTGACTGGAAGTAGCAGCCATGCTGTGTGAGTGGATCACTGTGTGCTGGTTGAAGCAGATCATTTTGAACCAATAACAGCTGACATGGCTGCAGATTTCCATTCCAGCAAAGCAGGAGCTCACCTGACTGGTCAGTTGACTGAAGACTAAGACTAAATGTTCTAACAGAGAGTGGTCCTGCTTGTTTATAATGAAAACTTGCAGCCGCACTGGCTCTTTGTGGTCAAAACCGGACACTCCTGCCCTCAACAGTTAAACAACAGCCTCTGTTTATAATTAAACAGGATCACAGACCTAAACAGCTCGCTGGCAGTATAACAATACAGACTGCACTGCTGAGTGCTAACATAAAACATGAGGCTCTTACTACATAATAAACATTACAATAACACCCCAACCCCTCCAACCCCTCAGAACCCTCCAAACCCAGCTACAGCTTCCAGCCTGAAGCTCCTATTCACCACATTCTTCATCTAACGTTCCACCTTAAATTCTGCAGCTCATACAGACGCCAGAATGGAACCACAGCACCGTTTAAGGTGGAACAGAAAAGCATTCAGTCTGAGATACACAGATCATAACACAACAGAATATATTATAGAGATATACGATGAATCATAAGGACAATACGAGGTAATCAAGAGAAGTGGGTATTTGGGTTTAATGCCTTCCCAACAAACCGAACTGGCAGAGCTACATGGTTGAGGTTCAGCTGTAATCCAGCCTGAAATTCGTATTCAGACCAGATTCTTCATCTAATGTTCCACCTTAAATGCTGCAGCTCGTACAGACGCAAACAAACAATGACGGTGAGTGTGCGTTGTGTTGGTGTGAGTGGATCAGACACGGCAGTGGTGCAGGAGTGTTTAAACACTGCAGTGTCACTGCAGGACTGGGAAGCGTCCACCAACCAGCAACTGTCCTGTGGGCAGCATCCTGTGACGAATGATGAAGAACTAGACGATGACTAACACAAACAGCAGCAACAGATGAGCTGATTTATTTACATACGATATATATAAGAACGTGGCGATACAAACGTATTGTGATTTAGCGATCACGCTTTAATATATTGTGATATTGCAAGCAAAGTAATATATTAATATTTTTCAGATCCTACTATTAAAACACCGCACTATATGAACAGGTTTATCAATTCTTACAATAGCACTGCACCCTTGTGCTGCTTGTTAATGTTGGAGTTTAGCTGAAAATGGATTACAACACTGCCATCTAGTGGTCAGAGATTTAAACACAACACATAATGATTCACTGTCCGCCAGCAATCTGTGTATCGATACTGTGTTTTTGAGAATTAATACAGTATATATATATATATATATTATCACTATTCCACCTTAAATGCTGCAGCTTGTACAGGTGCCAGAGTGTAACTGCAGCACAGTTATAAAAAAATTCCCAAACCAAGCTGGCGAATAGGAACAACATCATATCTATCTTCTCGTCTCAAACGAACTGTAGAAAGATGGCCGGGATGCTTTCAGCTGACACATCAGCGTAACAGAAAAGCTCGCTGCACTCTGAAAAGCCCGACACTGGCCGTGTCTCACAGTCCCCATCTGTTTCCCACCCACCATACTTTACACCATGTCCCAGACGTGAAGCTATATAATGGGTGCCTGCAGAACTCAGTACACGGTGGATATTCAGCTTTAATCCAGCCTGAAGTTCCTATTCGCCAGAAAGTAAATGCAGCACCATGTAAGGTGGAATGGAAAAGTCTTTAGAGAATCACAGATTTTAGCATAAAACATATCAGGACTAAGTAATATGGTAATCGTTGAGAGATTTAATTAAAAGACAATAAGTGATGACGAGAAAAGCAAACCATATATCAATATATCCTTTAATAATTTATGAAAATATCTTTATCTGTATTTCTCTGATCTGATTGCAGGATCTTTGGGTGCATGCCTCATATTTTGGCCAGACAGATCCACTCAGGCTTGAAGCTTGATCTCTGAACACTGTGTGCCAGACTGTCAGATAGTTTCGGTGTTATATACAGAGCACATGATTAAAATGATCTGACTTCTCTACAGGCAGTACACAAGCTCAGTACACAAGCTCAGTACACAAGCTCAGTACACAAGCTCAGTTCACAAGCTCAGTTCACAAGCTTAGTACACAAGCTCAGTTCACAAGCTCAGTACACAAGCTCAGTACACAAGCTCAGTTCACAAGCTCAGTTCACAAGCTCAGTACACAAGCTTAGTACACAAGCTCAGTTCACAAGCTCAGTTCACAAGCTTAGTACACAAGCTCAGTACACAAGCTCAGTACACAAGCTCAGTACACAAGCTCAGTTCACAAGCTTAGTACACAAGCTCAGTTCACAAGCTCAGTTCACAAGCTTAGTACACAAGCTCAGTTCACAAGCTCAGTACACAAGCTCAGTACACAAGCTCAGTACACAAGCTCAGTTCACAAGCTCAGTTCACAAGCTTAGTACACAAGCTCAGTTCACAAGCTCAGTACACAAGCTCAGTACACAATCTCAGTACACAAGCTCAGTTCACAAGCTTAGTACACAAGCTCAGTTCACAAGCTCAGTTCACAAGCTTAGTACACAAGCTCAGTTCACAAGCTCAGTACACAAGCTCAGTACACAAGCTCAGTACACAAGCTCAGTTCACAAGCTCAGTACACAAGCTCAGTTCACAAGCCCAGTATACAAGCCCAGTTCACAAGCTCAGTTCACAAGCTCAGTATACAAGCTCAGTTCACAAGCTCAGTTCACAAGCTCAGTTCACAAGCTTAGTACACAAGCTCAGTACACAAGCTCAGTACACAAGCTTAGTACACAAGCTCAGTACACAAGCTCAGTTCACAAGCTCAGTTCACAAGCTCAGTACATAAGCTCAGTTCACAAGCTCAGTACACAAGCCCAGTTCACAAGCCCAGTTCACAAGCCCAGTACACAAGCTCAGTATACAAGCCCAGTTCACAAGCCCAGTTCACAAGCTCAGTTCACAAGCCCAGTTCACAAACGCAGTTCACAAGCTCAGTTCACAAGCTCAGTACACAAGCTCAGTTCACAAGCTTAGTACACAAGCTCAGTACACAAGCTCAGTACACAAGCTCAGTTCTCAAGCTCAGTTCACAAGCTCAGTTCACAAGCTCAGTTCACAAGCTCAGTTCACGAGCTTAGTACACGAGCTCAGTTCACAAGCTCAGTACACAAGCTTAGTACACAAGCTCAGTTCACAAGCTCAGTTCACAAGCTCAGTACACAAGCTCAGTTCACAAGCTCAGTACACAAGCTCAGTTCTCAAGCTCAGTTCACAAGCTCAGTTCACAAGCTCAGTTCACAAGCTCAGTTCACAAGCTCAGTACACAAGGTCAGTTGACAAGCTCAGTATACAAGCCCAGTTCACAAGCTCAGTTCACAAGCTCAGTTCACAAGCTCAGTTCACGAGCTCAGTTCACGAGCTCAGTTCACAAGCTCAGTGCACAAGCTTAGTTCACAAGCTCAGTTCACAAGCTCAGTTCACAAGCTCAGTACACAAGCTCAGTTCACAAGCTCAGTACACAAGCTCAGTTCTCAAGCTCAGTTCACAAGCTCAGTTCACAAGCTCAGTTCACAAGCTCAGTACACAAGCTCAGTACACAAGCTCAGTTCACAAGCTCAGTACACAAGCTCAGTTCACAAGCTCAGTTCACAAGCTCAGTATACAAGCCCAGTTCACAAGCTCAGTTCACAAGCTCAGTATACAAGCTCAGTTCACAAGCTCAGTTCACAAGCTCAGTTCACAAGCCCAGTTCACAAGCTCAGTTCACAAGCTTAGTACACAAGCTCAGTACACAAGCTCAGTTCACAAGCTCAGTTCACAAGCTCAGTACATAAGCTCAGTTCACAAGCTCAGTACACAAGCCCAGTTCACAAGCTCAGTTCACAAGCCCAGTTCACAAGCTCAGTTCACAAGCTCAGTTCACAAGCTCAGTTCACAAGCTCAGTACACAAGCCCAGTTCACAAGCTCAGTTCACAAGCCCAGTTCACAAGCTCAGTACACAAGCTCAGTATACAAGCCCAGTTCACAAGCCCAGTTCACAAGCCCAGTACACAAGCTCAGTATACAAGCCCAGTTCACAAGCCCAGTTCACAAGCTCAGTTCACAAGCCCAGTTCACAAACGCAGTTCACAAGCTCAGTACACAAGCTCAGTTCACAAGCTCAGTTCACAAGCTTAGTACACAAGCTCAGTACACAAGCTCAGTACACAAGCTCAGTTCACAAGCTCAGTACAAGCTCAGTTCACAAGCCCAGTTCACAAGCCCAGTTCACAAGCTCAGTTCACAAGCTCAGTTCACAAGCCCAGTTCACAAGCCCAGTTCACAAGCCCAGTTCACAAGCTCAGTTCACAAGCCCAGTTCACAAGCTCAGTTCACAAGCCCAGTTCACAAGCTCAGTTCACAAGCTCAGTACACAAGCCCAGTTCACAAGCTCAGTACACAAGCTCAGTTCACAAGCTCAGTTCACAAGCCCAGTTCACAAGCTCAGTTCACAAGCCCAGTTCACAAGCTCAGTATACAAGCCCAGTTCACAAGCCCAGTACACAAGCTCAGTATACAAGCCCAGTTCACAAGCCCAGTTCACAAGCTCAGTATACAAGCCCAGTTCACAAGCCCAGTACACAAGCTCAGTATACAAGCCCAGTACACAAGCTCAGTACACAAGCCCAGTTCACAAGCTCAGTACACAAGCTCAGTTCACAAGCCCAGTTCACAAGCTCAGTTCACAAGCCCAGTTCACAAGCTCAGTATACAAGCCCAGTTCACAAGCCCAGTACACAAGCTCAGTATACAAGCCCAGTTCACAAGCCCAGTTCACAAGCTCAGTATACAAGCCCAGTTCACAAGCCCAGTACACAAGCTCAGTATACAAGCCCAGTACACAAGCTCAGTATACAAGCCCAGTTCACAAGCTCAGTTCACAAGCTCAGTATACAAGCCCAGTTCACAAGCCCAGTTCACAAGCTCAGTATACAAGCCCAGTTCACAAGCCCAGTACACAAGCTCAGTATACAAGCCCAGTACACAAGCTCAGTATACAAGCCCAGTTCACAAGCCCAGTTCACAAGCTCAGTATACAAGCCCAGTTCACAAGCCCAGTACACAAGCTCAGTATACAAGCCCAGTTCACAAGCCCAGTTCACAAGCTCAGTATACAAGCCCAGTTCACAAGCCCAGTTCACAAGCCCAGTTCACAAGCTCAGTATACAAGCCCAGTACACAAGCTCAGTATACAAGCCCAGTTCACAAGCCCAGTTCACAAGCTCAGTTCACAAGCCCAGTTCACAAGCCCAGTTCACAAGCTCAGTATACAAGCCCAGTACACAAGCTCAGTATACAAGCCCAGTACACAAGCTCAGTATACAAGCCCAGTTCACAAGCCCAGTTCACAAGCTCAGTTCACAAGCTCAGTTCACAAGCCCAGTACACAAGCTCAGTATACAAGCCCAGTTCACAAGCCCAGTTCACAAGCCCAGTTCACAAGCCCAGTTCACAAGCTCAGTTCACAAGCTCAATACACAAGCTCAGTAAAATCTGCCCACGTTGAAAAATAATTAAAATTACGAATAGTATTATAACAGCAGCAGCCACGATTTGAAAATTTTAATATGAAATCAATCTTCAGTCCAAATATATAGATCTAGTTTAAATAATAAGGTTCATAACTGATCACATATAAATAAATAAATACAAATATAAAATATTTTAATAATATAACATTATAATAATAACACTGAGTATTTATTAAATCTTAAATAATAATAATAATAATAATAAGAAGAAGAAGAATTTATTATTGTATAAATAATAACAACAAACAATAACGGTTTTGCCGTTTTAACACAATATTTGATCCCCTTAAACTTAAAATATATAGTAATCATTTATAAATAATTTAAATACTATCATTATATGATCAATATTCTTGATTATTGCAAATGTACATACACAAACACATACACCCATATATATATATATATATATATGAGTGTATGTGTTATATACCAGCGTATGTATGCGTAAATGATCAACTGTAAGGGTATAATAGTGTCTTCAGTGTTGCTGTTAAAAACATATGAATCATTTTATTCTAACAGTGATGGTGTGATGGTGTGATGGTGGGATGGTGTGATGGTGAGAAAGAGGAATTTTTCACTCAGGCCAACATCAGTGCCATCACTCATGATGACATATGAATAAAGCACAGCAGCATTCACACCAGTCGGCACTCTACTGACTCAATTACCGACTGTGACGCATTTAAATATATAATCTACATTAGATTAGCATCTCATTGCCATTCGTTACAAACTGGCACCTCGGCACCTCACCACTTCCTCTCATAGACAGGAGCCTACACACCAGGAGAGTGTCCAGTGACGCAACGCCTGCAGCAGGGTTATTATCGTTAACATAAATGAACAAAATAACGAAAACTGAAATTGAGAAAACGTTTTTATTAACTGAAAAAAATGGTAATTAAAAGAAAAAACTATAACTAACTGGACATGTATTATGCGTTAACAAACCTAACTACAGTTTACCGAAATTATAGATAGAATACCATTTGTTTTCATGTTCGTCAATTTATTCATTAGCCTTGTGGATTGATATTAAATCGATTTTTTTCTACTCGAGCAGCTTTACGTTAGCTTTACGCTACGTTACTGCTGGTCAGTTAATACACAGGAGCACCGGGAGCAGAAGGAGGATGCGTTGGTAAACATGTTTATCGAGACTGGGATGTGTTTAGCATTCACTTGAACCACAATTCAACTCACCCGGTGCTGCAAGAGTGAATAACCTTTGTATAATAAAAGCTAGCATAATAAAAGCTTTGTGTAATAAAAGCTAGCAAACCCACTCTAAAATCTAATTAAAACAAACTGAATTAGAGGGAAAAAAGTCACAACGAAATAAAAAGAAACTATAGTTAAAAATTCAAAACTATTATAACCTTGGCCTGCAGGGGGTTGAGACGTGACTATGGAAGCTCACCTAAATAACGATATTACACACATACAGGCCTCAAAGTGAATGCATACGAGTGTCCTGAACTCAGCTTTGAGGCTTTAGAGCTAAGATCTTTCTTTCAGACAGCTGTAGAATGTGTCCAACCTGCTGTCTGGTAGGCCGAGCACGTTACATCAGCGCAATTACTGCAAAATACAAGCCGACACACGAAAAGGACTTGTTGATGCTGCAGCTTTGATTTATGTGGAAATGATGCACATGGTGTTTCGATGAGAGCGCTATTTTTATGATATCAGTATAAACAGTTCTTCTGCTGTCTGGAGCTAAGCATCTAACTAAGTCACATTCAATGAGGTGCAGCAAGACGTATGAGCTTAGAGGGTAAACATCACGAAGAGCCTGAGGCACCGTAACGCATTAAACATTGCATTGTCTGCCGAGAGACAAACCAGTCCAACGAAATGAGACGATAACGTCCAGCGAGGTGCGCTACGTTACCAGCAGCCCTTCACAAGCGAAGCTAAAAGAGTGTGCTAGCTTAATTAAGGCTTTTCATGGACTTCTATGCTTTAAAGGGGCTTAACTGGTGTATAATCTCTTACACTGTTTTAAAAGAACACCAGGAACTGGTGAATTCAGGTACTTTCAGGTGCGCTCAGTGCTGACACAGGCATTCAGTTGAGCACACGGCTTGTTTGATTACCATAGAAAAGCATCACTGACGGAATGAAACGAAGCCCCGAGACACTGTGGAGCTGAGAAACTGCAGCCTCTAGATCCAAGATTTACTCTCAGCTGTATACAAATACACAGAGAAACAGAGAACAAAGTTCCTGCAGTACCTGCACTCACACCTATGGGCAGTTTAGAGTGAGGATCCTAACATGCATGTGTTTGGACTGTGGGAGGAAACCGGAGAACCGGAGGAACCCACTCAAACACAGAGAGAACATACACACTCCACACAGAACCACCCGGACCGGGAATCCAACCCAGATCATCTTACTGTGAGGAGACAGTGCTGACCACTACACCACCATACTGACCACTACACCACCATACTAACCACTACACCACCATACTAACCACTACACCACCATACTGACCACTACACCACCATACTGACCACTACACCACCATACTAACCACTACACCACCATACTAACCACTACACCACCGTACTAACCACTACACCACCATACTAACCACTACACCACCGTACTAACCACTACACCACCATACTAACCACTACACCACCATACTAACCACTACACCACCATACTGACCACTACACCACCATACTAACCACTACACCACCATACTGACCACTACACCACCATACTGACCACTACACCACCGTACTAACCACTACACCACCGTACTAACCACTACACCACCGTACTGACCACTACACCACCGTACTGACCACTACACTACCATACTAACCACTACACCACCATACTAACCACTACACCACCGTACTAACCACTACACCACCATACTAACCACTACACCACCATACTGACCACTACACCACCATACTAACCACTACACCACCATACTGACCACTACACCACCGTACTAACCACTACACCACCATACTAACCACTACACCACCATACTGACCACTACACCACCATACTAACCACTACACCACCGTACTAACCACTACACCACCGTACTAACCACTACACCACCATACTAACCACTACACCACCATACTAACCACTACACCACCATACTGACCACTACACCACCATACTAACCACTACACCACCGTACTAACCACTACACCACCGTACTAACCACTACACCACCATACTGACCACTACACCTCTGTACTGTAGACGTGTGCTTTCAGTTGTTGTGTCTCACTTTACAGACTGAAATCCTTTTATTGTCATATACGTAATAACTACTACTAAATAATACTAACTGTAAGTTTGCAGAAGTAGTCTAGAATCAGGTGTCTCAGGTGTATTTGATTGCTATATAAAAAGCAATAATTCATCAGCCTGTCAGTTTAGCTGTAACAAGTTTAATAAATGCTATGATGATGCTGGAATAATAAGATTTGTATTTTTTACATTTTTATTTACAGTGTTTACAGTTTCCCCCCAAATCTGCTCCTCTTGTAGGCCAGTTCACAAGTACTGAGTTTAACATCAAGGTGCCACAAAGAGTTTCGATTGATGGAGTAACACTGGGTCGTCCAGTCTTATCTGCAAGGAGCCTGTCTGGCTGCAGGTGTTTGTCCAAACAAGCTGGAGAGCATCTACTTCTGTTAGTGTAATCAGTTGGTCTCTGTCTAAAGATACTGATTGCAGGTGCTTCAGCTCTGTTGGAATGAAAACCTGCAATCACATCAGCCCTTTGTGGATAAGACTGGACACTGCTGCCACAGCAGAACCCTAAATAACCTGAAATTCATGATTTACTGAAGATCTGCTCATTTAAAGAATTATAAACAACTATTCTGCTTAAGAGAAACACAGATATTTTACAGACTGGTAGCATCAAGAGGCATGTACATTTACATACAAGGAGTATTTTCCAATCACAGTACTGTTACTTACATAAATACTGAATTACTGGCCGATATTGGCCAACCACTACACCACCATACTAACCACTACACCACCATACTGACCACTACACCACCATACTGACCACTACACCACCATACTGACCACTACACCACCATACTGACCACTACACCACCATACTAACCACTACACCACCATACTGACCACTACACCACCATACTAACCACTACACCACCATACTAACCACTACACCACCATACTAACCACTACACCACCATACTAACCACTACACCACCGTACTAACCACTACACCACCATACTAACCACTACACCACCATACTAATCACTACACCACCGTACTGACCACTACACCACCGTACTAACCACTACACCACCATACTAACCACTACACCACCGTACTAACCACTACACCACCATACTAACCACTACACCACCATACTAACCACTACACCACCGTACTAACCACTACACCACCATACTAACCACTACACCACCATACTAACCACTACACCACCGTACTAACCACTACACCACCATACTAACCACTACACCACCATACTGACCACTACACCACCATACTGACCACTACACCACCGTACTAACCACTACACCACCGTACTAACCACTAAACCACCGTACTAACCACTATACCAACATACTAACCACTACACCACCATACTAACCACTACACCACCGTACTAACCACTACACCACCATACTAACCACTACACCACCATACTAACCACTACACCACCATACTGACCACTACATCACCGTACTGACCACTACACCACCGTACTAACCACTACACCACCATACTAACCACTACACCACCATACTAACCACTACACCACCGTACTAACTACTACACCACCTTACTAACCACTACACCACCATACTAACCACTACACCACCGTACACTAAACCATCTTCTTCTTTGGAATCTTCTTCCAAAGATCTACAGGTTTATTAAATTTGAGGGTTCACTCTGGTTTCTTTAGCCTTCACTATGGATGTTTCTTCTTCTCTTTCTCATAACAAGGAAAGTTCTAGAATCAGAACTGTGTAGTTATTAGGACTCTCAGTTAACGAGAGTGTCAGTCAGTGCAGTAGAGGTTATGACCTGGACATGAAGGTTGATAGGTCACGGCTTAACAAGCAGATAGAGTTTTCTTAGACATGATTTGTCTGATTCTACTTTCTATATGAAATGCTGCCAGACGAGGTTCCTCTGAGGTTCCTCTGAGGTTCCTCTATGTGGCTCTTTTATGAAGACAGCAGCGATGTGTCCTCAAATGAGTCCTCTTGTTCGTGTGTCCACTATCAGAAAAACACTGAACAAAAATGGCGTTCCAGGAAAATGCTGTATACTACAGTATTGTTTTCCCACCAGGACGGTCCACTGTGCTTCTGGGACTATGTTCTACCTCATTCCAACTGCATGGTGGAGGCAGTATCATGAGTTGGGGCCAGGATCTCATGGCCTGAGGGTATATCTAGACATCTAATAGGAGAATGTAAGGGCAGCAATCCATGACCTCAAGCTGAAGACAAGTTCCTTGATGTACAGTATGAAGACCCAAAGCATGCAAGTAATGTAGGCAAAAATAAATACCATTAAGGACAAAAGCTTAGGCCGCACCACAGGGGTCTATAGTGCACTAGCCCACCTCCCCAAAAACCCCATTCTTCTAAAAGCCATAATGACTATAATGTTATATTAAAATGTTAATGTTGATAAATTTGGGATGCGCTAGGCTTCCTGTTTCAGCTCATATACACCCATTAAACATGAATGTAGTTTAGTACAATGTAAATATATTAAAGAAGCATATCTGTTACTACTGAACATTAACATGTGTTTCATGGAGCAGAAGATATGATGACTAGTCTATAAGTATTGTAATGAAGTCAAACTTCAAAGACATGTTATCAATAATCTTTACTGGAATGTAAATGTACATGAATGAAAACAAGCTGAAAAGAAATAGGAGTAACGAGACTATGTTTAAAATGTAAGGAGTAGAAAGTACTGATAATGGAGTGTAAATGTAAGAAGTAGAAAGTACTGATAATGGAGTGTAAATGTAAGGAGTAGAAAGTACTGATAATAGAGTGTAAATGTAAAGTGTAGAAAGTACTGATAATGAAGTGTAAATGTAAGGAGTAGAAAGTACTGATAATGGAGTGTAAATGTAAGGAGTAAAAAGTACTGATAATGGAGTGTAAATGTAAGGAGTAGAAAGTACTGATAATGGAGTGTAAATGTAAGGAGTAGAAAGTACTGATAATGGAGTGTAAACGTAAGGAGTAGAAAGTACAGATAATGGAGTGTAAATGTAAGGAGTAAAAAGTACTGATAATGAAGTGTAAATGTAAGGAGTAGAAAGTACTGATAATGGAGTGTAAATGTAAGGAGTAGAAAGTACTGATAATGTAGTGTAAATGTAAGGAGTAGAAAGTACTGATAATGAAGTGTAAATGTAAGGAGTAGAAAGTACTGATAATGGAGTGTAAATGTAAGGAGTAGAAAGTACAGATAATGGAGTGTATATGTAAGGAGTAGAAAGTACTGATAATGGAGTGTAAATGTAAGGAGTAGAAAGTACTGATAATGAAGTGTAAATGTAAGGAGTAGAAAGTACTGATAATGGAGTGTAAATGTAAGGTGTAGAAAGTACTGATAATGAAGTGTAAATGTAAGGAGTAGAAAGTACAGATAATGGAGTGTATATGTAAGGAGTAGAAAGTACTGATAATGGAGTGTAAATGTAAGGAGTATACAGTACTGATAAGGGAGTGTAAATGTAAGGAGTAGAAAGTACTGATAATGGAGTGTAAATGTAAGGAGTAATAAGTACTGATAATGGAGTGTAAATGTAAGGAGTAGAAAGTACTGATAATGGAGTGTAAATGTAAGGAGTAGAAAGTACAGATAATGGAGTGTATATGTAAGGAGTAGAAAGTACTGATAATGGAGTGTAAATGTAAGGAGTAGAAAGTACTGATAATGAAGTGTAAATGTAAGGAGTAGAAAGTACTGATAATGGAGTGTAAATGTAAGGTGTAGAAAGTACTGATAATGAAGTGTAAATGTAAGGAGTAGAAAGTACAGATAATGGAGTGTATATGTAAGGAGTAGAAAGTACTGATAATGGAGTGTAAATGTAAGGAGTATACAGTACTGATAAGGGAGTGTAAATGTAAGGAGTAGAAAGTACTGATAATGAAGTGTAAATGTAAGGAGTAGAAAGTACTGATAACAGAGTGTAAATGTAAGGTGTAGAAAGTACTGATAATGAAGTGTAAATGTAAGGAGTAGAAAGTACTGATAATGGAGTGTAAATGTAAGGAGTAAAAAGTACTGATAATGGAGTGTAAATGTAAGGAGTAGAAAGTACTGATAATGGAGTGTAAATGTAAGGAGTAGAAAGTACAGATAATGGAGTGTATATGTAAGGAGTAGAAAGTACTGATAATGGAGTGTAAACGTAAGGAGTAGAAAGTACTGATAATGAAGTGTAAATGTAAGGAGTAGAAAGTACTGATAATGGAGTGTAAATGTAAGGTGTAGAAAGTACTGATAATGAAGTGTAAATGTAAGGAGTAGAAAGTACAGATAATGGAGTGTATATGTAAGGAGTAGAAAGTACTGATAATGGAGTGTAAATGTAAGGAGTAGAAAGTACTGATAATGGAGCGTAAATGTAAGGAGTAGAAAGTACTGATAATGGAGTGTAAATGTAAGGAGTCGAAAGTACTGATAATGGAGTGTAAATGTAAGGAGGAGAAAGTACTGATAATGGAGCGTAAATGTAAGGAGTAGAAAGTACTGATAATGGAGCGTAAATGTAAGGAGTAGAAAGTACAGATAATGGAGCGTAAATGTAAGGAGTAGAAAGTACTGATAATGGAGCGTAAATGTAAGGAGTCGAAAGTACTGATAATGGAGCGTAAATGTAAGGAGTAGAAAGTACTGATAATGTAGTGTAAATGTAAGGAGTAGAAAGTACTGATAATGGAGTGTAAATGTAAGGAGTAGAAAATACAGATAATGGAGTGTAAATGTAAGGAGTAGAAAGTACTGATAATGTAGTGTAAATGTAAGGAGTATAAAGTACTGATAATGGAGTGTAAATGTAAGGAGTAGAAAGTACTGATAATGAAGTGTAAATGTAAGGAGTAGAAAGTACTGATAATGGAGCGTAAATGTAAGGAGTAGAAAGTACTGATAATGGAGCGTAAATGTAAGGAGTAGAAAGTACTGATAATGTAGTGTAAATGTAAGGAGTATAAAGTACTGATAATGGAGTGTAAATGTAAGGAGTAGAAAGTACTGATACTGCAGCGTAAATGTAAGGAGTAGAAAGTACTGATAATGGAGTGTAAATGTAAGGAGTAGAAAGTACTGATAATGGAGTGTAAATGTAAGGTGTAGAAAGTACTGATAATGCAGCGTAAATGTAAGGAGTAAAAAGTACTGATAATGGAGTGTAAATGTAAGGAGTATACAGTACTGATAAGGGAGTGTAAATGTAAGGAGTAGAAAGTACTGATAATGAAGTGTAAATGTAAGGAGTAGAAAGTACTGTTAACAGAGTGTGAATGTAAGGTGTAGAAAGTACTGATAATGAAGTGTAAATGTAAGGAGTAGAAAGTACTGATAATGGAGTGTAAATGTAAGGAGTAATAAGTACTGATAATGGAGTGTAAATGTAAGGAGTAGAAAGTACTGATAATGGAGCGTAAATGTAAGGAGTAGAAAGTACTGATAATGTAGTGTAAATGTAAGGAGTATAAAGTACTGATAATGGAGTGTAAATGTAAGGAGTAGAAAGTACTGATACTGCAGCGTAAATGTAAGGAGTAGAAAGTACTGATAATGGAGTGTAAATGTAAGGAGTAGAAAGTACTGATAATGGAGTGTAAATGTAAGGTGTAGAAAGTACTGATAATGGAGCGTAAATGTAAGGAGTAGAAAGTACTGATAATGGAGCGTAAATGTAAGGAGTAGAAAGTACTGATAATGTAGTGTAAATGTAAGGAGTATAAAGTACTGATAATGGAGTGTAAATGTAAGGAGTAGAAAGTACTGATACTGCAGCGTAAATGTAAGGAGTAGAAAGTACTGATAATGGAGTGTAAATGTAAGGAGTAGAAAGTACTGATAATGGAGTGTAAATGTAAGGTGTAGAAAGTACTGATAATGCAGCGTAAATGTAAGGAGTAGAAAGTACTGATAATGGAGTGTATATGTAAGGAGTAGAAAGTACTGATATTGGAGTGTAAATGTAAGGAGTAGAGGGTACTGATAAAGTGTAAATGTAAGGAGTAAAAAGTACTGATAATGGAGTGTAAATGTAAGGAGTATACAGTACTGATAAGGGAGTGTAAATGTAAGGAGTAGAAAGTACTGATAATGAAGTGTAAATGTAAGGAGTAGAAAGTACTGTTAACAGAGTGTGAATGTAAGGTGTAGAAAGTACTGATAATGAAGTGTAAATGTAAGGAGTAGAAAGTACTGATAATGGAGTGTAAATGTAAGGAGTAATAAGTACTGATAATGGAGTGTAAATGTAAGGAGTAGAAAGTACTGATAATGGAGTGTAAATGTAAGGAGTAGAAAGTACAGATAATGGAGTGTATATGTAAGGAGTAGAAAGTACTGATAATGGAGTGTAAATGTAAGGAGTAGAAAGTACTGATAATGAAGTGTAAATGTAAGGAGTAGAAAGTACTGATAATGGAGTGTAAATGTAAGGTGTAGAAAGTACTGATAATGAAGTGTAAATGTAAGGAGTAGAAAGTACAGATAATGGAGTGTATATGTAAGGAGTAGAAAGTACTGATAATGGAGTGTAAATGTAAGGAGTATACAGTACTGATAAGGGAGTGTAAATGTAAGGAGTAGAAAGTACTGATAATGAAGTGTAAATGTAAGGAGTAGAAAGTACTGATAACAGAGTGTAAATGTAAGGTGTAGAAAGTACTGATAATGAAGTGTAAATGTAAGGAGTAGAAAGTACTGATAATGGAGTGTAAATGTAAGGAGTAAAAAGTACTGATAATGGAGTGTAAATGTAAGGAGTAGAAAGTACTGATAATGGAGTGTAAATGTAAGGAGTAGAAAGTACAGATAATGGAGTGTATATGTAAGGAGTAGAAAGTACTGATAATGGAGTGTAAACGTAAGGAGTAGAAAGTACTGATAATGAAGTGTAAATGTAAGGAGTAGAAAGTACTGATAATGGAGTGTAAATGTAAGGTGTAGAAAGTACTGATAATGAAGTGTAAATGTAAGGAGTAGAAAGTACAGATAATGGAGTGTATATGTAAGGAGTAGAAAGTACTGATAATGGAGTGTAAATGTAAGGAGTAGAAAGTACTGATAATGGAGCGTAAATGTAAGGAGTAGAAAGTACTGATAATGGAGTGTAAATGTAAGGAGTCGAAAGTACTGATAATGGAGTGTAAATGTAAGGAGGAGAAAGTACTGATAATGGAGCGTAAATGTAAGGAGTAGAAAGTACTGATAATGGAGCGTAAATGTAAGGAGTAGAAAGTACAGATAATGGAGCGTAAATGTAAGGAGTAGAAAGTACTGATAATGGAGCGTAAATGTAAGGAGTCGAAAGTACTGATAATGGAGCGTAAATGTAAGGAGTAGAAAGTACTGATAATGTAGTGTAAATGTAAGGAGTAGAAAGTACTGATAATGGAGTGTAAATGTAAGGAGTAGAAAATACAGATAATGGAGTGTAAATGTAAGGAGTAGAAAGTACTGATAATGTAGTGTAAATGTAAGGAGTATAAAGTACTGATAATGGAGTGTAAATGTAAGGAGTAGAAAGTACTGATAATGAAGTGTAAATGTAAGGAGTAGAAAGTACTGATAATGGAGCGTAAATGTAAGGAGTAGAAAGTACTGATAATGGAGCGTAAATGTAAGGAGTAGAAAGTACTGATAATGTAGTGTAAATGTAAGGAGTATAAAGTACTGATAATGGAGTGTAAATGTAAGGAGTAGAAAGTACTGATAATGGAGTGTAAATGTAAGGAGTAGAAAGTACTGATGATGGAGCGTAAATGTAAGGAGTAGAAACCAAAATTTCTACTTAAGTACGGTAACAAAGTATTTTTATTTTAGTACTTGACACCTCTGGCTACGGGTAACGTCTGGAGGAGGTGGTTTCTGTACAGATACATTAAATTCGAGGTTCTCTCAGTTTTTTTTTACTGTGTTATTAGCTTGGTTAGATTGCGTTTGTCTATAATTGAGCCTCCGATAACGATCACTCCACTAGCTTATTAATAATCAATACAGAGCTCCAGCTCATTCCGAAGGGTTTATCTTCTTTTTCTCACAACCGCCTGAATCAGTACTCCGTGAAGTTATTTCTGCCGGGCTATTTTTACTCCTCAGTCATTGTTTCAGCAATGGACCCGTTGTTCTGCTCGCGTGTGGGTTTAGGTTAATCTACCCTCTTCTGTTCAAGACTCTGGAAAGGCTGAGGAATCTTACACACTCACACTGGAAGATCATGCTTTGTCGCTTCGGAGCGAGGAAGGAATTCACACCTTATTTGGTGCAAACCCAGAAGAGGACAACAGCCAAGACGTGGACACAATATTTCTCCTGGACTGCAGCTAAAGGACAGGAAGTACGCTGCTGTCCTGCCTGAGCACAAGGGGGACAGATGATCAGCCATCAGTGAGGGCTGAAAGGAACATCTCTGAGGCCCTTCTGCAGTCCAGTGGCCGCTCTCTCACTTTGTATTAATTATTTTGAATTTATAATTATCATCATTTGATTGCGGTTTGATTATTATATTATATTATATTATATTATATTATATTATATTATATTATATTATATTATATTATAAACCCACCAGCCACTTATATACCTCCTTGTATCTAAACTCACTGTCCACTGTATCAGCTCCACTGACCATACAGGAGCTCCACTTACAGACTGTAGTTCATCTGATTCTCTGTATACTTTAATACTCTGTTCTTTAATGATCAGGACCAACAAGCCCTACAATTGAAACATGAACATTGGGCTTCATAGCAAGACACACCCTACAAAACCCCCCAGTTTATATAAAGGAGATCAACACAGGACCAATTTGGCTTTTACTAGTGGTGCTAACGTTGACTAGCAGTAGTAACACTAGATTCCCAGTGGCACCAAACTTGGTTTCCCTTCATTGGTGTAATTATTATAATCACCTCACCATCTGCAGATGTTTCCTCTACTCTTTCTCATCACAAGGAAAGTTCTAGAATCAGAACTGAGTAGTAATTTGGACTCAGATCTATTCAGTTAACGAGAGCCTCAGGTAGTGTGGCTTAACAAGCAGAGACAGCAAGGCACCGAGTCATGTGTGATTCAGCTGTCTATATAAAACGCTGCCAGCTGAGGTTCCTCTGTGTAAGTGTTTTATGAAGGCAGTAGTGATGTACACTTTACGACCACATCAAAGACTACTAAGATACTAGGACTGACACGGTGCACAACACTGCCTCCTAAGAAGATCAAGACAGCTACCTTTAACTACCACTACACCACCATACTAACCACTACACCACCATACTAACCACTACACCACCGTACTAACCACTACACCACTACACCACCATACTAACCACTACACCACCATACTAACCACTACACCACCATACTAACCACTACACCACCGTACTAACCACTACCCCACCATACTAACCACTACACCACCATACTAACCACTACACCACCGTACTAACCACTACACCACCGTACTAACCACTACACCTCCGTACTAACCACTACACCACCGTACTAACCACTACACCACCGTACTAACCACCACACCACCATACTAACCACTACACCACCATACTAACCACTACACCACCATACTAACCACTACACCACCGTACTAACCACTACACCACCGTACTAACCACTACCCCACCATACTAACCACTACACCACCATACTAACCACTACACCACCGTACTAACCACTACCCCACCATACTAACCACTACACCACCATACTAACCACTACACCACCATACTAACCACTACACCACCGTACTAACCACTACACCACCGTACTAACCACTACACCTCCGTACTAACCACTACACCACCGTACTAACCACTACACCACCGTACTAACCACCACACCACCATACTAACCACTACACCACCATACTAACCACTACACCACCGTACTAACCACTACACCACCGTACTAACCACTACACCACCGTACTAACCACTACACCACTGTGCTAACCACTACACCACCATACTAACCACTACACCACCGTACTGACCACTACACCACCATACTAACCACTACACCACCATACTAACCACTACACCACCGTACTAACCACTACCCCACCATACTAACCACTACACCACCATACTAACCACTACACCACCGTACTAACCACTACACCACCGTACTAACCACTACACCTCCGTACTAACCACTACACCACCGTACTAACCACTACACCACCGTACTAACCACCACACCACCATACTAACCACTACACCACCATACTAACCACTACACCACCATACTAACCACTACACCACCGTACTAACCACTACACCACCGTACTAACCACTACCCCACCATACTAACCACTACACCACCATACTAACCACTACACCACCGTACTAACCACTACCCCACCATACTAACCACTACACCACCATACTAACCACTACACCACCATACTAACCACTACACCACCGTACTAACCACTACACCACCGTACTAACCACTACACCTCCGTACTAACCACTACACCACCGTACTAACCACTACACCACCGTACTAACCACCACACCACCATACTAACCACTACACCACCATACTAACCACTACACCACCGTACTAACCACTACACCACCGTACTAACCACTACACCACCGTACTAACCACTACACCACTGTGCTAACCACTACACCACCATACTAACCACTACACCACCGTACTGACCACTACACCACCGTACTAACCACTACACCACCATACTAACCACTACAACACCATACTAACCACTACACCACCGTACTAACCACTACACCACCGTACTAACCACTACACCACCATACTAACCACTACACCATCATACTAACCACTACACCACCGTACTGACCATTACACCATTGTACTAACCACTACACCACCGTACTGACCATTACACTATTGTACTAACCACTACACCACCATACTAACCACTACACCACCGTACTGACCATTACACCATTGTACTAACCACTACACCACCATACTAACCACTACACCCACCACCGTACTGACCACTACACCACCGTACTAACCACAACACCACCATACTAACCACTACACCACCGTACTAACCACTACACCACCATACTAACCACTACACCACCATACTAACCACTACACCACCGTACTAACCACTACACCACCATAGTAACCACTACACCACCGTACTAACCACTACACCACCGTACTAACCACTACACCACCTTACTAACCACTACACCACCTTACTAACCACTACACCACCATACTAACCACTACACCACCATACTAACCACTACATCACCATACTAACCATTACATCACCATACTAACCATTACACCACCATACTAACCACTACACCACCGTGCTGACCACTACACCGCCGTACTAACCACTACACCACCTTACTAACCACTACACCACCATACTAACCACTACACCACCATACTAACCACTACACCACCATACTAACCACTACATCACCATACTAACCATTACATCACCATACGAACCATTACACCACCATACTAACCACTACACCACCGTACTAACCACTACACCACCATACTAACCACTACACCACCATACTAACCACTACACCAACATACTAACCACTACACCACCGTGCCGTCTCCATCAAGATATATATGTAGGGTTTTACGCTGTAATAAATCTAAGATTGCTCAGTAAATGCATTCTCTTGTACACATCTCTTATAGCATGTAGTTGAGTGATTTTGAGTAGGGGTCAGTGGGGTCAGTGGGGTCAGTGGGGTACAAGTGCTGGTTAAGCTGCTGTTGAGATTTTGAATTAGTACAGCTCATACTGTATACTATCAGTGACCCTCTGGCTGATAGCATGGAGACGCTGTATACTAGGGAACTAAAGCATTTGTTTCATTCACAGATCGTCTTAGAAATCAGGAAATAACTTGCATGCAGCAGCTTCTTTAGAAGTTCCGGAGACTCCTGTAAAGAGAGGAGGCTACATCCAGCTCCGACGGGGATCCTGTCAATAGGAAGTTCCATTTAGGAGCAGCAGCAGGAGCTGGAGTAGGGTGTTCGTGATGCATTCCAATTACGGACGCTATTTGTTAGTAATGAACTGTTATTGTTTTGGGGTTATGGGCTTTTGGGTTCATGCTTTCTTTTCTTTTTTTGATTTCGTTATGAATAATCAGGTTGAGCTCCAGGGTCGCAGCGTTTGGGCTTAGAGCCCAAGGGTAGAGTCTGGTTTTAGGAGCTGGTGGGGGCAGATCAGATATCCTCAGTGTCAGTCTTGGTGATGTAGCCTGTTGTTCTAGCTGGATGACTGCAGCCCTTTCCTTTTGTGTTCTGTTGTCTCAGCTTTCCAAGAGAATGCTGCTGTGTCCCTGCGCTGCCAGCGGGCTGTGATTATGTACGGCAGGATTGAAATTTCCTCTCGGATCAGAGGGGCATTCGTGAAAGCAAGCTGTTTCATCTGTGTGAGCACTGCGCTTAAAAACCACAATACATTATTATTTTAAACACAACTAATTATTACAGGTACATACTACCTTCACACACATATGAACTTGAGTGGCGTCCCATTCTTAATCCATAGGGTTTAATATGATGTCGGCCCAACCTTTGCAGCTATAACAGCTTCAACTCTGGGAAGTCTCTCCACACGGTTTAGGAGAGTGTTTATGGGAATGTTGGACCGTTCTTCCAGAAGAACCTTAGTGAGGTCAGACACTGATGTTGGACGAGAAGGTCTGGCTCTGAGTCTCCGCTCTAATTCATCCCAAAGGTGTTCTATCAGGTTGAGGTCAGGACTCTGTGCAGGCCAGTCAAGTTCTTCCACACCAAACTTGCTCCTCCATGTCTTTATGGAGCTGCTCTGTGCACTGGTGGGCAGTCATGTTGGAACAGGAAGGGGCCGTCCCCAAACTGTCCCCACAAAGTTGGGAGCATGAAATTGTCCAGAATCTCTTCTGAAGCATTAAGAGTTCCTTTCACTGGAACTGAGGGTCCGAGCCCACCTCCTGAAAAACAACCCCACACCATAATCCCCCCTCCACCAAACTTTACACTCGACACAATGCAGTCAGACAAGTACCGTTCTCCTGGCAACCGCCAAACCCAGACTCGTCCATCAGATTGCCAGATGGAGAATCGTGATTGGTTACTCCAGAGAACACGTCTCCGCTGCTCTAGAGTCCAGTGTTGGCGTGCTTTACTCCGCTGCATCTGACACTCTGCATTGTTCTTGGTGATGTAAGGCTTGGATGCAGCTGCTCGGCCATGGAGACTCATTCCATAAAGCTCCCTATGCTCTGTTCTTGAGCTGATCTGAAGGCCACAAGAAGTTTGGAGGTCTGTAGTGATTGGCTCTATAGAAAGTTGGTGACCTCTGTGCATTATGCTCCTCAGCATCCGCTGACCAGCTCTGTCATTGTACGTTGCCACCACTTGGTGTCTGAGCTGCTGTCGTTCCCAGTAGAACGGACCATCTGATGTTTACACTGTGTAGAAATGTCAGGATAAATTAAATAATGGAAATGGCACAAAATACCTTGCAAACAATTTTGGTTCCATTGACTTACATTAATAGTAAAGAACATGTTTGGTCTCTCCTGTAAAGTTTTTTTTAAAGCAATTTTGGAGGTACTTGTTTTTCATTGGGTAGCATTGATGTGCCTCACTGCCTCCTATTCGTTTCAATAGAGAGCTCCGCCGTCGCACCATGGTTTGCCTTGCAGTGAAATATGGCTTGCCGAAACCTTTATTCAAATGAGCGTGGCCAAAGCATTCGTTTAGCCAATCAGCCACACACACACACACACACACACACACACACACACACACACACACACACCACAATTTGAAAACAGATGAGAAGCTGATAATGACCTTGTCTGGTCTTCCAGTGCTGCATGAACCATCGCTGTCAATTTACAAAGATATGAATATAGTTAATAGCATATGGATGATAATTCTATTAATCCATTATTTATTTTGGAGGTCCAACGCCTGCTTCACACTACACGACTGTCTGAGTGGTCAGGTCTTTATACCTGCTTCACACTACACGACTGTCTGAGTGGTCAGGTCTTTATACCTGCTTCACACTACACGACTGTCTGAGTGGTCAGGTCTTTATACCTGCTTCACACTACACGACTGTCTGAGTGGTCAGGTCTTTATACCTGCTTCACACTACACGACTGTCTGAGTGGTCAGGTCTCTATACCTGGTTACACTACACGACTGTCTGAGTGGTCAGGTCTTTATACCTGCTTTACACTACACAACTGTCTGAGTGGTCCGGTCTTTATACCTGGTCACACTACACGACTGTCTGAGTGGTCAGGTCTTTATATCTGGTTACACTACACGACTGTCTGAGTGGTCAGGTCTTTATACCTGGTTACACTACACGACTGTCTGAGTGGTCAGGTCTTTATGCCTGGTTACACTACACGACTGTCTGAGTGGTCAGGACTTTATACCTGCTTTACACTACACGACTGTCTGAGTGGTCAGGTCTTTATACCTGGTTACACTACACGACTGTCTGAGTGGGTCAGGTCTTTATACCTGGTTACACTACACGACTGTCTGAGTGGTCAGGTCTTTATATCTGGTTACACTACACGACTGTCTGAGTGGTCAGGTCTTTATACCTGGTTACACTACACGACTGTCTGAGTGGTCAGGTCTTTATGCCTGGTTACACTACACGACTGTCTGAGTGGTCAGGTCTTTATACCTGGTTACACTACACGACTGTCTGAGTGGTCAGGTCTTTATACCTGGTTACACTACACTACACAGTTCTCTGGTGAGAACTAAACTCTGGTGTGAACTAAACTCTGGTGAGAACTAAACTCTGGTGTGAACTAAACTCTGGTGAGGACTAAACTCTGGTGAGAACTAAACTCTGGTGTGAACTAAACTCTGGTGAGGACTAAACTCTGGTGAGAACTAAACTCTGGTGAGGACTAAACTCTGGTGAGAACTAAACTCTGGTGTGAACTAAACTCTGGTGAGGACTAAACTCTGGTGAGAACTAAACTCTGGTGAGAACGAAACTCTGGTGTGAACTAAACTCTGGTGAGAACTAAACTCTGGTGAGGACTAAACTCTGGTGTGAACTAAACTCTGGTGAGAACTAAACTCTGGTGTGAACTAAACTCTGGTGAGAACTAAACTCTGGTGAGAACTAAACTCTGGTGTGAACTAAACTCTGGTGAGGACTAAACTCTGGAGAGAACTAAACTCTGGTGTGAACTAAACTCTGGTGAGGACTAAACTCTGGTGAGAACTAAACTCTGGTGAGAACTAAACTCTGGTGTGAACTAAACTCTGGAGAGAACTAAACTCTGGTGTGAACTAAACTCTGGAGAGAACTAAACTCTGGTGTGAACTAAACTCTGGAGAGAACTAAACTCTGGTGAGAACTAAACTCTGGAGAGAACTAAACTCTGGTGAGAACTAAACTCTGGTGAGGACTAAACTCTGGTGTGAACTAAACTCTGGTGTGAACTAAACTCTGGTGAGGACTAAACTCTGGTGTGAACTAAACTCTGGTGTGAACTAAACTCTGGTGTGAACTAAACTCTGGTGAGAACTAAACTCTGGTGTGAACTAAACTCTGGTGAGGACTAAACTCTGGTGAGGACAGATCTGCCCTCCCTCAACAACCTGCTAACCTCCCTCACCTCCCCTTAGATCTCCCCTCCATCACCACCCTGCTTATCTCTCCCCCCTCACCTCCCCTTTGATCTCTCCTCCCCCACCACTCTGTTCATCTCTCCTCCCTCACCTCCCTTCTGGTCTTCACTTCCTCACCACCCTACTCATCTCTCCTACCTCACCTCCCCTCTGATCTCCCCTACCTCACCTCCCTGCTCATCTCTTCTCCCTCACCGCTCCTCTGATCTCCACTCCCTCGCCACCCTGCTCATCTCTCCTCCCTCACCCCCGCTTAACACCCTGTTCATCTCACCTCCCTCACCTCCCCTCAGATCTCCCCTCCCTCGGCACCCAGCTCATCTCTCCTCTGTCACCTCCCTTCTGGTCTCCACTCCCTCACCATCCTACTCATCTCTCCTCCCTCACCTACCCTGTCATTTCCCTTCCCTGGCTTCCCCTCTCACCTCCCCTTTCTCGCCTCCCTGATCATCTCTCCTCCTATTGGGTTTAGTACTCAGGTAACCTCCTTGAAAACATGCTGTAGATACAAAACAACAGTTCTGCACGTGTAAACCACAACCGGCGACTTCAGCGACTCATCAGCTAATGAAGGACGCGGATCTTCTACTACACGTCATCACCACCCTGTGGAGTTCATCGGTTTCCTCCATCGCCTGCTTTCTCCTCATTTCTAACGAGAAGGGCGTATCTCAGGTGGACGCTGTATGTGATGATGTACACAGTCCTGGCAGGTAAACAGAGTTCTCTGAATTTTTAGAATCGGTGTTAGAGCAAATATTTAGATAAAGAAAGGCCAACAGTACATATAGGCTTAACTAACCAATAAGAAACTTCACATAAATAATAATAATAATAATAATAATAATCTCTTACAATACCAGGAGTTAACCTTTCATTACACATATGGTGATATCGTCCATGTAGGTACTGAATTATATGCCTGAGAATCTTAAGGGGTTCAAATATATAGTTTCTTTAGAATAAGAGAAATCAGTTTTAGCAATATTGTTATAGTCCGACTTATAATACCTACTTATCACATGTATCATACCATCGCTGTCCAAGAAACCCCATGTATCTCCAAAATAGAAACTTTACAGCAGAGACCAAGCAATGGTAAGCAGGGGGGACTCTGGGAAACCTGGGGCTGGAGTTCTGGGTGGCTTCGGCTGCTGGGATTTGGAGCCAGGCGCCCCGTTGCCAAGCAAAGAGAGGGAGGAGCTGGGGTGGGAATTTCATCACTTGAAGGTGAAGGCAGAGGAGTGGTTTATATAGAGCGTGTAATGATGGAGAGGAGGAGTTTGGGCGTGGTCCTTCTCCCAGACTTAAGTTATTTCATAACTTCATTTTGCGACGGGTGGACCTCTAAGGCAGGACAAGCAAGAGGAACTCTGAGAAACTTGGGGCTGGAGTTCTGGATGGCTTTGGTGGCTGGGATTTGAAGCCAGGCTCCAAGAGCTCCAGCTTACATAGACGCAAGCCTCTTGTGTGCCAGCCTGAGGTCGTCGGTTTGAGAACGAACGTAACTATGATGCGCCTGGGAAGACCAACGTCCGAGAAGTTGGATTGCGTGGTCTGAGGGTCCCTGACGAGAAGCCATATTTGATTTGAGGACAGACAGATCTGACATAAATGGGTAAATGGAGGTGTTGGATGAGGCTGGGAGCGATGTAAATTCGGAACATCTGAAAAGTTAAAGAAGGCTAGAAGGAAGATGGCTGGTAAGGTGGTGGTGGTTCCATCAGTTGCTGAGATTTGGAGCCAGGCCCCAAATGTCCCAACTTAGACAGAGACAAGCTTCTAGTGCTAGGAGTTTGACTATGTGGTCAAGACAGCAGTCTGATGTTTGTTGTAGTTGATGATAAGGTTTGCGCACATGTCGGGAGGAATTTTGATCCACTCCTCTTTGCAGATCATCTCCAAATCATTAAGATTTTGAGGCTGTCTCTAGGCAACTAAGACCTTCAGCTAATGTGCTTCTTGTTGAGCCACTCTTTTGTTGCCTTGGCTGGATGTTTTGGGTCATTGTCGTGCTGGAAGACCCGGCCATGACCCATTTCTAATGTCCTGGTGGAGGGAAGGAGGTTGTCACTCAGGTTTTTTTACGGTACCTGGCTCCATCCACTCTCCCAATGATGTGGTGAAGTAGTCCTGTGCCCTTAGCAGAGAAACACCCCCAAAACACTAAACAGAACACTAAAAAAGGCGACGTGCATGGACAAGGAAACGGCTGGACAGACGTGGGCAGTATGGTCTGTCAATTCTACAGCGAGAACTGGAGATAGACAGCAACATCTACATTGCATGTTATTGGTCATTAGGGCTGGGTATCGCCACTGATTACCCGGATCGATTTAATCCCGATTCGATTCGATTCAATTTAATATCGATTCATTTAGGGATATTTCAGTTACAGTAATATGTTTTGTTTGAATATGAAAAGAGATTTTCAGAGAACTAATGTGGTAAATGTACAAGGAACATCTACCATTACCAAAAACATTAGTGGGAGAAGATGCTGTGGTCAGATAAGACAAAAAAATAAAAATTATATATATATATATATATATATATATATATATATATATATATGTATCAGCCAATTTTTAATCAAAACATGTCATCGGTGATCCGCCGATATTTCTCCAAATTAGAGTCGACCCCGAGAGCCGATCGATGGCGTTAAATAAATGAGCCTAATTTCTTTATTTCCAGCTAGCGTTTCATCCAGAAAGAGGAGACCTCCGGCCAGCTCCCTGCAATTCCTATTTGAACCACTAGGTGAAAATACAAAGCAGTGACCTTGCGTAAAAGGCAGCGCTGATAGAAAGCATGTCCGTCCGGCAGTGTTTACCGTACGTGACTCAGGCTCATCCAGGACGTTTTTAAATTAGTAAAATCAGCGTCTCGTTGAGGAACCAAGACAAGTCACACGAGTGAAAAATCAGCTGGAAAAGGGCCAAAAATCGCACAGTGTCCGCCCAGCTTAAGACAGCTGTCGGTAATGAGTTGATTAGAGCATCTAATGTTCAGTTCACACTACACGATTAAGGCCTGGTGTTTCAGTCGCCGACAGTTATTTAGTAGATCGCCGACAAAACCCTCTGCTCGGAGGTCAATCGGCAATCAAGACGCTCGCCGAGCTGTCGCTGAGTGTTCGCCAACTAATCTCAGACGCCCAGCAAACGTCTAGCATGTTTAATATCTAGGTCAGTCGGCGACTGTAAGTCCACAGCAGCCTCTAGCTACAGCCAATGGGATCCAGTAGAGAGAGAACCACATCACTGTTCACACAATCTCTCTGCGGCTGCGGGAGACACGTACGTTTTCATTGATAAAATATTTATCTAGAATTCTCTCTGCAGAACAGACAGCCCCTGCTGGCCCCAGGACTTTATCCATCTTCTCCTCCATATTCGTTTCTTTTTCTTCTTCCTTTCGTCGCTGCAGATCAGCGCAGTAACTACTCGTATCTAACTACTTGTTCTAACGAGAGTTTAGTTCTCGTGTGTTCTCGTTTTTTTGAACAGCAGCCAGATGAGTGGGCGGTTCTCCAGGGTGAAAGTCGACTAATTGGAGACCCCGTGTCGCCGATCAGTCATGTAGTGTGAAAACCACGACAACTGAAAGACTCACCACTACAGCTTAACCAGTCTGTAGGAGCCAGAACTCTTAATGCTTGGTAATGCTCATTTCTCTCTGCAAATAAAAATTAAAGGTTTATATTTTATACAATGTTATTTTCTGGATGTTCAAGGGATCAAATATTTATTTTCTTCCATTTATATATCTGCTAATTTATGAAGCAGTGCATTCAAAAGATTTTTTCTTTTACATCGAGTAACCAAGCATCACCAAATAATCACGACTGCATTACACTGTAATCATACCACCGCATCTGGCCCTCGTTTCATTACCTCTCTCACGAATCCACGCAGATGTTTTTGGTTTTAAACCCCAGACTTACTGCCACCTCCGATCACGAAACCCAAGAATGCAGCATTTGGGAACACTGTCCAGCTTCCCGGGTCAAATGGCACATTACACTATGGACCAGGTTCCTCAGGCGGAGCACAGTTGACATTCCTTACTGGAGACGAGAGAGGACTTCTAACAGGCCATGGCATAAAAAGACAACAGAGAGATCACACACACACACACACACACACACACACACACACACACACACACACACACTTTAAACCCACTCAGATTTAGGGTCTGTCTCAAACCCTAGTGAGTGTGTAAGTAGGCTGTCTAGGTAGTGAGTGTGTAAGTAGGCTGTCTAGGTAGTGAGTGTCTAAGTAGGCTGTCTAGGTAGTGAGTGTGTAAGTAGGCTGTCTAGGTAGTGAGTGTGTAAGTAGGCTGTCTAGGTAGTGAGTGTGTAAGTAGGCTGTCTAGGTAGTGAGTGTGTAAGTAGGCTGTCTAGGTAGTGAGTGTGTAAGTAGGCTGTCTAGGTAGAGAGTGTGTAAGTAGGCTGTCTAGGTAGTGAGTGTGTAAGGAGCAGCGTTCTCTCCTCATCTCTCCTCATAAAACAGATTACTGAGACGCTCTAGTTAGAGAGAGACTGCGTCACGGCTTGTTCCCGCCCACTGCAGCACGCCACCGGTGGTTTAGCTGGTTGCTAAGCTACCGGCCGGCATCCAAAACAATAGCCCAAGACTTAAAAATCTGCTAGCATAAATGCTAATGTCTGGAGTATAAAGTGTAAATGGTGAAGGACTCGTTACAGAGTTGATAATTAAATACTGTTTTGTGTGATTATATGACCATAAACACATTAAAACTCCAGAGAATCAAAATAACTCACATTTTAAAACCACTTCACTGCTCCTAGATTAGCCTGCAGTGCATCATGGGATTGTCTTAGCGGCTGAGGAAGCGTTTGCTTCCTTAAAATCAGGTGTAAATAAGGTTCCTCAGTAAACAGCATGTTTAAGGTATGTAAGTATTGGGACAGTCTACATGTTGGGAGCGCATACTATGATGTAAACTGCTGTCTATGTAGACCCAGAGTTTTCAGATCTGGTAGCTCATTGTGATGTGAGCACCTTCACAGATCACAGGGAAGCGCGAAATGCTGCCTGACGTGCTAACAAGAGCAGGAGCCGTCCACACAGAGCCGCCAGGAGGTCGAAAATAGACATCCCAACACATCGGCCAATCAGAACGGGCACCATCTCACACTCTAAGCTCTTTCTCTTCTTCTCCTTCAACAACACTGTGACACCCCGACCAGCCTTAATAAGAGGGTAAACTACTGCTGTGATTTAAAATCTAAACACAATCACATTTCACTGTGAAAGTAGGGCTGGACGAAAAAATTATGAAAAAATAACATTTCCTCGATAGATCTATAAGACGTAGTCGATAGAAAGTCGATAGAATTAAGTTCTGTCAATAATTTAAGAGACAACACGAACAGCCAATGAGAATCAGAATAGCACCGCCTCAAACCAATCAAGTGGCGGAACTAGAGTTCCAGCTATTTCATGTTCAGGTTGAAGTACAGAGTGTAGACGTAGCAGCAGCTTAACCCACGTGCTAGTAATCTGGTTACTGCAGGCGTCACAGTCGAGCAGAGAGAATAAAATAAGAGAAAATAACAGAAAACGTTAAACTACTACTGAAAGAAACATGATACACGTGTTAATAATCTATAAATAATCTATAAGATAAGATAAACAGGTAAACAGGTGCTGTCCTGCTGCTGTGTTGATGAAGCTCTACAGGATGTTTGATCTTCAAGGTCTCGTGTGTAGCAGTTGTACTGTTGTGATCATCTCCACTGTGCAGAGCTGACAGAGCACCACACTGTTGTGTTTCTGTGTGAAACACTCTCACAACGTTAGATGAACGTGAGTGATTGTTTGTAGCTGCAGCTCGCGCTCCGGATAAATCCATGCTTTCAGTAGATGCGGCCATCTTTGTGAAGCATCGATGCACGTAATGCTAATCGGCGTAATTTAGTAATTGATAAAGATAAATATATAAACTGTAGGAGTTCGAGTGAGACGCTGAGACAAAGTTAACTTTATAACCAAAAATCCAGAGTAGGAAACTTTATTTTCTACTGAAAACAGAATCTCTAAACCAACAACTCCTCATTAGAGCAGACAGAGAGTCGACTCACCGCTATGAGTGAACATAAAGGTTCTTTACTCAGAACCTACTTAAAGAACCAGCAACAGCCTGATTAACACAGTGTCTGAATACTGTTCATACTAATACTGCCCCATATATATATATATATATATATATATATATATATATATATATATATATATATATATATGTGTGTGTCAAATTCATTTGTAATGCAGTTCTATAATGTTCTATAGTACAGTTGTCTATCTTATGATAGAAAATAAATCAGAGGATAAAAAACAATTTAACAAAATTTTACATTTTGATATCATAACTTCTCACTTTGATTTGATTTATATCGTTATATATATCGATATCAACTGATATGAAAATAATCATGATAAGACTTTTTTCCCATATCGCCCAGCCCTACGTGGACGCTATTTACATTTATTCGGTGCTCAAAATAATAAAGGTGAAAAAACAGGCACATTCTTTAATAGTACTAATAATACTAGTATGTTTAATGGTGTTATTGAGGTAGTGAATTCATTCCTCCAGGAACAGCATGGTGCAGGAAAGAAAGAATAAAATCTATAATAAAGGGTTAAACTGTGATTCTTAGTGAGTTTAATTGCTAAAGCTATTTACATTTCTTTAAAATCGCCTACTAGTCAGTAGGTACTAGATTAGAGTCAGTACGTACTGCTGGAGCAGCAGATTAGTAGTTAATTTCAGTAGGAGAGGTTTAGACGTACTACGTCCATCATATTGCCAGCGTCCTGTGACGCAAGACGTCAGACCACCACAGTAAAAGTCCTGCTATTCATTTAAAAGCTCGTTTACTGACAGATTTAGACTTTTAGTGACTCTGATCTGTGTTTTTATCCGATTATGTATCAGATGGTGTGGAGCTGTAGATCAGAGAAGATGAAACGGGAAGAATGTAATCATTGTTTATCTCAGCAGTAGCGCTAACTCCTGTAGCGGCAGTTCACTAGCAGTAGCTACGTACACACAGCCAACGTTCAGCTTTTCACCGTTTATTTTACTCTTTTTCTTACGTTTTTTCTTGCTTTCGGGCTCCAGGTGAATCATAAAATAGCGCAGTGTGCTGTGTTCGCCTACATAACATTCGCCTACTACTCAATGCCTACTAGATATTTAGACATACTAGCTGCTCTTGCCTACTGATTTCACTACTGAGTAGTAGGGGTGTAAGAAAATGTTGAAATATCGAATATCAGGATGTTATGTTTAGTGATACTGTATCGATTCTCCAACACACAGTATCGATACACAGATTCCTGGCAGACAGTGAATCATTGTGTGTTGTGTTTAAACCTCTGACCACTAGATGGCAGTGTTGTAATCCATTTTCAGCTCCACTACAACATTAACAAGCAGCACAAGGGTGCAGTGCTATTGTAAGCATTGATAAACCTGTTCATACAGTGGTGTGTTTTAATAGTAGGATCACAATATATCACTTCAATATCACAACGTATCGCAGTGTATCGTGATATATTGAATCGTGAGCGCTGTATCACGATACGTACTGTATCGCCAGGTTCTTGCCAATACACAGCCCTACTGAGTAGTAAGCAGGTAGGCGATTTCGGACGCACCATGTTCTGGTTGTATGTACGATGGCCGAGAAGAACCAACACACATAAAATGACAACACGGCACGTGTTTCGCCGCTGCTGCAGCTCACAAACAACCTTTTAAAATCTCTAAAATTACATTTTCTAAGTCGTGCTAAACCAGGAAACAAACTACAGTCATTACACTTCGTCAAAGTTCCAGATCTTTCAGTTTCTTAGAGGAGTTTCTATCAATATAGCCAGCATCGCTGCAGCAAGACGGCAAGGGAGCATCTATAAAGTGCAGTATTGTTTAAAAATGTACAACATCCAGAGAAATGAGAAGAAAAAATTCACTCTAAATATAGCTCCTGTGATATAACCTAGGAATTCTACAGTTTATCTACAGACTTGTGTAGCCTAGAAACTATAACATTTTCCTATAACTGCAGGTGCACAAAACAAAAAAATACGTATTATTTTATTTTCTTAATATTTTTGTGCTAAACAGCCCAGAAAACAGCAGCTTTGTGCTTCTCAGAAGAGGCAAGACGCTGACACATTTGCTCTGTTTAATTAAATTAATATATTTGGGCTAGACGTGGCTGGCTTTAGCGCTATGCAAGCAACAATCTCCTACTTCATTTCTTAGCCTGTAATAAAACCATGATAACTATAGTTAATATAACCAGCGTCCCCGTATATGGTCCCACGTCCTCCGGAATCTGCAGCACGGCCACTGTACGTATGCCATCATATATCACAACAATGTTCACTGACAATAGAATAAATTACGGAACTCGCTCCAGTGACTGGATCAGGTTCAGGTTCGGTAACATTCAGGTTACCGAACTGGGAAAATCTGCTTTCAGCTCCAGCAGCACCAGCGAGCTGGAACTCACTGCAGGAAACACTAAAGCTCAGCTCAGCGAGTCATTCTAAACTCTTCATTTCTAACCACCTCCGCATGACCTGCCAGTGTTTTATTTAATTTTAGTAAACAGTTTTACGATTTTGATATTCACTCTTTTTTATTATTCTTTTAATTTCCTTTTACTATTCTTCTGTCTATATTTTTATTAATAATTTTTTTTGTTTATTTTTTATTCATATTTCATTTACTATTTTAAGTTTTACTACCATATATTTATCTATTTTTTTACTATTAAACTTTTGTTTTATTCTTGGGTTTATTTTCTTATTCAGATTTAATTTGTTTTTCTTTTATGATTTGTCTTAATTTTGTCTGTTCTTATTGTTTCTTTTACATTTTAAGTACTTGTTAAAGTTTATTTAATTTGTTTTCAAAACCCTTTTTATTTTACCATGGTAATGTTCAGCTACGTTATAAATGAGGGTCTACCTCAATGTACTACCGAGTGAAAATAAAGGTAGATTGAAAAGAATGAAGGTGAATATAAAACAGGCACTTTATATAATAATACTAATACTAACAATCCAAGTATTGTGTTATTAAGGTAGTATTCATAGTTACTGTTTCCTAAACAACAAAATCTATTTAAATTCTTATAGTGCTTGAAATAGTGATGGTGAATATAAAACAGGCACAGTTGTTAATAATATTAACACTAATAATCCAATTATTATGTAATTGAGGCAGCAGCAGTCCTTTATTCTTAAACAACACTGGCAAACCTTAATAAAGGGTTAAACTATTACTGTGATATAAAGGTATGTACATTGTTATAGTGCTTAAAATACTGAAAACAGGCACATTATTGAAGAGTACTAATACTAATAATCTAATTGTGTTACTGAGGTAGTATTAGTATTAGTATTGAGGTAGTATCAATAGTCCTCTTGTCTTAAACAACATTGTGGCAGCTTGATAAACACTAATAAAGGGTTAAACTACTGCTGTGATATAAAACTTGACGCAATCACACTTCACTGCAAAGGCCATTTACATTCATTCAGTGCTTAAAATAGTAATGAATATAAAACAGACAAATTCTATAATAATACTAACACTAATAATGTAAGTATTAAGTAACTGAGGTAGTATTAGTATTGGTATTGAGGTAGTATCAGTAGTCATTCTTTCTGAAACACCATTGTGTTAATTTGAGAAGCTGTAATAAAGGGTTAAACTGTTGCTGTGATATTAAAAGTGCATTTCATTGCATATAAAAGCTAAACGCAATCACAATTTATTATAAAAGCTATTTACATTCTTATAGAGCTTAAAATAATAAAGGTGAATAAAAAACAGACATATTCTGTAATAATACTAATACTAACAATCTAAGTGTTGTGTTATTGTGTTATTATTAGTATTGTTTTCTTAAACAACAGCCTGGACACCCTTAACAATAATATTATTAGTATTAGTATTAAAGTAGTATCAGTAGTCGTTCTTTCTTAAACAACACTGCAACAGCCTGACAAATCCTAATAAAGGGTTAAACTGTTGTTGATATTAAATACTCCTCATTGTAAACACTATTTAAATTCCTATAGTGCTTAAAATAATAAAGATTAATATAAAACATGCACATTCTGTTATAATACTAATACTATTAATCTAATTATTGTATTATTAGGGTAGTATTAGTACTGAGGTTGTGTCCGTGGTATTGTTTTTTAAAACAACAAACAGGTACATTCTATACCAATACTAATTCTAATACTAATTCTAATACTAATTCTAATACTAATTCTAATACTCTAATAATGATACTAAGGTAGTAGTAGTTCTAGCAGCTTTCATAAAAGCAAAGAAAGAGAAGATGAACGTTCTCAGTGTTGGAGGAGCTGAACTCTGGACCAGCAGTGGACCTGTCTGTCTGTCCTGCAGGGAGTGTATGAAGGGTCAGGCTGTGTGACAGGAGCTTCTGCTCAGACCCAGAAAAACCAGCAACACAATAACTTTCACAGTTAAACTATTATAATATATATAATAGTATATATATATATATATATATATATATATATATATATATATATAAGCTCAACACAATCACACTTCACGGCAAAAGCTAATTACATTCATTCAGTGCTTAAAATAATAAAGGAAATTAATGAACAGCCACATTTTATACTAATACTACTAATAATAATCTAAGAACTGTATTTTTCAGGAAGTAGTGGTCCATTTTTTTAACAGCCTGGCAAAACCTTAATAACAGTAGTATTAGTATTAGTATTAGTATTAGTATTAGTATTAGTATTAAGGTTGTATCAGTAGTCGCTCTTTCTTAAACAACACTGCAACAGCCTGGCAAATCCTAGTAAAGGGTTAAACTGTTGTTGATATTAAATACTCTTCATTGTAAACGCTATTTAAATTTCTATAGTGCCTAAAATAATAATGGTGAATATAAAACAGAGACATTTGTAATAATACTAATACTAATAATCTAATTATTACCCCATTAAGGTAGTATTAGTATTAGTACTGATGTAGCATCAGTAGTAATTCTTACTTAAACAATATTGTGACAGTTTAATAAACCCTAATAAAGGGTTAAACTGTTGTTAATGTTAAATGCACTTCATTATAAAAGCTCTTTACATTTCATGCTCAAAATAATGAAGGTAAATTAAAAACAAGCAATACTAATAATCTAATTATTGTGTTATTAGTAGTATTGTTTTCTTAAACAACAACCTGGCAACCCTTTATAACAGTAGTATTAGTATTAGTATTAGTATTAAGGTAGTATCAGTAATCATTCTTTCTTAAACAACACTGTGACAGCCTGACAAATGCTAATAAAGGGTTAAACTGTTGTTGATATTTAAATTAATTTAGTGCTTGAAATAGTGATGGTGAATATAAAACAGACACAGTTGTGAATTAATGAACAGGCATATTCTATTCTAATAATAATACTAATAATAATAATCTAAGAACTGGGTTTTTTAGGTAGCAGTGGTCCTTTTATTTAAACAACAGCCTGGCAATAGTAGTATTAGTATTAGTATTAGTATTAGTATTAAGGTAGTATCAGTAATCATTCTTTCTTAAACAACACTGCGACAGCCTGACAAATGCTAATAAAGGGTTAAACTGTTGTTGATGTTAAATACAATTCACTGTAAAAGCTCTTTACATTCATTCAGTGCTTAAAAGAATGAAGTGAATTAATGAACAGCCACATTCTGTAATAATACTACTAACAATAACAATAATCTAAGAATTGTGTTTTTAAGGTAGCAGTGGTCCTTTTTTTTAACAACAGCCTAGCAACCCTTAATAACAGTAGTATTAGTATTAGTATTAGTATTAAGGTAGTATCAGTAGTCGTTCTTTCTTAAACAACACTGCGACAGCCTGGCAAATCCTAATAAAGGGTTAAACTGTTGTTGATATTTAATACTCTTCATTGTAAACGCTATTTAAATTTCTATAGTGCTTAAAATAATAATGCTGAACATAAAACAGAGACATTCTGTAATAATACTAATACTATTAATCTAATTATTACCCCATTAAGGTAGTATTAGTACTGAGGTTGTGTCAGTGGTATTGTTTTCCTAAACAACAAACAGGTACATTCTATACCAATACTAATTCTAATACTAATTCTAATACTAATTCTAATACTAATTCTAATACTCTAATAATGATACTAAGGTAGTAGTAGTTCTAGCAGCTTTCATAAAAGCAAAGAAAGAGAAGATGAACGTTCTCAGTGTTGGAGGAGCTGAACTCTGGACCAGCAGTGGACCTGTCTGTCTGTCCAGCAGGGAGTGTATGAAGGGTCAGGCTGTGTGACAGGAGCTTCTGCTCAGACCCAGAAAAACCAGCAACACAATAACTTTCACGCCTCCACACACAGCCGATAAGGCGCGCGCGTTGTTCACTTGGAGGACTTAGCAACATCACGCGGGAACACGATGTCCTGAGGGTCCAAAGTTTTCCAGCAGCCCAACTTTGTAAAGCTGAAACCCACCGTAAAGCTAAAACCCACCGCGAGCCCACATTCAGCCCCGGACCAGCAGCCGCGTCACGAGACTCGGTCCAGTTTAAACGCGCACAGAAACAAACACCGTGTACGGAAACGGACCGGACCCGGAGCCGGACTCTACCTTCAGTGGTCATCGCGCTCAGCTGAAACAGGAGAATCATGACGGCCAGGTCCGGCGGCGGCGGCGGCGACTTCTCGCAGCTCATGGTGCGCGCGCGCTCCGTCCCTCGCGGTCTCGTGTACCCTCTCTCAGAATGCTCACGGCGCGAGCCCTGTCCTCATGTCCTCTCGAGGCTCCCCTCGCTCACTCGCTGGCACTCGGCTCCGTCGCGCGAGGACAGCCCCTCCGCTCGCGCCGTCGCTGAAGGTGAGGAGCGTCGCGCGGATCGCACACGCACTGCGCGCGAATGCACCTGACAAAAGAAGTCAGGGGGAAATTTCGTCACTGTCGGTTCCCGTTAACGCAGCGCAGCGAGCGCGCGCGCACGAGACTGTTCCGGCTCTGCAGCGGCTTCACAAACAACAAGAGAGACTTTGATGTTCAAGAGTCAACAAAACTTCAAACAAAACGCCGACCGGATCTACCTCATACACCACTGTACTAACCACTACACCACCATACTGACCACTACACCACCGTACTAACCACTACACCACCATACTGACCACTACACCACCGTACTAACCACTACACCACCATACTAACCACTACACCACCATACTAACCACTACACCACCGTACTAACCACTACACCACCTTACTAACCACTACACCACCGTACTAACCACTACACCACCGTACTAACCACTACACCACCGTACTAACCACTACACCACCATACTGACCACTACACCACCATACTAACCACTACACCACCGTACTAACCACTACACCACCGTACTAACCACTACACCACCATACTAACCACTACACCACCATACTGACCACTACACCACCATACTAACCACTATACCACCATACTGACCACTACACCACCATACTGACCACTACACCACCATACTGACCACTACACCACCGTACTAACCACTACACCACCATACTAACCACTACACCACCGTACTAACCACTACACCACCATACTGAACACTACACCACCACACTGACCACTACACCACCATACTGACCACTACACCACCTTACTAACCACTACACCACCATACTAACCACTACACCACCTTACTAACCACTACACCACCATACTAACCACTACACCACCGTACTAACCACTACACCACCATACTGAACACTACACCACCATACTGACCACTACACCACCTTACTAACCACTACACCACCATACTAACCACTACACCACCGTACTAACCACTACACCACCATACTGAACACTACACCACCACACTGACCACTACACCACCATACTGACCACTACACCACCTTACTAACCACTACACCACCATACTAACCACTACACCATTATACTAACCACTACACCACCATACTAACCACTACACCACCATACTAACCACTACACCACCACACTAACCACTACACCACCATACTAACCACTACACCACCGTACTAACCATTACACCACCACACTAACTACTACACCACCGTACTAACCACTACACCACCATACTAACCACTACACCACCATACTAACCACTACACTACCTTACTGACCACAACACCACCGTACTAACCACTACACCACCACACTAACTACTACACCACCGTACTAACCACTACACCACCGTACTAACCACTACACCACCATACTAACCACTACACCCCCATACTAACCACTACACCACCATACTAACCACTACACTACCTTACTGACCACTACACCACCGTACTAACCACTACACCACCATACTAACCACTACACCACCATACTAACCACTACACCACCGTACTAACCACTACACCACCATACTGACCACTACACCACCGCACTAACCACTACACCACCGTACTAACCACTACACCACCGTACTAACCACTACACCACCGTACTGACCACTACACCACCATACTAACCACTACACCACCGTACTGACCACTACACCACCATACTAACCACTACACTACCTTACTGACCACTACACCACCGTACTAACCACTACACCACCATACTAACCACTACACCACCATACTAACCACTACACCACCGTACTAACCACTACACCACCATACTAACCACTACACCACCATACTGACCACTACACCACCGTACTAACCACTACACCACCATACTAACCACTACACCACCATACTAACCACTACACCACCATACTAACCACTACACCACCATACTGACCACTACACCACCGTACTAACCACTACACCACCGTACTAACCACTACACCACCGTACTAACCACTACACCAACATACTAACCACTACACCACCGTACTAACCACTACACCACCATACTAACCACTACACCACCATACTGACCACTACACCACCGTACTAACCACTACACCACCATACTAACCACTACACCACCATACTAACCACTACACCACCATACTGACCACTACACCACCGTACTAACCACTACACCACCGTACTAACCACTACACCACTGTACTAACCACTACACCACCGTACTAACTACTACACCACCGTACTAACCACTACACCACTGTACTAACCACTACACCACCGTACTACCGAGGTGTATAACCGCACTCGGACTGTAACCCTGACAACGTCAACACAATAACTGCTGAAATAACCCACCAAGAGCAGTGCGGTGTTTTCATGTTTTTGTTTTGGCTTCACAGAAACTGGATTTGAAATTAAACAAATGACCGAGCTCATTTGCATATTTATTGGGTGGTCAATCATGTCCTTTTACAGCAACACCGTGTCCGGGGACGGGGAGTAACTGGACAAACCAACATTACGTTACGTACGCTGACTAAAGTACTGTAGTGACACACACCGGGTCATACAGAGCTTTAGTCACTTTAGTGTATCTGAAACAAATACTGGACACCTGGACGAATAACTTTACACACCTGATACTGAAGTGATTCCACACTTATCATGTATATCAATAAAACCACTACACATCTACACACTGTGCTGCTGCTGGAGTGTTTAAACACTGTGTCCACTCACTGTCCACTCTATTAGACACTCCTACTACTTGCTGGTCCACCTTGTAGATGTAAAGTCAGAGACAGTAGCTCATCTGCTGCTGCACAGTTTGTGTTTCTCTAGTCCTTCATCAGTGGACACAGGACGCCGCCCACAGGACACTGCTGTCTGGATAGCTTTGGTTGGTGGACGATTCTCAATCCAGCAGTGACACTGAGGTGTCTGACCATTCCAGCAGCAGCAGCACTGCTGTGTCTGATCCACTCACACCAGCACAACACACACTAACTAACACACCACCACGTCAGTCAGTGTCACTGCAGTGCTGAGAATGACCCACCTCCCTAATAGTATCTGCTCTGTGGTGGTCCTGTTGGGGTCCTGATCATTAAAGAACAGAGTAATAAAGTATACAGAGAATCAGATGAACTACAGTATGGAGCTCCTGTATGGTCAGTGGAGCTGATACAGTGGACAGTGAGTGGAGGTCCTGTATGGTCAGTGGAGCTGATACAGTGGACAGTGAGTGGAGGTCCTGTATGGTCAGTGGAGCTGATACAGTGTACAGTGAGTGGAGGTCCTGTATGGTCAGTGGAGCTGATACAGTGGACAGTGAGTGTAGGTCCTGTATGGTCAGTGGAGCTGATACAGTGGACAGTGAGTGGAGGTCCTGTATGGTCAGTGGAGCTGATACAGTGGACAGTGAGTGGAGGTCCTGTATGGTCAGTGGAGCTGATACAGTGGACAGTGAGTGGAGGTCCTGTATGGTCAGTGGAGCTGATACAGTGGACAGTGAGTGGAGATACAGGGACGTGGGTTTAATCAATGGAACCAGAATTTTTCCCGTGCTGTTTTGGAGCATTTCTATTGGTCCACTGATGCAGAAAAATAAAATTACATGTTTTTCTTTGTGCGGTGATGATTTGTATATATAATCTGTATCTGCTGCCTCCTGGTGAAATGCTATAGGACTATGGGATGTCTTACCACAGCTATGCCGAGGACACTCAGGTACACTTGGCCCTCAGCCCGAATAACTATGGTCCTTTTGACTTACTGTGTAAGTGCCTTGAGCACATCACTGATTGGAGGGAACAGGGAACACCTGGGACAGGGAGGAGACACTAACTGAGGGCAGGTGGCGGGAGGAGACAAGAGGAGCACATGATGTCAACAGAAGCACATGGGAATGAGAGGACGTAGACCAACAGAAGGAAAACAGGGTATGACCGTGACACGAGCAGAACTCTTAGATGGTTAGGAAGTAGTGAGTTAGTCCGTCCTAAGGTAAAGACTAAGCAGGGTTTAGTTACTGAGCTGCTGTTAAATGGAATCAGTTGAGTGAGAGTTTTAGAAGAGCCTCAACACTGGACACCTTTAAACCCAGATTAAAACTATTCCTGTTTGAGCAGCTCAGTTTAAACTCTTCTGTAGTCCAACAGCTCCTTCAAACCTTAATTTTTTAATCTTTAGTATTTTTATGTTTCTCATTTCTTCATAACTGATTTAATGCTTTTTGTTTGCAGTTATTTGTCTTTATTTATGTAAAGCACTTTGAGTTGCCACTGTGCATTGGCATAGGAACCGGGTGGGATGAGGGGGACGTGTCCCACCCAATGACAGAAACAGGTAGATTTGTCCCACCCAAAAATTAAACAGCAGAGACTCTCTAAAAACTTGTATTTTAAAATCGTGTTTTGGCGGCCTTTGCAATTCACGCTCTGTGTTTGTTGTTAGTAACGGGCTATGGTTGTTAGGGGGTCTTTCACTGTGTTCAGGCTTGTGTTGAGATTCCTGTTAAGAAATATCCCACAGTCAGCAGCTTCAGTGAACAACAACGATGATCATATACACTGTAATAAAACAGCTTTAGGATTATGTGTTGTTATGGTAACAGACTAGGAGGGTTTGGGTTAGCTAACGTTTATATTAACTTCAGTCAGAAAAAAACGTAAAGTTACATTACTCTCTGACCACGCCCCAAACTGCAGAGTGCATTTAGTACACTACATACATAATAAATAAAATATAATCAATAAATAAATTAATTAATAAATAAAAGTAGTGCAGTATGTAATGTTCCAGAGGGCGCTGTTTGGGACACAGCCTTACTGTCTAACATTAATGTTAGTCTAGTCTAGTCAGGAAACCTTTATATACATTTATTATCATTTCATTTTAGCATTATACTCCAAAAGAAAATAATAATATATTTTTAGTTATATGTGTATATAATCCAGACATTGCATGTATAGTTGAAAAGTTTTCTGACAGCAGTAGCATGTAATGTGGAGTATCTAGTTTAGTTTATAAAGTGATCTTTAATTGGATTTATCTAATAATAATCAGACGTACAGATAATGTTGTGTTTTGTTTATTTATTTGTTAATTAATTTACTGTAATTCCACAAATGTTGTTCTACGTCACTATACAAACAGTGATTTACTACCTTACCTACAGTGGAATCAGATTATAGGTAATATTTAGGGGATATGGTGGGCTTTGAGTGGTCATTATTATTAATAATATCGATTAGCTAGTCTAAAAATCAATATCTACAGAGGAGTAGCTGGCCTGTCTGGAAGTCGGTCCAACCTAGGCAAAAGGCTAGTTTGACTCGGCCACAGCGTTGCGCAATAGATTTGAACTTTGTATGACCCTGTGTTTACCGCTGCTCGGAGCTCCGCGGTGAGCTCAGTAAACAAGCACACCGTGTCGAGACGTGTGTGAGGCACGTCTAGTGGTAAACAATGCATTTCTAAACGAATGCACGCTCACTGTGAATGTTCTCCGCGCGAGGAGTCCGTCTGTGATGAGCTCTGCCCAGCGGAGCTGAGAGGATCGTCATGGACCGCATCCCGTCTCCAAACACACAGAATCCATCCATCCATTATCTTCTGCTTTATCCCACTAGTCGGGGTCACTGGGGACTGGGGACAATCCCAGCGGCATCGGGCAAAGGTGGGGTACACCATGGACAGGTCGCCAGTCCATAACATGACCAACACACACTCACACACACACTCATACACTCTAATCTGTATCTGCTGCCTCCTGGTGAACTCCTACAGGACTATGGGAGGTCTTACCACAGCTTTGCAGAGGACCCTCAGATCTACTTGGCCCTCAGCTCCAATAACTACGGTCCCCTTGACTTACTGAGTAAGTGTCTTGAGCACATCACTGATTGGACGGTTCAAAACTATCTGCCTCCTAGTTTGCATGTTCACTAGTGTGTGTATATGAGTGTTTCACTGCCCTCTAGCATGTGTGTTCACTAGACTGGTGTGTGTTTCTGTGTGTGTATGTGGGTGTTTCATTGCCCCCTAGTGTGTGGGTTCACTAGTGTGTGTGTGTGTGTGTGTTCACTAGACCGGCGTGTGTGTATGTGGGAGGTTTCACTGCCCCTATGGTGTGTGTTCACTAGTGTGTATGTGTATGTGAGTGTTTCACTGCCCCCTAGCATGTGTGTTCACTAGACTGGTGTGTGTTTGTGTGTGTGTATGTGGGTGTTTCATTGCCCCCTAGTGTGTGGGTTCACTAGTGTGGGTGTATGTGTGTGTTCACTAGACCGGCGTGTGTGTATGTGGGAGGTTTCACTGCCCCTATGGTGTGTGTTCACTAGTGTGGGTGTATGTGTGTGTTCACTAGTGTGTGTGTGTATATGGGGGTTTCACTGTCCCCTAGTGTGTGTGCGTGTGTGTGCATGTGTGTGTATGTAGGTGTTTTACTTCCCCCAAGAGTGTGTGTGTGTGTTTGTGTGTGTGCATGTGGGTGTTTTACTGACCACAAGTATGTGTGCATGTGAGGGTTTTACTGCCCCCTATGGTGTGTGTTCACTAGTGTGTGTGAATGTTTGTTTGTGTGTGTGTGTTTATGGTGGTTTTACTGATCCCTATAGTGTGTGTGTTCATTAGACTGGTGTATGTATGTGAGGGTTTTACTGCCTCTTATGGTATGTGTGTGTGTGTGTGTGTATGTGTATGTAGGTATTTCACTACCCCTTAGTGTGTGTGTGTGTGTGTGTGTGTGCATGTGGGGGTTTCACTACCCCTTAGTGTGTGAGTGTGTGTGTATGTGGGGATTTCACTACCCCTTAGTGTGTGTGTGTGTGTGTATGTGGGGATTTCACTACCCCTTAGTGTGTGTGTGTGTATGTGGGGATTTCACTACCCCTTAGTGTGTGTGTGTGTGTGTGTATGTGGGGATTTCACTACCCCTTAGTGTGTGTGTGTGTATGTGGGGATTTCACTACCCCTTAGTGTGTGTGTGTGTGTGTGTGTGTGTGTGTGTGTGTGTGTGTTTGGGGATTTCACTACCCCTTAGTGTGTGTGTGTATGTGGGGATTGTACTACCCCTTAGTGTGTGTGTGTGTATTTGGGGGTTTCATTGCCCCCTAGTGTGTGTGTGTGTGTGTGTGTGTATGTGGGGGTTTCACTACCCCTTAGTGTGTGTGTGTGTGTGTGTGTGGATTTCACTACCCCTTAGTGTGCGTGTGTGTGTGTGTGTGTCTGTGTGTGTGTGTATGTGGGGGTTTCACTACCCCTTAGTGTGTGTGTGTATGTGCATGTGGGGATTTTACCACCCCTTAGTGTGTGTATGTGTATGTGGGGATTTCACTACCCCTTAGTGTGTGTGTGTGTGTGTGTGTGTGTGTGTGTGTGTGTGTGTGTATGTGGGGATTTCACTACCCCTTAGTGTGTGTGTGTGTGTGTGTATGCGGGGATTTGTTCGGCCTCCTGCTGCTCTGCTTCACTTTAGTGCACATGTTGAGAAAACACAGCAACAAACTCTAAACTCTTGATCTTCTTTATAGCTCTCCTGAGTATAAACTAATGATACAACCACTCACAGCTGGCCAAGAGGCAACTTAGAAGCCAACTGCCCCTTTACCCGTGATCCTCTGAAACGAGAGGCTTATAATAAAACAGCTTACAGATATACAAGCCCTTGCTAGGACTTATGAGGGTCAGTTTACAGCAGACCATCTCGAATCAGCTATTATCTCAGATTTCAGAACCCAACACGCTCAAATCAGCCCTTTATTCAGGGAACTGGAGTGAAGTGTGCTGTTAAGCCTTGTTCTGGGTTTGTTGTTGGGTGTGTAGGCCTGGTGTTCAGCTTTTACTGTTGAAACTGCTGTGGTGAAGAAATCTCCATACGTAATATTCCTTTCTGCCATCATGTGTGTAATGAAGACAGGATGTTGACGTTTAAATGGAACAGAACACGGGGCCAGAAATTATACAGAGCTGTACTCAGAGCTTATCCATAAACATCAGGGCTGCGGCGGCAAAAACCTGGCAATACAATATGTTCACTGTATAACCAGAAGTGTTCACTCACCCATCCAGATTCACTTTCATCTCCACAGGTGTATAAAACCAGCACCTGGTCATGCAGGCGGCTGGGTCTCTCTCAGGAGCTCAGTGAACTCCAGCGTGGTACCGTGATAGGACGCCACCTGTGAAACAAGTCCAGTGGTGAAGTTTCCTCACTACTAAATATTCCACAGTGGACTGTCAGTGGTGTTAGAACAAAGTGGAAGTGATTGAGAACGACAGCAACTCAGATACCAAGTGGTAGAACACGTACAATGACAGAGCGGGTCAGCGGATGCTGAGGAGCATAGTGCACAGAGCTCACCAACTTTCTACAGAGTCCATTACTACAGACCTCCAAACTTCATGTGGTCTTCAGATCAGCTCAAGAACAGAGCGTAGAGAGCTTCATGGAATGGGTCTCCATGACTGAGCAGCTGCATCCAAGCCTTACATCACCAAGAACAATGCAGAGCGTCAGATGCAGCGGAGTAAAGCACACCACCACTGGACTCTAGAGCAGCGGAGAAATGTTCTCTGGAGTGACCAATCACACAATCATGTGATTGTTTCACTGCCCCCTAGAGTGTATGTATGTATGTGGGTGTTTCACTGCCCTCTAATGTGTGTGTTCACTGGTGAGTGGGTGGGTTTTACTGCCCTCATTGTGAGTGTTCACTAGTGTATGTGTGTATGTGGGTGTTTCACTGCTCCCCTAGTGGGTGTGTTCACTAGTGTGTGTGTATGTGAGTGTTTCACTGCACCCTAGTGGGTGTGTTCACTAGTGTGTGTGTATGTGGGTGTTTTACTCCTCTCTAATGTGTGTGTTCACTAGTGTGTATGGATGTGGGTGTTTCATTGCACCCTAGTGTGTGTGTTCACTAGTGTGTGTGAATGTGGGTGTTTCACTGCCCCTAGAATGTATGATTGTATGTGGGTGTTTCACTGCCCCCTAGTGTGTGTATATGTGGGTGTTTCACTGACTCTAGTGGGTGTGTTCACTAGTGTGTGTGTGTATGTGGGTGTTTCACTGCCCCCTAGTGTGTATGTGTATATGTGGGTGTTTCACTGCCCCCTAGTGTGTATGTATGTATGCGGGTGTTTCACTGCCCCCTAGTGTGTGTGTATGTGGGTGTTTCACTGCCCACTAGTGTGTGTGTGTGTATGTGGGTGTTTCACTGCCCCCTAGTGTGTGTGTATGTGGGTGTTTCACTGCCTCCTAGTGGGTGTGTTCACTATTAATAAAAATCAATCCAGCGTTCACAATATTCAATATTTCTTACACCTCTAATTAATACTAAGAGCAGTATTAGCCGTCCTCACTCTGGGCGGGTACTATAGACTTTAGGTATACAGTTTGTGTTTTAAGAGATTTCGGGTAGAAACAAGGTGAGTATGTGGTAAATATAGCTTTTTTTATTTTTTGTTTATTTATGTTTGTTTTTCTGTGGTCATAAGAGAGTTGGCATATTTTGCGGCAGTGCAAATGAAGACCAGATGATGTTCATGTTTTCGTTGATTAAACTGACCAGCTGTGAGGAGATCTCCACATGTGCTATTTCTTTCTCCCACCAAGTCTGTAATGAAGTAGAGGATCAGAGCACAGCAGGATCAAAGAGGAGCAGCTTAACAGGACAAGGATCAAAACCCAGACGTGTGTATTAATACACTTGTTTAGATTTCATGGTTACAGGGTGATGACGAGCGCTCAGCAATGCTCAGCTACACATAACTGCTACACATAACATGTTCAGCTGAGCGTTTGGTAATTAGTGTGTTAGATAAGAGATGCAGATCTGGGGTCAGTGATAGAGAGTATTATGGTGAACTGAGAATGTTGATACTGTCGCTGCTCTCACTGACTAGCTACTGTTAGCATTAGCCTAGCCTCTTTTATTTTACCTCAGGTAAACCAAACCTTAGCTATACTAGCTGATAGCTAAACCCTGATAGCAGCTATACTGAGCATCATTTACAAATACATAATGTATGTATACATACATTCAGTCAGTAACCATATATTGTTTTACTCTGTATATCATAAATTAAGCGTAATGTTTATTTATTTATATAAATCTTCATCAGTTGACGACCAATGAGAGTAAGTATAACCAGAGCCCCACCACCAGGGGTGAAATGATTGGCTTACAGCTTACCAGGTCGAATATGATTGGCTTACAACAAAGAAGATTTTGCTCTTCAGTCAGATGGGAGTGCTAAACAGAGCATATATATATATATATATATATATATATATATATATATATATATATATATATATATATATATATATATATATATATATATATATTAAAAGTCAAAAGTCTCAGGACACACTTTTATTTCAGAAATGAAAAGGAAATGACGTATCTGAATCAATATAATCTTTCAGACATCTTGAAAGCCGCCATATTGAATCAAGGGCAGGTTTTTCCAATGGGAAGGTGGTCGTGCAGCAGATCAAAGAAGACCAGAAATTGATTGATGCAATCATGTTTGCAATATCTCTTATAGTTCAAACTTTGTCAACACAGACAGACATGTTGTTCAATGTGGTTGTTGTTGCAACTTTCTGTGTTGAAAACGTTTGAGTCACAAGAGATATTGATAAAAGTCTTTGATCTTCTACACGACCACCTTCCCATTGGAAAAACTTGCTCTTGATCCAATATGGCGGCTTTCGGATACATCATTTTACCTTTCCATTCTAAAATAAATAGGTGTCTCCTGTGACTGATCCACTCATACCAGCACAACACACACCAACTTACCACCAGCATGTCGGTATCACTGCAGTGCTGAGAATGACCAACCTCCCTAATAGTATCTGCTCTGTGGTGGTCCTGTGGGGGTCCTGATCATTAAAGAACAGAGTAATAAAGTATACAGAGAATCAGATGAACTACAGTCTGTAAGTGGAGGTCCTGTATGGTCAGTGGAGCTGATACAGTGGACAGTGAGTGGAGGTCCTGTATGGTCAGTGGAGCTGATACAGTGGACAGTGAGACACTATGGTCACTATGGTCAGTGGAGCTGATACAGTGGACAGTGAGTGGAGGTCCTGTATGGTCAGTGGAGCTGATACAGTGGACAGTGAGTGGAGGTCCTGTATGGTCAGTGGAGCTGATACAGTGGACAGTGAGTGGGGGTCCTGTATGGTCAGTGGAGCTGATACAGAGGACAGTGAGTGTAGGTCCTGTATGGTCAGTGGAGCTGATACAGTGGACAGTGAGTGGAGGTCCTGTATGGTCAGTGGAGCTGATACAGTGAACAGTGAGTGGAGGTCCTGTATGGTCAGTGGAGCTGATACAGTCGACAGTGAGTGGAGGTCCTGTATGGTCAGTGGAGCTGATACAGTGGACAGTGAGTGGGGGTCCTGTATGGTCAGTGGAGCTGATACAGTGGACAGTGAGTGGGGGTCCTGTATGGTCAGTGGAGCTGATACAGTGGACAGTGAGTGGAGGTCCTGTATGGTCAGTGGAGCTGATACAGTGGACAGTGAGTGGAGGTCCTGTATGGTCAGTGGAGCTGATACAGTGGACAATGAGTGTGTGGTTTTAATGTTGTGACTAATTGGTATACAGGACACAGATGGTTTGTACTGTGGCACAAAATAAATAATTACAAAAAGCTTAACTTTATTAACTTTATATTTTATATATTATATATTATTCAATAATAATTAAACAGGTGGCTATATTAAAATCATCTTCATCAGTAATTTGTAAGTAATAGATAAGTTCCCTCACGGCTCTGTTCTGCCTTAACACTGTGCTGTCCTCCTCTTACGCCTCCACATCAATCTCCTTTCTCTTCAATTCATCCTCCTCCACTTCATCCTCATTTCCTCTCTTTCTCAGTTTCAGCCTCCTCCTCCAAGTCTCCCTTTTTTATGGAGAAACTTCTGAACGCTGCGCTGTCTCTTCATTTGATTCGAGTCTTCCAATTACGTACAGCACATAAAGCACGATGTGGATGTAGTGATTCAGACGTGTGAAAAAAACAGAACAGTGTCCCCAGAATGTGCTTAGACTACAAATAACACTATAAACTTACTGATAAGCCATAACACTAAACCCACCTCCTCACATCTCCACTCACTGTCCACTGTATCAGCTCCACTCACCATACAGGAGCTCCACTCACTGTCCACTGTATCAGCTCCACTGACCATACAGGACCTCCACTCACTGTCCACTGTATCAGCTCCACTGACCATACAGGACCTCCACTCACTGTCCACTGTATCAGCTCCACTGACCATACAGGACCTACACTCACTGTCCACTGTATCAGCTCCACTGACCATACAGGAGCTCCACTTACAGACTGTAGTTCATCTGATTCTCTGTATACTTTATTACTCTGTTCTTTAATGATCAGGACCCCCACAGGACCACCACAGAGCAGATACTATTAGGGAGGTGGATCATACTCAGCACTGCAGTGACACTGACATGGTGCTGGTGTGAGTGGATCAGACACAGCAGTGCTGCTGGAGTGTTTACACACTGTGTCCACTCACTGTCCACTCTGCTAGACACTCCTACTACTTGCTGGTCCACCTTGTAGATGTAAAGTCAGAGACAGTAGCTCATCTGCTGCTGCACAGTTTGTGTTCCTCTAGTTCTTCATCAGTGGACACAGGACGCCGCCCACAGGACACTGCTGTCTGGATAGTTTTGGTTGGTGGACGATTCTCACTACACCACCATACTAACCACTACACCACCATACTGACCACTACACCACCATACTAACCACTACACCATCATACTGACCACTACACCACCGTACTAACCACTACACCACCATACTAACCACTACACCACCATGCTGACCACTACACCACCGTACTAACCACTACACCACCGTACTGACCACTACACCACCGTGCTGACCACTACACCACCGTACTAACCACTACACCACCATACTAACCACTACACCACCATACTAACAACTACACCACCGTACTGACCACTACACCACCGTACTGACCACTACACCACCGTACTAACCACTACACCACCATACTAACCACTACACCACCATACTAACAACTACACCACCATACTAACCACTACACCACCATACTAACCACTACACCACCATACTAACCACTACACCACCGTACTGACCACTACACCACCGTACTGACCACTACACCACCATACTAACCACTACACCACCGTACTAACCACTACACCACCATACTGATCACTACACCACCATACTAACCACTACACCACCGTACTGACCACTACACCACCATCCTAACCACTACACCACCGTACTAACCACTACACCACCGTACTAACCACTACACCACCGTACTAACCACTACACCACCATACTAACCACTACACCACCGTACTAACCACTACACCACTATACTGACCACTACACCACCATACTAACCACTACACCACCGTACTAACCACTACACCACCATACTAACCACTACACCACCGTACTAACCACTACACCACCGTACTAACCACTACACCACCGTACTAACCACTACACCACCATACTAACCACTACACCACTATACTAACCACTACATCACCATACTAACCACTACACCACCGTACTAACCACTACACCACCGTACTAACCACTACACCACCATACTAACCACTACACCACCATATTAACCACTACACCACCGTACTAACCACTACACCACCATACTAACCACTACACCACCATGCTAACCACTACACCACTATACTAACCACTACATCACCATACTAACCACTACACCACCATACTAACCACTACAACACCCTTACTAACCACTACACCACCTTAACTAACCACTACACCACCTTACTAACCACTACACCACCATACTAACCACTACAACCACCATACAAACCACTACACCACCGTACTAACCACTACACCACCATACTAAACCACTACAACCACCGTACTGACCACTACACAATCATACTAACCACTACACACCACCGTACTAACCACTACACCACCATACAAACCACTACACCACCATACTGAACACTACACCACTATACTAACCACTACACCACCATACTAACCACTACACCACCATACTAACCACTACACCACCATACAAACCACTACACCACCGTACTGACCACTACACAACCATACTAACCACTACACCACCGTACTAACCACTACACCACCATACAAACCACTACACCACCATACTGATCACTACACCACTATACTAACCACTACACCACCATACTAACCACTACACCACCGTACTAACCACTACACCACCATACAAACCACTACACCACCATACTGACCACTACACCACCATACTAACCACTACACCACCATACTGACCACTACACCACCATACTGACCACTACACCACCATACTGACCACTACACCACCGTACTGACCACTACACCACCGTACTGACCACTACACCACCGTACTAACCACTACACCACCATACAAACCACTACACCACTATACTAACCACTACACCACCATACTAACCACTACACCACCATACAAACCACTACACCACTGTACTACCTAGAGTTTTTTATAACAATAATAAAATAAAAATGATATTTATTACCAGTCATGAATGTTTTGAATGTTATTAAAATTCTCGTCCCAGTAAATCTCCTGCTGTGCTCTACTCATCTACGTCCAAGCCTGGCAATGTAGGTCGACTCAACTGGACTATTAATGAGTCAATTAGAGGAAGGAACATGGATCTATATCTGATACAGGTGAATAATGGCAGTATTAGTAAGCACAGTATTGCTATTCATCTTAAAGCGGACCCCCCTGCTGTGGTAAGATGGATAAGCAGACCAATCTCTGATACGCAGTTTCAGTTCAGCGGCGATCAGCCTGCCCCAGAATGCAGCAGCACAACTTGTCTAGAAGTCACTCCTCCGCTGCGCTCCCTCCACTGGCTCCATGTGGCTGTCCAAATGAGTTTTAAAAGCTTGCAGGTAGTAAACAAATACACATTCCTACATTTACCTGATGGCAAGTTTCACACGTAGTTCTGTCTCTTTAAGCCTCAGTTGCCTCGACTCGGTGGAATAATCTTCAGGTGGCTGTCCAAGCAGTTGCGTACTGTTCTGAAAGGCATGGTATGGTAGTGGTGGTGTGATGGTAATGTGGTGAGGTGGGGTGGGTATGGGGTAGTGGCATGGTAGTTGCATGGTAGTGGTGGTAGTGTAGTGGTATGGTGTGATGGTGGGGTGGTAGTGGTGTGGTGTGATGGTAGTGGTGGTGTGATGGTAATGTGGTGAGGTGGGATGGGTATGGGGTAGTGGCGTGATAGTTGTAGCGGTGTGGTGTGATGGTGGGATGATAGTGGTGTGGTGTGATGGTGGGATGATAGTGGTGTGGTGTGATGGTGGGATGATAGTGGTGTGATGTGATGGTGGGATGGTAGTGGTGTGGTGTGATGGTAGTGGTTTGGTGTGATGGTAATGGTGTTGTGTGATGGAGGGATGGTAGTGGTGTGTTGGTGGAGTGGTAGCGGTGTGGTGTGATGGTGAGATGGTAGTGGTGTGGTGTGATGGTAGTGGTTTGGTGTGATGGTGGGATGGTAATGGTGTTGTGTGATGGTGGGATGGTAGTGGTGTGATGGTGGGGTGGTAGTGGTGTGGTGTGATGGTGAGATGGTAGTGGTGTGGTGTGATGGTGTGATGGTAGTGGTTTGGTGTGATGGTGGGGTGGTAGTGGTGTGGTGAGATGGTGTGATGGTAGTGGTGTGGTGTGATGGTGTGATGGTAGTGGTTTGGTGTGATGGTGGGATGGTAATGGTGTTGTGTGATGGAGGGATGGTAGTGGCGTGATGGTGGGGTGGTAGTGGTTTGGTGTGATGGTGGGATGGTAATGGTGTTGTGTGATGGAGGGATGGTAGTGGTGTGATGGTGGGGTGGTAGTGGTTTGGTGTGATGGTGGGATGGTAATGGTGTTGTGTGATGGAGGGATGGTAGTGGTGTGTAAACCTCAGAGTTGACTCTGTGTTGCCTCTCAGGTGAATCTCTGGTCTCGAGCCTATTTGCACTAGATTAAGGATCCGTTTACAGAGCTGACGCTGATGTGTTTCAGGAGGTTCCCCTGTCAGGCGACGAGCTAAAGTGAGTTCTATCTGTACGTGTTATGGTTGACCTCAGGGGATTAACCTACACCAGTTCTTCTGCTGTTCCCCACCAAAGCTACATACACAAGGACCTAGACTCTGGTTCTCTTTCTCCACCGGGCTGCTGGATGTTGAACACGCTGTGTATTAATACAGAATGTAATGGATATAAGGGTTGGTGTACATGGTCACAATCAACAAACATAAATAGCTTTAAATGTTAAAGTCAGAGACCGTAGCTCATCTGTTGCTGCACAGTATGTGTTGGTCATTCTTTAGTCCTTCATTAAGGGTCACAGGACACTGCTGTCTGGATAGTTTTGGTTGGTGGCCGATTCTCAGTCCAGCAGTGACACTGAGGTGTTTAAACACTCCAGCAGCAGCACTGCTGTGTCTGATCCACTCACACTAGCACAACACACACTAACACACCACCACCACGTCAGTGTCACTGCAGTGCTGAGAATGATCCACCTCCCGAATAGTATCTGCTCTGTGGGGGTCCTGTGGGGGTCCTGATCATTAAAGAACAGAGTAATAAAGTATACAGAGAATCAGATGAACTACAGTCTGGAAGTGTAGAACTACAAAGTGCTTCTGTATGGTTTAATGTTTTATTGTTGTGTAGATAGATAGATAGATAGATAGATAGATAGATAGATAGATAGATAGATAGAATGTATATTTTTATAAGAGCTATAAAACCCCCAAACCTGTTTATCAGAACAAGATCTCAGCATCTACACTATCTTCTTCAGTCCTGTTAGAGAAGCAGCTCATGTGGCTCCTCATGAAGCTGCTGGTCAGAATGTTCAAAGTATGTAAACCTGCATCAGAGCAAATGAAAAACACTCTAAACATTCTTTAAACACAACCAGATGTTTAATTCTGCTCCAGCAATAATTCCATACCGACTATTCTATAGTTCTGATCTCCTCACACTTATTCACTAATATTAGTACTATTAATATAGTACACATAAGAAGAACCTGGGTTAGGGTTAGGTGTGCCCAAATTTTTTTACTGATCTTACAGGACCAGCGTTGAGAACTATTGAGCCATGTCTTGTATGTGTGAAGGCGTCCAGATGCCTCCTCTAATTAGTAGATTCAACTTCATTAAGGCATAATGATCTCCATAGTAAAGAACAGCGAGGAGAACAGAGCAACCACACACTTTCCCTATGCCACACATCAGCTGAAAGGGTATAAAGCCCCCCAGGATTGGAGGACCTGGAGGCTGTGCAACTGTGTTCTCTGGAGCAACTTAGCTCCTTCCAAAACCTTTGGGATAACCCTAATCGGTCAACGTCTTTGTCTGACCTTAATAACGCTGATGTGGCTGAATGGAGTGAAATCCCAGCAGCAGTGCTCCAACATCTAGTTTAAAACTTTCCTAAAAGAACAGATACAGCACTAAAGGAGAAGGACCAACTCCCTAGACTCAGGAAAGGTCTGATGAGCTGATCTCTGGTACATACAGTGTATATTCAGTCCAGACTCCAGGTTAGTGTGGGCTGGATATGAAAATCGATATGTGGTCCTAGCAATTTGCTTGTTTCTTTATGCAAACAAACGGTTAGAAATTAAACACACAAGTCCATCCCATCCACAAATACACACTGGAGTCACATCATCATATCAGACCACCAGCTAATATCCAGAGTGACCTCCGTGTGCAGCACGAACAGCAGCTACACGGACTGGGAGACTCAGTAAGGTCCTGGTAGGAGGTCACAGGTATCTGGAGGTATCATGCTGATTGCAGTGCATCCCACAGCTGCTGGAGGGAGCGTGGAGGAGGATCCATAGAGCCAACACCACCATCCAGGTGGTCCCACAGATGCTAAGTTGGGTCAAGTCGGGGGAATTACGGGTCCAGGGTAGTACTTGGAAGTCTTGGTCAGCTCTTCCAACCAGTGTGGACATTTCTAGTCGTGTGATGTGTCTCATTGTCATGCTGGAAGATCCCATCCGCCCCAGACAAGACCATCAGCATGTATGGTGTACATGATCTGCAAGGATGAATTCAGACCCAAATCGGTTGAGAGTGTTTTCCACATGGATGAGTTGGTCCAGTGAATGCCATGAAAACATTCCCCAGACCAGAACGCTGCCACCTATCTGCTGCCACTCTCATAATAATGCAATTCCACTGTGTACAGAAACAATCTTAAAAATTGATATAACATCAAGAACCATTGGTAGGTCTTCTGAAAAAGAATTAAAGCTACTAACTAGCACTGTCTCCTCACAGTAAGATGATCTGGGTTGGATTCCCGGTCTGGGTGGTTTTGTGTGGAGTGTGTATGTTCTCTCTGTGTTTGAGTGGGTTCCTCCAGGTACTCCGGTTTCCTCCCACAGTCCAAACACATGCATGTTAGGATCCTCACTCTAAACTGACCGTAGGTGTGTGTGAGAGTGTGTTGGCCATGTGATGGACTGCCGGTCTGTCCATGGTGTACCCTGCCTTCGCCTGATGATGCTGGGATAATGCAGAAGATAATGGATGGATGGATGGATTAGCTCCACGGTCTCAGAACATATGAGATGTTGGTGTGGAGCTGTCTGTGGGAAGTATAAACATCTCTGTCTCGCTCCATTCCTGGTTGAAAAGTCGTTTTTCATCTCCGACTTTTCTTTTTTTAGAGAACGCCATCTGACTCACTTTATTCTCCGACTGCTACTTCTGGCCCGTGTGCGCGCCGCACTCCCGAATCTGCACAGATCTGATTGGCTGAGGAGCGTGTTTGGTGATTTTACTATGCACGCAATTGGTCTGTGAGTTTCATGCGCCACAAAGCCTGTATACCGTAAGGACAAGAAAAGCTCCGCCTCTTCAAATAAACACTGTCAGAATTAAATCCTCTTCAGTAGATTATCAGTTTGGGTCCACATTGGACAACGTCTGGGTCCGGACCCAGACTACGGTCTGCCTGTAAGTGACCTCTGCACTAGACTACATTTACAGTATTTAGCAGACGCTCTTTTCCAGACTTACAGAAGTGCTTAGTGTTTGGTCAGAGTATAAGTATCTCAATCTAGTACAAACAGGTTTAAGTCCAAACTACTCTTAAACTTAAACACTGCCATAAACTAGAGCCAGTGCTGATACCTAGAAAAAAGACAACCAAATATAAGATTAGACACAGAGCAACACCTAGCAAGACTGGAACACCTACAGAGAAGAGAATAAATACAGACTACATACAGTATCAGTGCAGTACTTATGCAGAGTTCCTAGAAGATAAAGTGCAGTTACAGTTTCTACCACTGCTTCAGTAGATCAGTGTTTATAAGTGCTTTACAAAGAGATGGTGGTCTTCAGTCTGCGTTTGAAGACCGCGAGAGAGTTCCCTGTTCGGACAGCCAGTGGAAGTTCATTCCACCATCTGGGCTCCAGGACAGAGAAGCGTCTTGTCACGTGTCTTCCATGAATCTTATGTGATGGCGGGTCAAGCCGAGCAGTACTTGAAGCGCGAAGGGCTCAAGGTGCGGTTCAACTTTGGACCATTGCCATAAGGTCAGGAGGAGCTGGTCCATTCTTGGCTTTGTAGGCATCAGAACTTTAAACTGAATGCGAGCAGTTACAGGAAGCCGTGATCAAAGATCACCTGCTTCTGTATCGCATTGTCCCGTTCCACCTTAAATGCTGCAGCGGTTCTTACTGTAACTCCTGAGGCACCAGCATGTAAGGGGCTGCACCGATTGAAGTTGGAATGGGAAATCTAGACCTAGAGGTTGGGCAGGTAGCCAAAGCCACCTGCTGCAACATTTAAGGTGGAATGAAAAACAGGAACAAGAAGCTTGAGAGGGAAACTGAGGTGCCAGCATAAGTACTACCACATTTAAGGCAGAACAAGAAAATCTGAAGGAGTCAGCTTAGTGTCAGTCACAAAGTGGTCAGCTCACACTTCCAGGATTTTGCACACTGTAGCAAAAATACACTCGGTCCAGTCAGGCTCAGCTGACTACAGAGCAGTTTAGCTTATAGCTTCCCCGGAATGCCTGCGGCGGGAGAAAAATTAGACTGGACATCCACCATGGGCTGCTTTGTAAGCAAGGAAGGGTCAAGCCTCACCACTTTGTGAAAGCTCTGTGAGAAAATTGTCCAACAGTTCAATTGTCCAACCCACTTGGGGCCCACAAAGATTTGTCCATGGGCTCCATGTAGGCCCTGTGTGTTTGCCCAAGTGAGCTACTAATAGGGCAGATCTGGACTGCAAGTGGGGACAATCATCCAAAACAGTTGAAACAGAAGAACTGTAACCCTGATGTGACGTACGAGGGCCTCACCACTGTGAACCAAATGGTGCCTACAATTGTAAATTAACTGGGGCCCACAATGCCAAGGGTAACCCACCTGGGGCCCCTTTTGACAGCCTAACTGGGGCCATACCTGTAACTGTAACCCAGCTGGGCCTCCAGAGGTAGGCTAACTGGGGCCCACAACTGTAATCCAAAGGTCTGGGCTTCTCTGCTTAGACTGCTACGCCCACGACCTGGACCCCCAGAACAGCAGCAGATAATATATGGTAAATAAAATTAATATTAAAAAAAGACTCATAATGGCCTCTTTTACTGGCACGGTCCGGTCACAGGAGCCATATATCTTTAAACACAAGTCATTCAAAATGCATGTGATTAATAATCCTGTCTGCACTTTAGCTTCACAGTCAGTCTCATTGCTCACTGTGTGCCGAGCCGCAACCACACAACCTGCATCACGCAGCTACGCTACACTGTATGCAGGAGGCTTATGCAAATACGAAGCCTCAGACCTGTAGTGACTCGCTGTGTCTGCCGGCAGTCTGTCTCATTTCTCTTCTTCTTTGTTTTTGAGCATCTGAAATTTGCAATTCTGAGCACTTTGCGGCAGAAGCATTAACTCTCAGGGACACGCTTCTGCTGCACAGCCTGAGTGGGAAGAAAAGAAGAAACGACTTCAAAACAAAAGCAGTTTAATCCACGGCTGCGCTCTGAATCGCTCCCTATTACAGAAACAGAGCACTACACAGCGTCTCCATCACTTTGTAGTGTTCCAAATCTCAACTGTACAGTCTGTTCCGTATATAGTTCACCATCTATCACCCAGAATGCATTGTGAAATGTAGCATACATATGAGAGCTGTGTTCCAAAGTCTGAACTACAGCGTGAAAGAGGATCAACTACAGTCTGTGATTGTAGAACTACAGGGTGCTCCTATATGATCAGTGGTACTTTTAGAAGGTGGTTTTAATGGCATGGCTGACTGGTGTATGTATGTATATTTCCTACCGCTCAAAAATTTAGGATCACTTTAGAATTTAATTTCATGCAATTTTCATGCAATTCACAAACAATACTGTCCATTTCACAATTAATGTAAGTGTATCAGATGATTTTTTTAATTTTTTAATAAAAATGTTTGTATTAAACTCAATGTCTGAACTGATATCTTTCTCCAACCATTTACCCCAGATAAAAAAAGGGAAGCATTTTTGCACAAAGCATTGCACTAATAACTTTACTACCTCACTGGACTCTATTTATTACACATTGTACAATTTGCACACAACCAGCAATTATTTATTATTCTCTGTCTGTACTGTGTTGTGTTGTCTGTCCGTACTTGTTTGTTTGTGTTGCACTTGTGTCTTGTATGCACTGTCTATGTTGCACCATGGTCCTGGAGGAACGTTGTTTCGTTTCACTGTGTACTCTGTATGTAGTTGAAATGACAATAAAAACCCACTTGACTTGACTTGACTTGACTTGAAAGTCTATTTTTGTATAGAGGCTTATTTTACATACAGTCCTATTATCAGTAATTCTCAGTCCTCTGTCTAAATCTCCTGGTACGACCACCAATCCAAGTTAAGGATGTTATGGACTAATTGGGTTGTTAGGGCACTCTTGATCAATTGTGATGCACAGCTGAAAAACATTCTACTAATAAGTGAGTATAAAAGGGAACAACATTCTAGGTTAGTTTAGTATCTGAAGATCAGCAGTTGATGGCTTGCTGACCGACTCACAATGACCAGAAAGAAACAACTTTCTTTAGAGACCCGTCAGTCAGATATATATACAGATATATATATATATATATGTGATATATATATACACATCCATTATCTACCACTTTTCTTGGGATCCGGGTCGTGGGGTCAGCAGTCTAAGCAGAGAAGCCCAGACTTCCCTCTCCCCAGCCACCTCCTCTAGCTCCTCCAGGGGGGGGATACCAAGGCATTCCCAGGCCATCTGAGAGATATCCCCGGGGTCTTCTCCCGGTCTGACATGTCCAAAACACCCCCACAGAGAGGCGTCCAGAAGGCATCCTAACCAGATGCACGAACCACCTCAGCTGGTTCCTCTCGGCGTGGAGGAGCAGCGGCTCGACTCTGAGCCTCCCCCGTATAATCCAGCTCCTCATTCTATCTCTAAGGGACCCGACACCATACGGAGAAAACTCAATTTGGCAGCTCGTATCCGCAATCTCGTTCTTTCGGTCACTCCCCAGAGCTCCTGACCACAGGTGAGAGTAGTTTGCTATTTGGCTCAGCTCCCTCTTCACCAGGACTGACCGGTACAAAGCTCACATCACTGCAGACGCTGCACCCATCCACCTGTCAACCCCCCGCTCCATCCTTCCTTCATTCCTTCACTCGTCAACAAGACCCCGAGATACTCAAACTCCTCCACTGGAGGCAGAAGATCATTTCCAACCTGGAGAGAGCACTCCACCCTTTTCCTTTATATATATATATATATATATATATACATATATATAAAGTAACTATCTGACAGGAACTTGTTATATCTTTTAAATAACTTTATTTATTTGTACTTTATTTATATTTTTTTAAATTATAACATTTTTTTATAATTTTATAAACACTTGCAAACTTAGTAAGAAGATGACAGTAAACGCAGCACCTGATTGGCTGGGATTAGCTACTGTTCACCTGCTCCCTACAGGGAAAGTGGAGATCTCCAGGTTTTGGGTGCATATTAAGCAGCTGCTAAGAACATTCTTATCTTCAGTTCACTTGAGAACCTATAAGGGATAAAATTCCTCGTGTGCTGATAAACGTCTCCTCTGTCTCTCTGCTCTGGACGTCCTGTCTCTCTGCGCTGCTCAGCTTACATTCAGATCTTTTTAACTGTACTTCCTTGAAAGCAGTTATGAGCTAATATGTGCAGAATTCCTTTTCCTGTAACTATTATTACAGTAACGAGTGAGGACTGTATGAATTACTACTTTTATTCTATAATATTTAAACCGATAGTTTAAGTGTTTATCTGATCAATAAGTGTATACTGACCAGTAAGAACAGCAGATCTGATTAGAACAGATGTAAATAATCAGACATACAATACAATGTAATATGAATATGTTATTGTGAGAGAAGTAGATCAGATCTTGATCCAGTTTGAAGAACAAAGTTAGGTTCCAGATTTCTCCTGGACGCCCAGACATTGTAGTAAGGTGTTTCAGTTCTTGATTTATCTTAATGAAGTACTGAGCAGTCAAAGCAGGTATTAGATGAGAACTGATAATAATACTGGGTTGTTTAGGGGAGAAGCTTGGAAAAGGGGTTAAATACACACACTGACGTATGGAAAAGCTCTACTTACTTCTATTAATACTGATTAATATTTAATAATAAAGTGTAAAAAACTCTACTTACTCTATTAATACTGATTAATATTTAATAATAAAGTGTAAAAGCTCTACTTACTCTATTAATACTGATTAATATTTAATAATAAAGTGTAAAAGCACTACTTACTCTATTAATACTGATTAATATTTAATAATAGTGTAAAAACTCTACTTACTCTATTAATACTGATTAATATTTAATAATAAAGTGTAAAAGCTCTACTTACCCTAATAATACTGTTTAATATTTAATAATAAAGTGTAAAAGCACTACTTACTCTATTAATACTGTTTAATATTTTATAATAAAGTGTAAAAGCTCTACTTACTCTATTAATACTGATTAATATTTAATAATAAAGTGTAAAAGCACTACTGGGGACCGCTATTAATACTGATTAATATTAAATAATAAAGTGTAAAAGCTCTACTACTCTATTAATACTGATTAATATTTAATAAAAAAGTGTAAAAGCACTACTTACTCTATAATACTGATTAATATTAATAATAAAGTGTAAAGCACTACTTACCTCTATTAATACTGTTTAATATTTAATAATAAAGTGTAAAAGCTCTACTTACTCTATTAATACTGATTAATATTTAATAATAAAGTGTAAAAGCTCTACTTACCCTATTAATACTGTTTAATATTTAATAATAGTGTTTACTGAGTAAATAAAAGCTTCCTGTTCCCAAATGATTAAAACTTGTAGTCACGAAGAAGCTGCTGTTGCACTTATATTAAAAATGGACTCTGTAAACCCCAACAATAAGGTTTTCAATCTTCACTGGCCTTGCAAATAACCTGAAAGGTACTTCTTCTCGCCTACAGGCTTGGCACTCACTTATCTCAGTGACCTGCTTTGCCTGTACTGGACCGTCTGTTCGCGCTGGCTCCACTCTGGTCTGTCCTTTCACTGGTCATCGCACTAAGTTACAGTTTGGTGATCAGGCTTTCAGCAGCTCCAAGACTGTGGAAAGATCAGGGGCAGTACATCAGAGGCTCAGATAATGCTTTCAACTCTCCCTTAACCTCTTTTTGTTTTCCTAGTTTTTATATTCTAAACAGTGTAAAAAGCTATAGATGTTATTAATCTTAAATATAAGATCTAGAAATCTGACCAAGCAGACCTGGGCCACCGTCCCCAGCGCAGGTCCTGCAGTATCCACTGCCCTGCATCGCTCAGCGTTTAATCTCATGTAGGGAGGTTTGCAAGCACCATGACTTCAATCAGCAATAAAGTACGCAGGGCTGAGTTCCCCACAACCAGGACTGAGATCTGCTGCTCCAGAGCAAAAGTTCACGCTCAGACTGATTAGGTCACAGAGCCTGTGTTTACATCTGCAGTGTTCCGATCCTGGTTAACAGACAGATTTTTCCTAGTGTCTTGCAGATCAATAACACATTAATGGAGTTTCCAGTTGCAG
>CM038720.1:41003948-41041448 GCA_021613375.1 Megaleporinus macrocephalus | reverse complement strand
AATGTACTTGAGTACAGTACTCAGATAAAGTACAGATACAGGGTAAATTTACCTAAGTCCAGTACTCAGATAAAGTACAGATACGGGGTAAATGTACTTAAGTACAGTACTCAGATAAAGTACAGATACTGGGTAAATGTACTTCAGTGAAGTACACAGATAAAGTACAGATACTGCATAAATGTACTTCAGTACAGTACTTAGGTAAAGTACAGACAACACAAAAGTGTACTTAAGTACAGTACTCAGATTAAGTACAGATACTGCAAAAGTATACTTCAGTACAGTACTCAGATTAAGTACAGATACTGCAAAAGTATACTTCAGTACAGTACTCAGGTAAAGTGCAATTACTGCAAAAGTTTACTTAAGTAAAGTACTCAGATTAAGTACAGATACTGGGTAAATGTACTTAAGTACAGTACTCAGACAAATATACTTTGTTAGTGTCCACCCCTGCTTTCCTCACCTGCACATCTACACACACAGCACTAAGTACAAGCCGGGAACAACAAAGAGAACAGAAACAATATTAATCTCAGTCCAGTTTCATCTCTACAGCAGACTTTCCCCTAAAACACTTCTTTTAATCCCGCTCGGTTCTCAGAGGCGGAGCTGTCTCGGGAAAACTTCCTCATGAAACTCTGGAGCGAAATAAAAGAAGAAACTCACCTGGAGAACAGGTATTGACTTCAAACGCATCTTGATATTGGAAAGATTTACTGCATTAAGAAAGAGAAGTGACACGCAGCTGTGATCGCTGAGCTAAAATTCCTCCCATTAACCCCGGCAACAAGAAAGCATTCATTTATGTGAACTGCTTGGATCGGAAAGCAGAGATCAAAGGAATACTTTAACTCAGCTTAGGCTCAACATGACATTTTGAATTATTTACCAGCTAAAAGCTGAAGATGCTGTGAAGGTCCTGACACTGTTCAATCAGTCAGAACCTGTTTCTTTTCACTGCATGTAACGAACAAGTGAATAAAAGGCTGTACATACATGAGCTGCTCCTACCAAGATGAAAATCAGTGACTACACCTGCTATAAACATGCTCACTTACCAATAGTCCCTATTCAGGCTATTTTCCATGACAACACTGGGGGGCATCTTTGTTTACTTTGTGTTAGAACTTCTGGTGTAACTGCGGATACGCTGATACTAATTACAAGCAAAACAACAACAAACATATAAAATGAATAGAATGACATGTTCAGTTAGAGGGAGTCAGTAATTGGAAGAAGAGGAAAACCTGGCTTTAACTATAGGGTTACGAACACAGCACATAAAGATCAGAGTGTTGGGGGGCCACCTTCCAAAGAAGACCACCTGCGTCTATGACTGAAGCTCTAAATTTAAAACATCCACCCAAACCTCCGTATGTCTGCTCTTACCATCCTGTGGAGGAGAACCAGCACCAGAGCTTCCTTATCCAGAGAAATGTCTCTTATGAAGCTCCGAGGAAGCAGACGTGTCGGTGCTGGTGAGTCTATCAGTTCAGTAACTGTTTTCTGATCAGTGTCCACCGCGCTAGGCTATCTGGACTGTAACTAACACCCACGCAGAGTGGCTCGGGCAGCTGCTGGACTTGGGTTTAACCGGCTTTCAGAAATATAAACTCACCGTCTGTGTGTAGGAGGACACGCCCACCTTCCCACTGAGCAGGTACTGATACGCTTCAGTACTTTTATAGTTTTTCATTACTGAACCGTCTACACCTTCCGAGAGTACAGAGTAATTAAACATGTCTCCATAAGTAACCTCAGACCACCTTCTCATATCACCCACCCACTGTGTTATTAACCTCAGACCACCTTCTCATATCACCCACCCACTGTGTTATTAACCTCAGACCACCTTCTCATATCACCCACCCACTGTGTTATTAACCTCAGACCACCTTCTCATATCACCCACCCACTGTTATTAACCTCAGACCACCTTCTCATATCACCCACCCACTGTGTTATTAACCTCAGACCACCTTCTCATATCACCCACCCACTGTGTTATTAACCTCGGAGGAGACAGTGTTGTCCCATTAGATCTTCTTACTGTCTCTCTGGTCTCCTCCCATGTAACTGTATTCACTTTGGTTAGCTGAGCGGAAGTTCTAACACAAAGGTGGAAGAAACACACACTTGGAAGTGGGCGTGGCCAAATACGGTGAATACGCTATTTGCTGTGGTGTGAACTGCAGATGGAGGTGCTATCACACTCTCCCAGAACATCTGTGGTTTACATCATTTACAGTCTCTCAGCATCAGTTTAGCTGAGAACCACAAGGAGCTTTGATCTAGAACCAAAGGTTTTTGTTAATGAGGAGAAAAAAACAAGAACCTGATCAAAAAGCAGCAGCAGAACTGTCTGACCCTTCGCCTGCGGTCAGGACGAGAGACTGAACTTCCTGTTCCAGGTTCTTGTAGCTGTAGTTTTAAACCTCTCACCAGAGACCAGTCACATCACCCCCAGACCAACTGTTCACTCTACAGTACTCACTCCTGCCGAGCACACGAGGGTGAAGCAGCTCATTCACCAGTTTTCCTGTTCCACCTTAAACAGTGCAGCAGGAGCCAGAATTAGACAGCATGATAATGTTATGATGAATGGACCAATAGACACTGACGATATCCTTTTATAGTTCAATAACATTCTTAATCCATAGGGTTTAATATGATGTCGGTCCCACCTTTGCAGCTATAACAGCTTCAGCTCTTCTGGGAAGGATTTCCACACGGTTTAGGAGAGTGTTTATATAAATGTTTGACCGTTCTTCAAGAAGAACCTTAGTGAGGTCAGACACTGATGTTGGACGAGAAGGTTTGGCTCACAGTCTCCACTCTAATTAATCCCAAAGCTGTTCTATCAGGTTGAGGTCAGGACTCTGTGCAGGCCAGTCAAGTTCTTCCACACCAAACTCACTCCTCCATGTCTTTATGGAGCTGCTCTGTGCACTGGTGGGCAGTCATGTTGGAACAGGAAGGGGCCGTCCCCAAACTGTCCCCACAAAGTTGGGAGCATGAAATTGTCCAGAATCTCTTCTGAAGCATTAAGTAAAAGTTCACTGGAACTAAATGTCCGAGCCCACCTCCTGAAAAACAACCCCAGACCATAATCCCCCCTCCACCAAACTTTATACTGCAGTCAGACAAGTACCGTTCTCCTGGCAACCGCTAAACCCAGACTCGTCCATCAGATCCCCAAACGGAGAAGCGTAATTGGTCACTCCAGAGAACACGTCTCCACTACTCTAGAGTCCAGTGGTGGTGTGCTTTACTCCACTGCATCTGACGCTCTGCATTGTTCTTGGTGATGTAAGGCTTGGATGCAGCTGCTCGGCCATGGAGACTCATTCCATGAAGCTCTCTACGCTCTGTTCTTGAGCTGATCTGAAGACCACATGAAGTTTGGAGGTCTGTAGTGATGGACTCTGTAGAAAGTTGGTGACCTCTGTGCTCTATGCTCCTCAGCATCTGCTGACCCGCTCTGTCATTGTACGTGTTCTACCACTTGGTGTCTGAGTTGCTGTCGTTCTCAATCACTTCCACTTTGTTAGAACACCACTGACAGTCCACTGTGGAATATTTAGTAGTGAGGAAACTTCACCACTGGACTTGTTGCACAGGTGGCGTCCTATCACGGTACCACGCTGGAGTTCACTGAGCTCCTGAGAGACCCATTCTTTACTAATGTGTTTAGAAGCAGTCTGCAGGACTAGGAGCTGGTTTTATACACCTGTGGCCATGAAAGTGATTGGAACACCTGAATTCAGTGACCTGGATGGAAAAGTGAACACCTTTGTACTATATAGTGTACGTCAGTGTGTTTGTTAAGCTAAATCAAGATTGCTGCTGAAGGAACTGAATACATTCATACAATGCCTGTGGCGTCCAGGAGAAATCTGAGGGGGGGCGTGGCCAGGTTTTAAATGTTTAGGTGTTCTTTCAGGCTGAAAATCTCTTTAAATAAAAATCCTACATTTCTCTAATCAGTGATTAATAATCACGGTGCTATACTACGTTACTCAGGCTGAATTATTAAAGCAACTGAGATTAATTCAGCTGAAGCGTCCACATAAATTTCACTGAATGATGATCTTACTAACAGTTTCCAGGAGCTGTTCATCCAGAAACTGCTTAATTATAATCCAGGACAAGAATTATTACATGACTGAGTACTGAAACCAGTCAGAGCCACTAAACGTGGAGCATATGCGTCCAGAGAGGAGGCCCTCCGGGGACGACTTCAAACTCCCAATACTCCCAATAAAGTAGCATTTGAGTTACTCGGCCAGATAAGGTGATCCATTAGCCCGGGTCAAAACAGCGCCGCAGGGTACGCCTGCCAACAGCAGCGCTTCTTCATTCACAGCAAAATATGACACTGAGCGCTTTCTCTGAAAACATCTCCCTTTGATCTCCAGCTGAAGTGGCTCTAAAGACACTGACTGGGCTGCAGCAGGATTACAGGACGGATGGCATTCATTTCCTTTTTTATGGGTTTCACTTATTTTCCACACACTGACCAGTAAATACTGGACTGAGTTTGCAGAACTGAGAGTGTAGCACCATCCAAATATGACAGCACACAGTTTTAGTTCAACAAACATTTTAAACAATTAAAATAAACAAAGAAAAAGGCTTTTACATGAAAAACACAGGCTTATAACTCATCACACAGTGCTCTGTAATGGATTTTTTTTATAAAGCAGTGCTGAGAATGGAGCACTGAGCTGTTCTGCTTTACAGGTTTTCAGGCTTTAAGAGACTTTTAAAACTAAAATCTGCAAAGCTCACCAGCTGAGATGTAAAGAAAGTAATAGAAAACATATGTATAACCAGAAAAGTTCATTTCCTGAATGGTTGAGCAGCTTAAAGGGAACCCCGGCTGGTAACACTTGTTAGCCTTAATATGGTGTAATGACTCTAAATTGTTAAGACATTCATAAAAGTATCAGATTTATTAATAAATTAACTCTTTTATTCTAAATATTTAACATACGGACGCAGCCATTATTACTGACGCGCAATGCCTGCTGGGTAGATGAGGTCAGATGGTTTCAGGTCTGAACTGGACTGTGGTGTGAAGGAGTGAGTGTTAGTTACTAACCTAGCTTAAAGAAAACCATGTACATTGTGTTGTTGATGTTGTTTCAGTGAAAGGCAGTGTGAAGACTGATATTAGTCTAAACAGCTTCACAAACATAAACAAGGAGAATAGTTAGTGAAGCAGCGTGTGGACCAACACAGCTACCCAAAGACCCCCACTCTGCTCTCCTCACTTCAGTCTGGATGAGTTTGAGTGGTTCAGTAGACCACCACTGGTGAGAGACTTGACGGAGGCTGTTGGTTTTAAGCGTAGACTAAAACACAATGCAGTGACACAGTTTCCCCACACAGGAAGTCCAGAAGCTCCAGATTATGGAGAACCGCGAGAAGAACCGTGAACGTGAACCTGCGCTGGACTCTCTCCTGAGAACGTTTAGCGTTAGCGTCAGCTGCTTCTCCTCGTTTGTGGATCCTGAAGGTGAAAGTCCAGTCTTAGTAGTGAACATACTACTCACTAATAAAGGAGTGTGAAGCTCAGAGACACTCCCGTTCAGTGTATCGAGCTGTTTACTGAGTGTGAATGTTTCCTGCTAGAAAGCGGAGCTCCTTTAACAGACACTCTCCTTCTCCGTCAACACCAACACACAGCTTCACAACATCTCCAGCACTGTGTCACTCTCTCCTCCACCCTCTCTGTTCACCATTTACACTAACGTGGTGTGTGATGTCACCGCTGATGTCAGAAATGTTGAGTTCTAGCTCAAACTGTAAAGACTGAACAGTAGCATGTTTAGTAGCTAGCTGTGCTCGAGCGTGACGGCCGGTTACTGCAACCATTTGACGTCACTACCCGCTGATCACGTCAGTAGATACAACAATGGAGACCCACGTGCAGCGGATTTTACACTAAATCTAATAAATCTGATACTTTTTATTAGATTAGCCCCGGTTCCCTTTAAGCAGTGTGAGAAACGAGGGATGAATAAACAACAAGTAGAGGAGTGTGGGTCAGTGTGTTTGGGGATCTGTCTGCAGTGAGTACAGACAGTTTGGAGGCTTAATAAAACCATGAGGTTTGGCTGGTTTGGCAAAAATGATTGGGACTCTATGGGGAAAAAACAACAAACAGATGAGTTTGGGTCGGACCAATACTACAGTCGTGGTTGGGAGTCTGCCCTGAGCCATGTTTCCTTTTTCAAAACATTTAAACCCAAAAGATCTACTTTGATCTCATCTGTCCACAAAACACTGTGATCTTCTGCCTTCTCCATGTGACCCTCAGTAAACTGTAGAAGTGTAGAACTGTAGGGTAGCCATGTTCTTTTTGAAGGTCAGTGAGTTTCTCCATACAGCCCTGCCATACAGTCCTGATTGCTGGACTAGTAAACATGAGCATTAGCCACTAGCTGCTTAGAAGTTGTGACCTCACAGACTGTTACACGTCTTGCTCTTGGAGTGATCTTTGTTGGTGGACCACTGCTGGAGGAATAATGACGGTCTTGAATTTCCTCCATTTGTATACTATCTGTCTGGGTGTGGAGTCCAGACTCTTCAGAGATGGTTCTGTAACCTCTCCCAGCCTGATGAGTTGATACACGTCCAAAAACTTTGATCTCAGTTCTTTAAAAGAAACAGGACTCACACCGGATCATCCTCCCACTGACTGAACACACCTGATTCTAATTTCACCATCAGATACTAGAGCTTCACACACTTTTACCCTCCCAGATATAAAACACTGGATCATTTCCATCAATCAATAAATAACCAGGTCTAAAATATTTGTCTAGTTGGTTTAATTTGGTCCACTTTATCTACTTTTAGGACTTTTTTAAAAATCTGATGGAGTTTTAATTCAGATTTATATATAAATATAGAAAAATCAAGCACCACTGTACATGTTCTATCTCTGGTGTGTGTTTATTAGAGAAACAAGACCCTGTTGTGTTTTACCAGTATGAAGAAAACAAGCCAACGCTCAAGTTTAACAAGCAGAGAGAAGTAAGTAAGACACAGAGTTTATTGGTGTAATTCTGGGAAAAAATCATTAAACTGCTTAATTATAGTGTTGTTTTTATAGAGGACCCTCGGACAGCACCACGCTGAGAGACCTGGCAAGCGTATCGCCCACAAAAACTGATAATGGAATAAGATACTAAGGCAAAGTGGCCACTAGGGCTGTGTACTGGCAAGAACCTGGCGATACAATACGTATCGTGATACAGCGCTCACGATTCAATATATCACGATATACTGCGATACTGCAAGTGCTATTCCACCACTGTATGAACAGGTTTATCAATGTTTACAATAGCATTGCGTCCTTGTGCTGCTTGTTAATGTCGGAGTGGAGCTGAAAATGGATTACAACACTGCCATCTAGTGGTCAGAGGTTTAAACACAACACTGATGATTCACCGCCTGCCAGGAATCGGTGTATTAATACCGTGTTTGAGAATCGATACAGTATCACCAAACATAATATCGAAATATCGAATATTGGGATATTTCCTTACACCCCAAGTGGCCACTTTATTAGAAACACCTAACTTGCAGGTTGGTGTACAGTTAGAGACTGTAGCGAATCTGTGGATGCACACTTGCATTCATTGTCCTGTAACTACCAGCGGTCAGTGTCTGACCAGTGAAGGTTGGATCCTTTTTGGCCAAGTGTCACCGTGGCAACACCAGTAATAATAATAATACCAGTGTGACAAAAATACTCCTGCGTTGCACTCATGCGTCACCCAATAGCAGTGCAGCAGGAGTCGTGGTCACAGCGGTGAGAATGATTCACCACCCAAATAACATCTAATTAACAGCAGTGGAATGTAGTAGCGCACTGGTCACTAACTGGACACCATCCACCACCTGATCCGGCTAATTCACTCCTCCAGAAGCGCTTGTCTGGCAGTCAGTTCCCCAACTCTGATCTTGGCTGAGAACCAGGGAGGCACTGAATATGAACGGTTATTGCAGATTCTGATTTCTTTACAGGCCAACTGGAGCTTTATAAGCAGAAATAAATGAATAAATGAACACAGGAAGCACTCCAGCACGCTTTTCATTAGCCAAACGTGCAATATAAACAGGTTTATTCGCTCCAAACTGCCAGTTTACGCTCTTTTACTGTTTTAAATTAGTCACCTATTTAATTATCATGAATCAAATGAAGCAGCAACTGGCTGTTTAGCACAGTGAGTCAGGCATAATGGTTTTATCAACACTTCCGTACAAGCGCGGCAGCAGCGGCACTAAAAATACAGCATGTCATAAAACTGCAAACCGGACCTGCCAGATCAAAATACAAACAATAAATTCGCTGATTTCCACACTTAGAAGAACTCTGGCACGGATTTTTTGTCCTTTTATTTATCAAAATGTTCTGTTTAACTAATACTTTATACATACTTAATACATTTTATGTATTATTTATTTATTTTTAATTTCTCCTTTTAATTTATTCTATTTTTGGCTTTTTACTTTTACATTTATTTATTTATTTATTTTTCTGTCCTTTTATCTATACAATCTCGGTTTAACATTTTTTTTCATAATTTACTTTCTTCATAATTTTCGCGTATTTAATTTACTTATTTTTATAACTTCATTATTATTTCTTTATTTCACTGTTTTATAGTTTGTACACTTAACCTTTTATATTGAATTATTTATTTCTTCTTAATTAACTCTTATATTTTTGCCTGTTTTTGTAATATTTTTTTGATTCAATATTTTTCTTTATTATTATTATTATTATTATTATTATTATTATTAAAAAGCATCATGTTTAAATCTCATTACTGACAATTGAAATGCTTCACATGACATATATGCAAATGAATTTTGATAAACACAGTAATGGTTACCTAAAACAGACATACCCGCCCCTCCAAAAAAATATATATATATACCCAACGCATACCCTGAAATGCTGCATATAAAGGGTGGATGTACTGAGTAGATTTTGCTTAATCTCAGTCTCCTCTAAGAAATGGTATAAGGGGCTCCAGATCCTGTCATATAAAATAAGTTTATTCTTCAGCATAAACCTAATTTTCTCCAAATGTACTGTTTGTCATTTCTACAATCCTCTGCTTTTTCCAGAAACTGAGAACAAGTTTTTGATCTGTTATTAAACTACAGGAAACCAGCTGTTGCTGAGCTGATGGGAGCTCCAATAAAATTTCAGATATACCAAATATGATAAGAACTGGGTCTGGCTCATATCAGATAAGGCAGCAAAAATGTTTCTCCAAAATGTATAAATCTTAGGACATAATGCATAATTATGTGAGAGTATGGCCTCCAGTGATTGACATTTATCACACAAGGGTGATATATCTGGGAACAGCTTGTGCAGCCTTGCCTTGGAATAATGTAATCTATGCAGTTTTTCTAATATTTTTTATCATTTTTATTGTTTTACTAGAGAAGTTTCTTGTTTTAGTTTCCTTGATAAATACTTAATTTTAATTTTCATTTATTTTCAGTCCCTTTAAGTTGTAAATGCTCGGTTGCATTGAAAACAAGGGTTACCCTCAGTGTATTTCCAAGTAAAATAAAGGTTTGATTATGGGCACTGCTGCCACATGATTGGCTGGCTGGATATCCGAACAACTTCTTCATTCATGTTTTCTAATAAAGTGGCCGGTGTTGGACCTGGGAAGTAGGCTGTGAGAGAAAGTGCACTGCCGGAGTAGATGGAGCAGCCACATCAACAAATAAATAAATAAATAAATAAATAAATAAATAAATAAAGAAGTCACTTCCCACAACTCTCCACTCACGATGTACCCAAACCCACTCAGAGCTCCTGCCTGTACTTGTTTCCTAAGAGTCGCTGAAACGGCCCCTTAGTGTCCACCAGCCAGCGCTGGTACACGGCAACGGGATCGATGTTCCAGTGTTTGTGGAAGCTGATTGGGCTCTGGCGGAGCAGCGTCTCTTTGGGGTAATCATCCGGACGGGCCTAGAGGCGAGGCAGCAGACAATTATAACAGCACAGCAGGGAGTCATAATACTGTCTTCCTCCAATACGCTATTTTTAAAGTGAGCGGCATAAACGCTTCGAGCGTTTCAGAAAACCTGGCAAAAATAACCACACAATAAAATACAGTGTGTGTGTGTGTGTGTGTGTGTGTGTGTGTGTGTGTGTGTGTGTGTGTGTACTACCTGGTGAAACTGTGGGCTGTGTGTGACTGATAGTCCCAGCGTATTGAGGCACATCCCTAACATCATGTCATCTGGAGCGTCTGGACTATGACAGGCGCAGCCGCTGGAGAGGATCCTCAGCACCGCGTCCCTGCTAAACACCATTCTGCCAGAAATGAGAACACATGGTCAGGTGAGATCAGACAAGAGGCAGAGGCGTGCCAGACATGTTCACGGACGAGATGTAATAATAAAGGTGACATATGAGAGACTAATGAAAGCTAGTTTATTTCCCGCTTGGTTAAAGTGATCGTTTGGAGAAAATTCAAATTTTCATCTCGTTATTTTAAGCCAGGACATGCTGGAAGTTGGAGGCTTTCGAGGCTAACGCACAGTCGTGTGCAACATCTCTGGCCAAGTTATATGATTTGTTGATGTTCTAGGTGAAACAGAACAATGAGATCTATTGCACTGCTATGAGACTGAAAGGCGCAGTCAAAGTTCAGACCTGCACATCTCACAATGGTCAGTGACAGCTCTTCAATCTGGACCTTTACTTCCCATAATAATTATAACACTACACACACAGCAGACACTACACTAACCTCTGTAGCAGCAGTAACACTAAACACACACAGCCGACTTTACACTAACCTCTGTAGCAGCAGTAACACTACACACACACAGCCGACTTTACACTAACCTCTGTAGCAGCAGTAACACTACACACACACAGCCGACTCTACACTAACCTCTGTAGCAGTAACACTACACACACACAGCCCACTCTACACTAACCTCTGTAGCAGTAACACTACACACACACAGCCAACTCTACACTAACCTCTGTAGCAGTAACACTACACACACACAGCCCACTCTACACTAACCTCTGTAGCAGCAGTAACACTACACACACACAGCCGACTCTACACTAACCTCTGTAGCAGTAACACTACACACACAGCCCACTCTACACTAACCTCTGTAGCAGCAGTAACACTACACACACACAGTCGACTCTACACTAACCTCTGTAGCAGCAGTAACACTACACACACACAGCCCACTCTACACTAACCTCTGTAGCAGCAGTAACACTACACACACACAGTCGACTCTACACTAACCTCTGTAGCAGCAGTAACACTAAACACACAAAGCCGACTTTACACTAACCTCTGTAGCAGCAGTAACACTACACACACACAGCCGACTCTACACTAACCTCTGTAGCAGTAACACTACACACACACAGCTGACTCTACACTAACCTCTGTAGCAGTAACACTACATACACACAGCCGACTCTACACTAACCTCTGTAGCAGTAACACTACATACACACAGCCCACTCTACACTAACCTCTGTAGCAGTAACACTACACACACACAGCTACATAACTATTAGTCTACATCTCAGTGAGGTCTCATGTCTCTGTTACTTTCTGGCTCTAACTTTTATTTATGCTGTAATATTCAGGCAGCAATTAATCACAGATGTTTTCTTCTCCTGCTTTCACAAACTCATCAGTGATGTTTTCTCCAGTGTCCCAAACACAGAGCTGGCTCTCACTGCTACTCTGAGGGACTCCACATTTTCCTCGTTGTAAATAATAATAAATATGATTCTGTCTGTATTACTTTTGTGCTATTTTACTATTAAGGAAAACTTACTTAAAGTTAAAAGGTCTTTGCCAAAGTGTGATGACATTAAATGTCTTTCTTTCTTTTAAATCTCCACCACATCCAAAACTAAAAGTATGCAAATATCATGAAGCTCACCCTCCCCCGCCGGTGATATAGCTGTAGCCGCCTTGGCTGAGGCCGTAACCGTAGCGCTCTCCGATGCTGACCGGCTCACTGGGGTCATAGCAGCGCAGGAGCCTCCGCAGTCTGGGTAAGCTGCAGATCAATCACAGACTGGTCAAATAGTTTTAGGCACTTGGAGACATTAGTAAGCTCTTACTTACTCAGTAAACACTTTATTATTAAATATTAATCAGTATTAATAGAGTAAGTAGAGCTTTTACACTTTATTATTAAATATTAATCAGTATTAATAGAGTAAGTAGAGCTTTTACACTTTATTATTAAATATTAATCAGTATTAATAGAGTAAGTAGAGCTTTTACACTTTATTATTAAATATTAATCAGTATTAATAGAGTAAGTAGAGCTTTTACACTTTATTATTAAATATTAATCAGTATTAATAGAGTAAGTAGTGCTTTTACATACGTCAGTGTGTTTATTTAACTCTTTCCAAGCTTCTCCTTAACAACCCAGTATTATTATCAGTTCTCATCTAATACCTGCTTTGACTGCTCAGTACTTCATTAAGCTAAATCAAGATTTGCTGCTGAAGGAACTGAACACATTCATACAATGTCTGGGGCGTCCAGGAGAAATCTGGAACCTAACTTTGTTCTTCAAACTGGATCAAGATCTGATCTACTTCTCTCACAATAACATATTCATGTTACTTTGTATTGTATGTATGATTATTTACATCTGTTCTAATCAGATCTACTGTTCTTACTGATGAACACACACTTATTGATCAGATAAAGATTTTTAAATCATCAGCTTATGAGCCTCTGTAGACAGTCTATATATATATATATATACACACACACACACACAATTTACACACACACGCAGTTTAGTTTCTATATATGGACTGTATGGACTGTGGAATGAATAAAATTTCTAGAAACATACACCATGAAAGGTACACTACCAGTCAAAAGTCTGGACACACCTATCTGAATATATATGTTTATGGTTATAAAGGTGTTTAGATCTGAATGCGTTGACAGACGAGTGTAAACAGGGAAGTTGGAGCCCATGTACACAAATATTACTAAAACAAACATTTGAGTGTATTTAAATGTAAAAATGAGAATGTATATTTTTATAAGAGCTATAAAACCACCAAACCTGTTTATCAGAACAAGATCTCAGCATCTATACTATCTTCTTCAGTCCTGTTAGAGAAGCAGCTCATGTGGCTCCTCATGAAGCTGCTGGTCAGAATGTTCAAAGTATGTAAACCTGCATCAGAGCAAATGAGCTCATTTCTAAAAGAGCCTCTTAATTTCTAACCACCTCCACACGACCTGCCAATGTTTTAGTTAACAGTTTTGTGATTTTGATATTTCATTTTTAATTTATTTTATTTTACCATTCTTTCATTGATTTTTTTACTCTATTATTATTATTATTATTATATTTTACTATTTTGTTTTACTACTATATTTATATCTACTTTTATTGACTTATTTTTACTTTTGTCTTATTCCTGATTTTAGTTTCTTATTCAGTTCTTATTTATTTTTCTTTTATGAGTTATCTATTTCAGTGTCTGTTCTTATTGTTTCTTTTTCATTTTAAGTACGTATTAAAATTCATTTTCATTCATTTTTAATCCCTTTTTGTTTAACAATTGTAATGCTCGGCGACAATGTACTCCAGAAATAAAGGTTGATTGATTGATTATTACTGTTAATATAGTACACATAAGAAGAAGCTGGGGAGGTGTGCCCAAACTTTTGACTGATAGTGTACAAGCTTCACTTACATTCAAGTATATACTCGTGTTTGCCAAGCTGGCTGTGTCTGCTCAGTATTAGGGTTGATCTCGAAGGGTTCTCAAGTTTGACACCTGGGAAAAGTGGAACGCTGCTCTGCGGCGTCTTTAAAACCTTGAGCGTGCTAAGCGCTGTTGTTGGTGGTGTTAATCTCCGAGAGCCTGAAAGAGGGATCGGATGACGGCGCAGTGAATGACTGGAATCTGACACGATGTGAGCTCTGTTCTGTGGGCAGACTTGATTTACGGGTTCGCGTGAAGGCTGCCTCCATTAAGGTGTGCTACAGGGTTCAGGTGTCTGAACAACGCGTGCCATCGCGTGCTACCTGACCAACGTGTCGTCGTCCGCTATGAGCAGCCACGCCGCCCGAGTCACATCTCCACCAGCGAACCTCCTCAAGATGGCGAGCGTCTTGGCACAGTGGCCTACAAGAGAATTACACCATGTATTAAAATTAAATAAATACACAGATCAGCCATAACACTAATCCCACCTCCTTCTATCTCCACTGTATCAGCTCCACTGACCATACAGGACCTCCACTCACTGTCCACTGTATCAGCTCCACTGACCATACAGGACCTCCACTCACTGTCCACTGTATCAGCTCCACTGACCATACAGGACCTCCACTCACTGTCCACTGTATCAGCTCCACTGACCATACAGGAGCTCCACTGTATCAGCTCCACTGACCATACAGGACCTCCACTCACTGTCCACTGTATCAGCTCCACTGACCATACAGGAGCTCCACTGTATCAGCTCCACTGACCATACAGGACCTCCACTCACTGTCCACTGTATCAGCTCCACTGACCATACAGGAGCTCCACTTACAGACTGTAGTTCATCTGATTCTCTGTATACTTTATTACTCTGTTCTTTAATGATCAGGACCCCCACAGGACCACCACAGAGCAGATACTATTAGGGAGGTGGGTCATTCTCAGCACTGCAGGGACACTGACATAGTGGTGGTGCTGTGCTAGTGTGAGTGGATCAGACACAGCAGTGCTGCTGGAGTGTTTAAACACTGTGTCCACTCACTGTCCACTCTATTAGACACTCCTACTACTTGCTGGTCCACCCTGTAGATGTGAAGTCAGAGACAGTAGCTCATCTGCTGCTGCACAGTTTGTGTTCCTCTAGTGTGTTGTGCTGGTGTGAGCGGATCAGACATACATATATATACACAGTGCATCTGGAAAGTGTTCCACGTTTTCCACATTGTTATGTTACAGTCTTATTCCGAAAGGGATTCCACTTGTTTGTTAACCTTAAAAAAAGTTTGTTTGAATATTTTGCAAATGTATTAAAAATAAAAAACACCATTGGCAGCAATTACAGCCTCAGGTCCTTCTGAGTATGATGCTACAAGCTCGGCGCATCTGGGCAGTGTCTCCCGCTCTTCTTTGCAGAACCTCTCAAGCTCCATCAGGTTGGATGAGGAGCATCAGTGGTTTGTGCTCTTCCCTAGATCTGTGCCTCCATACAATCCTACCTCGGTGGTCTACAGACAGATCCTTGGACTTTATGGCTTGGTTTGTGCTCTTCCCCAGATCTGTGCCTCCATACAATCTTGTCTTGGGGTCTACAGACAGTTCCATGGACTTCATGGCTTTGTTTGTGCTCTTCCCCAGATCTGTGCCTCCATACAATCCTACCTTGATGGTCTGCAGACAGCTCCTTGGACTTCATGGCTTGGTTTGTGTTCCTCTCCAGATCTGTGCCTCCATACAATTCTGTCTCAAAGGTCTACAGACAGTTCCTTGGACTTCATGGCTTGGTTTGTGCTTTTCCCCAGATCTGTGCCTCCATACAATCCTGTGTCGATGGTCTACAGACAGTTCCATAGACTTCATAGCTTGGTTTGTGCTCTTCCCCAGATCTGTGCCTCCATACAATCCTACCTCGGTGGTCTACAGACAGTTTCTTGCACCTCATAGCTTGGTTTGTGCTCTTCCCTAGATCTGTGCCTCCATACAAACCTACCTCGGAGGTCTACAGACAGTTCCTTGGACTTCGTGGACTGGTTTGTGCTCTTCCCTAGATCTGTGCCTCCATACAAACCTACCTCGGAGGTCTACAGACAGTTCCTTGGAGTTCATGGACTGGTTTGTGCTCTTCCCTAGATCTGTGCCTCCATATAATCCTACCTCGGTGGTCTACAGACAGTTCCTTGGGCTTCATAGCTTGGTTTGTGCTCTTCCCTAGATCTGTGCCTCCATACAAACCTACCTCGGAGGTCTACAGACAGTTCCTTGGAGTTCATGGCTTGGTTTGTGCTCTTCCCCAGATCTGTGCCTCCATACAATCTTGTCTCTGTGGTTTACAGACAGTTCCTTGGACTTCATGGCTTGGTTTGTGCTCCTCCCCAGATCTGTGCCTCCATACAATCTTGTCTTGAGGTCTACAGACAGTTCCTTGGACTTCATGGCTTGGTTTGTGCTCTTCTCCAGATCTGTGCCCCCATACAATCCTACCTCGGTGGTCTACAGACAGCTCCTTGGACTTCATGGCTTGGTTTGTGCTCTTCCCCAGATCTGTGCCTCCATACAATCCTGTCTCGGTGGTCTACAGACAGTTCCTTGGACTTCATGGCTTGGTTTGTGCTCTTCCCCAGATCTGTGCCTCCATACTATCCTGTCACGGTGGTTTACAGACAGTTCCTTCGACTTCATGGCTTGGTTTGTGCTCTTCCCTTGATCTGTGCCTCCATACAATCTTGTCTTGAGGTCTACAGACAGTTCCTTGGACTTCATGGCTTGGTTTGTGCTCTTCCCTAGATCTGTGCCTCCATACAATCCTACCTCGGTGGTCTACAGACAGCTCCTTGGACTTCATGGCTTGGTTTGTGCTCTTCCCCAGATCTGTGCCTCCATACAATCTTGTCTCTGTGGTTTACAGACAGTTCCTTGGACTTCATGGCTTGGTTTGTGCTCTTCCCCAGATATGTGCCTCCATACAATCCTACCTCGGTGGTCTACAGACAGTTTGTTGGACTTCATGGCTTGGTTTGTGCTCTTCCCCAGATCTGTGCCTCCATACAATCCTACCTCGGTGGTCTACAGACAGCTCCTTGGACTTCATGGGTTGGTTTGTGCTCTTCCCCAGATCTGTGCCTCCATACAATCCTGTGTCGATGATCTACAGACAGTTCCATGGACTTCATGGCTTGGTTTGTGCTCTTCCCCAGATCTGTGCCCCATACAATCCTGTCTGGGTGGTCTACAGACAGTTCCTTGGATATAAAGTTGAGCCCATGTACACAAATATTACTAAAACAAACATTTGAGTGTATTTAAATGTAAAAATGAGAATGTATATTTTTATAAGAGCTATAAAACCACCAAACCTGTTTATCAGAACAAGATCTCAGCATCTACACCATCTTCTTCAGTCCTGTTAGAGAAGCAGCTCACAGCGTCTCTTAATTAAAGAACACCATCTAGGCACCATATGGGCCGACATCAACATTAGATGGCGATCTGGAGCGTTTTCCCTCCGGATGCTCCACTGAATTTAGAGTTGGCGACAAGAAAAAGAATCTCAGGAGCAAAAAACTGATTATCAAACACGACGCAAACCTTCTTAAATTAGCTTGCGGAGCGGTGAAGACTGAGACGGCTCGGAGCTCCATCTGACTGGTCTTTCCAGCTCCGGCATAATCTCCGTCAACAGAAACGCACAGATGGTGCCTCCTGCCAGATTTTATATTCCCCAAAAGCAACAGAGCAGCATGAATTCCAATGCTGGAGAGACGGAGACAGCGTGGGGTGGAGAAGCCAGGGTATTAAAAGGCAACAGAAGAGACATGACTGGTGGGGAAATTAATAGGGGAGCAGATACGTGTTCTTTAGAGGTTTTGTAATGATCACCCAGAATTCAGATGTTACTGCGTGTGCTGGCACCCACCAGAGCCCAACGTTATTATTTATATATTTATTTATATATTTGGTAAAAAAGAGCTTTCAGTGAGAACTCCTCTGTAACACTACCTGGAGGGGTGCGATTTCACAGATCTTCACAGCCAAGATCTCATAAAGATCACATTAAAACCATCTACACTCACTGTCCACTGTATCAGCTCCACTGACCATACAGGACCTCCACTCACTGTCCACTGTATCAGCTCCACTGACCATACAGGAGCTACACTCACTGTCCACTGTATCAGCTCCACTGACCATACAGGACCTACACTCACTGTCCACTGTATCAGCTCCACTGACCATACAGGACCTCCACTCACTGTCCACTGCATTAGCTCCACTGACCATACAGGAGCTCCACTCACTGTCCACTGTATCAGCTCCACTGACCATACAGGACCTCCACTCACTGTCCACTGTATCAGCTCCACTGACCATACAGGACCTCCACTCACTGTCCACTGTATCAGCTCCACTGACCATACAGGACCTCCACTTACAGACTGTAGTTCATCTGATTCTCTGTATACTTTATTACTCTGTTCTTTAATGATCAGGACCCCCACAGGACCACCACAGAGCAGATACTATTAGGGAGGTGGGTCATTCTCAGCAGTGTGTTAGTGTGTGTGGTGCTGGTGTGAGTGGATCAGACACAGCAGTGCTGCTGCTGGAGTGTTTAAACACTGTGTCCACTCACTGTCCACTCTATTAGACACTCCTACTACTTGCTGGTCCACCTTGTAGATGTAAAGTCAGAGACAGTAGCTCATCTGCTGCTGCACAGTTTGTGTTCCTCTAGTTCTTCATCAGTGGACACAGGACGCCGCCCACAGGACACTGCTGTCTGGATAGTTTTGGTTGGTGGACGATTCTCAGTCCAGCAGTGATGCAGAGGAGGTGTTTAAACACTCCAGCAGCAGCACTGCTGTCTGATCCACTCACACCAGCACAACACACACTAACTAACAGACCACCACAGTCAGTGTCACTGCAGTGCTGAGAATGATCCACCTCCCTAATAGTATCTGCTCTGTGGTGGTCCTGTGGGGGTCCTGATCATTAAAGAACAGAGTAATAAAGTATACAGAGAATCGTCACCGGACTCGTCATCAGCCGAACCACACACCCGAGATCACTTCACAGCTTTAAAGTAAACACTCTTCTCACTCCTCTGTTACAGGACACAACATGATGTCATACAGCAGCTTCTCAGCAGACTCAGCTGCAATGTTAGAAGCAGTAGCACCTCTATAATATAAGGAATGGAGTGAGTTTGTAATAAAATAAAATAAAATAAAATAAAATAAAATAAAATAAAATAAAATACTCATATAATAACTATATAATAATAATCACTATAACATTGTTAGTTTTGACAAAATGTACTTTTTTATTTTTTATATTATATCCTCCAAAGAAAAAACATATATTTTTGTTGATTTTTCTGCATCATTTAAACACAATGGCCTCTGTTTACATTATATTAAATTTCCTGATGATTGGACCAATAGAAATGCTCCAAAATAACTTGGGGGGAAAAATCTGGTTCCATTGACTTACATTGGAAGTAGAGACTGTTTTTGTCCTCTCCCATGAAGTTGCAATTTTGGATTATTATTATTATTATTATTATTATTATTATTATTATTATTATTATTAATATTATTATTATTAAATAGTGCAATAAAATATATTGTGTTGATGTAATAATAATAATCATAATAATAATTTGTAATATAATATGTAAATATAAAAGTATGATAAAAAATAATTTATATATTATATTACATTCATATAATAACTATATGATAATTACTATTAATTACTATTATCACTATAATAATGTTAGTTTTGCCAAAATCCCTTTTTTATTTTTTATTGCAGCAAAAATATTATATGCTCGCTGTCCTAAGAAAAACATGTATTTTTGTTGATTTTTCTGCAGCATTTAAACATTCTGGTTCCATTGACTTACATTAAAAGTAGAGACTGTTTTTGTCCTCTCTCATGAAGTTGCAATTTTGGAGCTACTTGTTTTTCCTGGGACAGCAACGATATAACAACAACAACAACAACAACAATAATAATAATAATAATAATAATTATTATTATTATTATTATTGAGTGCAATAAAAATATATTGTGTTGATATAATATAATTATAATTATTATTATTATTATTGTTATTATTATTCTGTTTGTTGTGTCCAAACTTTTGACTGGTGGTGTGATATCATATCATCGTTGCTGCTTTATACAAAATAGAGACTGCTGTTTCTACATGGCTGCTCATTTAATTTACTGTATAATAATATATAATAATAATTTGTCTGACGGAGAGCTGTTACACTTATATTTAATATATTTATCTTATAAAATAAATCATATGTTTAAGTTTAAAGATAAAGAATTAACATTCATTGACTGTAAGTACGAGTTTAATTCACACTACAACTCCACAAAATATTGGTTATCCACGTCTTCGCTTACTAATAATCAGTATCAGTGATGACAGGTGGGGGTGTTGGGACAGGTGGAAGAGAAATATGATTAGTTAATATTTTTGAATATAATAAAATTATTATTTTTAAATTTAAATACTTATATAGTTATATATAATTCCACCCAAAATTGCCACTTACCACCAGAAACTGAAAAAGCTTTTTCTCAATCATGCAAGACCTGCAGACACACATATATTTTGTTCTACAGTTTTCAAATCACATTAGGTATAAATGTATCTGTCAAGAAGTTGTTACTGAAAAAAGGAAAAGATAAAAGATAAAAGAAGACAAACATTTGAAAATCAAAGAAAGAAGCTGCTGATGTTCTTGTGATGATGAACTGACTACCTCAGACCAGAATCCAGACCTCAATGTCCTTGTATGTGTTTAGAATTATTTGGATGGTGAGAAGCAGAAAATGCAACTTCTACACGTTCTACAACTCCAGTTCCAGTTCCAGTTCCAGTTCCAGTTCCAGTTCCCAATAACAGAATTCAATCAGATCAAGAAGAACGTTTCTCCACATCAACATATCAAAGAATGGGTTTTATCATCTACAGAACGTAGTACCATTAACTCTTTGATGCACAACCAGGTCGAAAGTGACCCGGCTGAGATTTTATTCTCTGTATCTCTACAAAAAATTAATTTCTTCATTCAAGCTTCCATAAATTCATCAGATTACTTGTTGCTGATCATCACAAATATATATTTCAGGTTTATTATTTACCTTATTAATATAAATCATGTTTCTATCACTGCCTTCTAACACAGCATTGCTCAGAATTAACCCTTATGTGTTCACTGTGGAGTGTGATAGGAACAGAGGACGTTTGTAAACATTTGCAGTCGGGAACATATTTACAAACACTGTTTTTGTTCATGAAGTAAATAAATACAAATTAAAATAATGATTTTTAATGAACACTTGGAACATTAAATAATAAAATAAACTAATTTTAACAGATTTACCAAAGAGCCACTCAGCAGTACATACAGTAAGACAGGAAATGAATACGGGGCCAGTTTAACCATGCTGTGCATTAGAAGGGGTTTGCTTAGCATGTGTCAAGTCAACGTGAGCTTTAACTGGTTTGTATAGAAAAGGGTGAGACTGCAGTAAGGTAGACACACCAACCATCAGTACCTCCTCATCACCTCTGCACCTCCTCATCACCTCTGCACCTCCTCATCACCTGGCACCAACCAGCTCTCCTCTTCCTCCTACACCTCGACTGCACTACTGTCCTTCAGATGTAGCACCTGTTCAGCTTCTCTCCTTTTAGTTCATTCTGTTTATAATTATTATATTGTCCCTGTACTAACCTAAACCAGAACTAATTCTGTCTCTGTACTAACCTAAACCAGAACTAATTCTGTCTCTGTACTAACCTAAACCAGAACTAATTCTGTCTCTGTACTAACCTAAACCAGAACTAACTCTGTCTCTGTACTAACCCAAACCAGAACTAACTCTGTCTCTGTACTAACCTAAACCAGAACTAACTCAGTCTCTGTACTAACCCAAACCAGAACTAACTCTGTCTCTGTACTAACCTAAACCAGAACTAACTCTGTCTCTGTACTAACCCAAACCAGAACTAATTCTGTCTCTGTACTAACCCAAACCAGAACTAATTCTGTCTCTGTACTAACCCAAACCAGAACTAACTCTGTCTCTATAATAACCTAAACCAGAACTAACTCTGTCTCTGTACTTACTCAAACCAGAACCAACTCTATCTCTGTACTAACCTAAACCAGAACTAACTCTGTCTCTGTACTAACCCAAACCAGAACTATGTCTCTGTACTGACCCAAACCAGAACTAACTCTGTCTCTGTACTAACCCAAACCAGAAGTAGCTCTGTCTCTGTACTAACCCAAACCAGAACTAGCTCTGTCTCTGTACTAACCCAAACCAGAACTAATTCTGTCTCTGTACTAACCCAAACCAGAACTAACTCTGTCTCTGTACTAACCCAAACCAGAACTAACTCTGTCTCTGTACTAACCTAAACCAGAACTAACTCTGTCTCTGTACTAACCCAGACCAGAACTAACTCTGTCTCTGTACTAACCTAAACCAGAACTAACTCTGTCTCTGTACTAACACAAACCAGAACTAACTCTGTCTCTGTACTGACCCAAACCAGAACTAACTCTGTCTCTGTACTAACACAAACCAGAACTAACTCTGTCTCTGTACTGACCCAAACCAGAACTAACTCTGTCTCTGTACTAACCTAAACCAGAACTAACTCTGTCTCTGTACTAACCCAAACCAGAACTAACTCTGTCTCTGTACTAACCCAAACCAGAACTAACTCTGTCTCTGTACTGACCCAAACCAGAACTAACTCTGTCTCTGTACTAACCTAAACCAGAACTAACTCTGTCTCTGTACTAACCCAAACCAGAACTATGTCTCTGTACTGACCCAAACCAGAACTAACTCTGTCTCTGTACTAACCCAAACCAGAACTAACTCTGTCTCTGTACTTACTCAAACCAGAACCAACTCTGTCTCTGTACTAACCCAAACCACAACTAACTCTGTCTCTGTACTAACCTAAACCAGAACTAACTCTGTCTCTGTACTAACCCAAACCAGAACTAACTCTGTCTCTGTACTAACCCAAACCAGAACTAACTCTGTCTCTGTACTAACCCAAACCAGAACTAATTCTGTCTCTGTACTAACCCAAACCAGAACTAACTCTGTCTCTGTACTAACCCAAACCAGAACTAACTCTGTCTCTGTAATAACCCAAACCAGAACTAACTCTGTCTCTGTACTAACCCAAACCAGAACTAACTCAGTCTCTGTACTAACCCAAACCAGAACTAACTATGTCACTGTACTAACCCAAACCAGAACTAATTCTGTCTCTGTACTAACCCAAACCAGAACTAGCTCTGTCTCTGTACTAACCCAAACCAGAACTAACTCAGTCTCTGTACTAACCCAAACCAGAACTATGTCTCTGTACTGACCCAAACCAGAACTAACTCTGTCTCTGTACTAACCTAAACCAGAACTAACTCTGTCTCTGTACTAACACAAACCAGAACTAACTCTGTCTCTGTACTGACCCAAACCAGAACTAACTCTGTCTCTGTACTAACCTAAACCAGAACTAACTCTGTCTCTGTACTAACCCAAACCAGAACTAACTCTGTCTCTGTACTAACCCAAACCAGAACTAACTCTGTCTCTGTACTGACCCAAACCAGAACTAACTCTGTCTCTGTACTAACCTAAACCAGAACTAACTCTGTCTCTGTACTAACCCAAACCAGAACTATGTCTCTGTACTGACCCAAACCAGAACTAACTCTATCTCTGTACTAACCTAAACCAGAACTAACTCTGTCTCTGTACTAACACAAACCAGAACTAACTCTGTCTCTGTACTGACCCAAACCAGAACTAACTCTGTCTCTGTACTAACCTAAACCAGAACTAACTCTGTCTCTGTACTAACCCAAACCAGAACTAACTCTGTCTCTGTACTAACCCAAACCAGAACTAGCTCTGTCTCTGTACTAACCCAAACCAGAACTAATTCTGTCTCTGTACTAACCCAAACCAGAACTAACTCTGTCTCTGTACTAACCCAAACCAGAACTAACTCTGTCTCTGTAATAACCCAAACCAGAACTAACTCTGTCTCTGTACTGACCCAAACCAGAACTAACTCTGTCTCTGTACTAACCCAAACCAGAACTAACTCTGTCTCTGTACTAACCCAAACCAGAACTATGTCTCTGTACTGACCCAAACCAGAACTAACTCTGTCTCTGTACTAACCTAAACCAGAACTAACTCTGTCTCTGTACTAACACAAACCAGAACTAACTCTGTCTCTGTACTGACCCAAACCACAACTAACTCTGTCTCTGTACTAACCCAAACCAGAACTAACTCTGTCTCTGTACTAACCCAAACCAGAACTAGCTCTGTCTCTGTACTAACCCAAACCAGAACTAATTCTGTCTCTGTACTAACCCAAACCAGAACTAACTCTGTCTCTGTACTAACCCAAACCAGAACTAACTCTGTCTCTGTAATAACCCAAACCAGAACTAACTCTGTCTCTGTACTAACACAAACCAGAACTAACTCAGTCTCTGTACTAACCCAAACCAGAACTAACTATGTCACTGTACTAACCCAAACCAGAACTAATTCTGTCTCTGTACTAACCCAAACCAGAACTAGCTCTGTCTCTGTACTAACCCAAACCAGAACTAACTCAGTCTCTGTACTAACCCAAACCAGAACTATGTCTCTGTACTGACCCAAACCAGAACTAACTCTGTCTCTGTACTAACCTAAACCAGAACTAACTCTGTCTCTGTACTAACACAAACCAGAACTAACTATGTCTCTGTACTGACCCAAACCAGAACTAACTCTGTCTCTGTAGTAACCTAAACCAGAACTAACTCTGTCTCTGTACTAACCCAAACCAGAACTAACTCTGTCTCTGTACTAACCCAAACCAGAACTAACTCTGTCTCTGTACTGACCCAAACCAGAACTAACTCTGTCTCTGTACTAACCTAAACCAGAACTAACTCTGTCTCTGTACTAACCCAAACAAGAACTATGTCTCTGTACTGACCCAAACCAGAACTAACTCTATCTCTGTACTAACCTAAACCAGAACTAACTCTGTCTCTGTACTAACACAAACCAGAACTAACTCTGTCTCTGTACTGACCCAAACCAGAACTAACTCTGTCTCTGTACTAACCTAAACCAGAACTAACTCTGTCTCTGTACTAACCCAAACCAGAACTAACTCTGTCTCTGTACTAACCCAAACCAGAACTAGCTCTGTCTCTGTACTAACCCAAACCAGAACTAATTCTGTCTCTGTACTAACCCAAACCAGAACTAACTCTGTCTCTGTACTAACCCAAACCAGAACTAACTCTGTCTCTGTAATAACCCAAACCAGAACTAACTCTGTCTCTGTACTAACCCAAACCAGAACTAACTCAGTCTCTGTACTAACCCAAACCAGAACTAACTATGTCACTGTACTAACCCAAACCAGAACTAATTCTGTCTCTGTACTAACCCAAACCAGAACTAGCTCTGTCTCTGTACTAACCCAAACCAGAACTAACTCAGTCTCTGTACTAACCCAAACCAGAACTAACTCAGTCTCTGTACTAACCCAAACCAGAACTAACTCTGACTCTGTACTAACCCAAACCAGAACTAACTCAGTCTCTGTACTAACTCAAATCAGAACTAATTCTGTCTCTGTACTAACCCAAACCACAACTTACTCAGTCTCTGTACTAACCCAAACCAGAACTAACTCTGTCTCTGTACTAACCCAAACCACAACTTACTCAGTCTCTGTACTAACCCAAACCAGAACTAACTCTGTCTCTGTCCTAACCCAAACCAGAACTAACTCTGTCTCTGTACTAACCCAAACCAGAACTAACTCTGTCTCTGTACTAACCCAAACCAGAACTATGTCTCTGTACTGACCCAAACCAGAACTAACTCTGTGTCTGTACTAACCCAAACCAGAACTATGTCTCTGTACTAACCCAAACCAGAACTAACTCTGTCTCTGTACTAACCCAAACCAGAACTAACTCTGTCTCTGTACTAACCCAAACCAGAACTATGTCTCTGTACTAACCCAAACCAGAACTAACTCTGTCTCTGTACTAACCCAAACCAGAACTAACTCTGTCTCTGTACTAACCCAAACCAGAACTAACTCTGTCTCTTTCCTGTTTCTAGGGTAATAACCACCCACCTGTCCTGCCAAATACTGTTAAAGACTGACCACCAGGGCCCCCCGTCACTTGGTAACCAGCTCTCCTCTCCATTGGTGCCATTCGCTCCATCCTTGACTACATCGCTGTATCATCCACCTGATGTAGCACCTGTACAGCTTCTAAAGCTCTTACCTTCAGACTCAGCTTTAGTTAATAAACTGTAAATACTGTTCCACCAGAGGAGGAGGGGTCTCTGCTTGTGAGTCTGGTTCCTCCCAGGGTTTCTTCCTCCAGTCTGAAGGAGTTGTCGCCACCGTTGCCTCTGGCTTGCTCACAGTGGATAAAGTGTTGTGACTCTGGGGCAGTCGTGGCCTGAAGGTTAGAGATCCGGTCTTGTGACCGGAATGTCGCCGGTTTGATCCCCAGGACTGGCAAGCCACGACTGTAGTGCCCTTGAGCAAGGCACCTAACCCCAACTGCTCCCCGGGCGCCGTGGATAAGGCCTGCCCACTGCTCCGGGCACGTGTGCTGACCGCCCTTGGGTGTATGTTCACTAGTGTGTGTATATGTGGGTGTTTCACTGCATGGGTTAAATGCGGAGGTCAAATTCTGCTGTGTGCAAAACACATGTGGCTAGTTCTAAATTCTAAATTTTAAGTTCTGTGATTTGAGCTACACAAATAAACTTGACTTGATCTCACTGACCTCGTCACGGTGTTGAGCGTACATGATTCGTTGGTACAACCTAAACAAAGGACTTTGTTACTGGAACACAGAGCATTATAACTGACTGACCTCTCTCAGTGTTGGGCACTCCCAGGTCAACGGTGGGTACGGCTGGGTCGGCGACATCGCTGTAGAACTCCAGCAGGGCGGCGTCTTTCGCCCACGTCCTCTTCACCACCGGCACTGATGCACACAAACAAACACGCTGATTATGCAGAGATACGAGGATAAGAGGCACCTCAGCCTCAATTCATCCCTCCTAACAAGCCCTCTCCCTTCAACACAATCCACAGCATCACAGCCCAGCTTCTGTAGCACTTTGCCTGCTCATACAGGTATACTCTCCATCTGATATACACTGTCCACTGTATCAGCTCCACTGACCATACAGGAGCTCCACTCACTGTCCACTGTATCAGCTCCACTGACCATACAGGACCTACACTCACTGTCCACTGTATCAGCTCCACTGACCATACAGGAGCTCCACTTACAGACTGTAGTTAATCTGATTCTCTGTATACTTTATTACTCTGTTCTTTAATGATCAGGACCCCCACAGGACCCCCACAGGACCACCACAGAGCAGGAACTATTAGGGAGGTGGGTCATTCTCAGCACTGCAGTGACACTGACATGCTGGTGTGAGTGGATCAGACACTCTATAAGACACTCCTACTACTTGCTGGTCCACCTTGTAGATGTAAAGTCAGAGACAGTAGCTCATCTGCTGCTGCACAGTTTGTGTTCCTCTAGTCCTTCATCAGTGGACACAGGACGCCGCCCACAGGACACTGCTGTCCGGATAGTTTTGGTTGTTATAAATATATTATATATAAAAAGCAATTTATTTCAGACAGGAAGCTTTTATTTACTCAGTAATATATTATTATAATATAATATAAAGTAAATTATAATATAATATAAATAATATAATATTATTAACACTTTATTATTAAATATTAATCAGTATTAATAGAGTAAGTAGAGCTTTTACACTTTATTATTAAATATTAATCAGTATTAATAGAGTAGGTAGTGTTTTTACACTTTATTATTAAATATTAATCAGTATTAATAGAGTAAGTAGAGCTTTTACACTTTATTATTAAATATTAATCAGTATTATTAGAGTAAGTAGAGCTTTTACACTTTATTATTAAATATTAAACAGTATTAAGAGTAAGTAGAGCTTTTACACTTTATTATTAAATATTAAACAGTATTAATAGAGTAAGTAGTGCTTTTACACTTTATTATTAAATATTAATCAGTATTAATAGAGTAAGTAGAGCTTTTACACTTTATTATTAAATATTAATCAGTATTAATAGAGTAAGTAGTGCTTTTACACTTTATTATTAAATATTAAACAGTATTAATAGAGTAAGTAGTGATTTTACACTTTATTATTAAATATTAATCAGTATTAACAGAGTAAGTAGTGCTTTTACACTTTATTATTAAATATTAATCAGTATTAATAGAGTAAGTAGTGCTTTTACACTTTATTATTAAATATTAAACAGCATTAATAGAGTAAGTAGTGATTTTACACTTTATTATTAAATATTAAACAGTATTAATAGAGTAAGTAGTGATTTTACACCTTATTATTAAATATTAAACAGTATTTATAGAGTAAGTAGTGATTTTACACTTTATTATTAAATATTAATCAGTATTAATAGAGTAAGTAGTGCTTTTACACTTTATTATTAAATATTAATCAGTATTAATAGAGTAAGTAGTGCTTTTACACTTTATTATTAAATATTAAACAGCATTAATAGAGTAAGTAGTGATTTTACACTTTATTATTAAATATTAAACAGTATTAATAGAGTAAGTAGTGATTTTACACCTTATTATTAAATATTAAACAGTATTTATAGAGTAAGTAGTGATTTTACACTTTATTATTAAATATTAATCAGTATTAATAGAGTAAGTAGTGCTTTTACACTTTATTATTAAATATTAATCAGTATTAATAGAGTAAGTAGAGCTTTACACTTTATTGTTAAATATTAATCAGTATTAATAGAGTAAGTAGTGTTTTACATACGTCAGTGTGTTTATTAACTCTTTCCAAGCTTCTCCTAAACAACCCAGTATTATTATCAGTTCTCATCTAATACCTGCTTTGACTGCTCAGTACTTCATTAAGATAAATCAAGATTTGCTGCTGAAGGAACTGAATACATTCATACAATGTCTGGGGCGTCCAGGAGAAATCTGGAACCTAACTTTGTTCTTCAAACTGGATCAAGATCTGATCTACTTCTCTCACAATAACATATTCATCTTACTTTGTATTGTATGTCTGATTATTTACATCTGTTCTAATCAGATCTGCTGTTCTTACTGGTAACTATCTTTAAAGTATCAGCTCAGGAGCTTCAGACTGTAACCTCTCTGTAAGTGGATACATCCACCTTGCTGGTGGAGACTTTAGCAGTATTAAAAAGAGACTCCCAGCACATACAGTCATTCTAGTTTGAAATGAACAAAATAAAAGCAATTAATTTGCAGAAATGTGTTTAACTTTAGGCTATTTCACAGGTTTCTGATAACGAGTGAGTGACTAGTCAGCAGTAAACGAAAATAAAGACATTTCAGACGCGCTCAGAATGAAGAACAGACTGTAATATTTAGTATGTGTCATATTTAAAGACTTTAAGGGAAAATATTTGATAATAATTGGAGGAAATGGAAAATATACGACACCACAGTAAGGATATTGTAACCTTAAACACACACTCTTTTGACTTGGTGGAATTAATATTCTTATATTCTTATTTTATTTTGACTATTTCCATTACCATTAATATTATTGTTATTATTTTTTATTTATATTATTTAATTTATGTATTTTTTTTCTTCTGTTAAGGACGCAGAGATCTTCAGGATTATGGATGCTGTTATAATTATTAATTGTATTTGTTTCTTTAATTATTTAAAGTGTTATTTGTGCATATTGTGAAAAACAAAATCTAAATAAACATTTTAAAAAAACTTTAAATGACCTTGAGGGTGCAAGGCCGAGGTCAACAGCCCAGAGTATGTGGTTTTTGAGACATGGTGGTCTTTGAGACACCTTATAAGGACGAATGATCCACTTCGTGTTTTTTTTTTTTTTTTTATTGCATTCCATGCGGTGCTGCTCCGGAATATGCTTTTAGGAAAGGTTGGATTTTGTTGATGGGACTGGAGGGAAAAAACGTACCTCAGTTGCTAAAAACCAACTCCGAAGATAATCATGCAAATTGCTGCAATTAGGCCTGGACGCCGCGTCTGCTGATGTGCGGGATAGCTTCTCTAATTAGACACCACTTATGCCTGTTTCGTTCCGCAGCGAGAGAGAAGGAGAACATTTAATTTATCTAACTAACCGCCTGTATTACCCAGCGGGCCTCTCGTCGGAGGGAACGGCTGGCGACGCAATTAGGCACGCTCAGAAATACAAGACATATTTGAGCCCTTCCATAACGACCTCTGAAAGGTGACGGGGAGGAAGGAAATTAAAGACGAATAATAACGGGATTAATCATCAGGAGCCGGTCGAGAAGAGATGTTAACGTTGAAAACAAGCACAGAGTTCAGTCTGAAAATGAGTCTATACACACTGTAGCTGGCACAGGGCTGATCTCAGGTCAGTGACGGAAAGAGCTGAACAGATGAGCACCAACAATTTTTCAGCTGAACTATTTAAAAGATCTGGGACCAACTGGTGGACACACACCTCTACTACACACCTCTACTACACACCTCTACTACACACCTCTACTACTCACCTCTACTACTCACCTCTACTACACACCTCTACTACACACCTCTACTACTCACCTCTACTACACACCTCTACTACTCACCTCTACTACACACCTCTACTACACACCTCTACTACACACCTCTACTACTCACCTCTACTACACACCTCTACTACTCACCTCTACTACACACCTCTACTACTCACCTCTACTACACACCTCTACTACTCACCTCTACTACACACCTCTACTACTCACCTCTACTACTCACCTCTACTACACACCTCTACTACTCACCTCTACTACACACCTCTACTACACACCTCTACTACTCACCTCTACTACTCACCTCTACTACTCACCTCTACTACACACCTCTACTACTCACCTCTACTACACACCTCTACTACTCACCTCTACTACTCACCTCTACTACACACCTCTACTACTCACCTCTACTACTCACCTCTACTACTCACCTCTACTACACACCTCTACTACACACCTCTACTACTCACCTCTACTACACACCTCTACTACTCACCTCTACTACTCACCTCTACTACACACCTCTACTACTCACCTCTACTACTCACCTCTACTACACACCTCTACTACACACCTCTACTACACACCTCTACTACTCACCTCTACTACACACCTCTACTACTCACCTCTACTACACACCTCTACTACTCACCTCTACTACACACCTCTACTACACACCTTTACTACACACCTCTACTATACACCTCTACTACACACCTCTACTACACACCTTTACTACACACCTCTACTACACACCTCTACTACACACCTCTACTACTCACCTCTACTACTCACCTCTACTACACACCTCTACTACTCACCTCTACTACTCACCTCTACTACTCACCTCTACTACACACCTCTACTACTCACCTCTACTACACACCTCTACTACACACCTCTACTACTCACCTCTACTACACACCTCTACTACACACCTCTACTACACACCTCTACTACTCACCTCTACTACACACCTCTACTACACACCTCTACTACACACCTCTACTACACACCTCTACTACTCACCTCTACTACACACCTCTACTACTCACCTCTACTACACACCTCTACTACACACCTCTCCTGAGTAATGAGCTGGGTGGGCCATCCATCCAATATCTACCTGCTTCATCAATCCCAGTGTCATCGGGTGAAGGCGGGTCCATCACATGGCCAACACTCTCACACCTACGGGCAGTTTAGAGTGAGGATCCTAACATGCATGTGTTTGGACTGTGGGAGGAAACCGGAGAACCCGGAGGAACCCACTCAAACACAGAGAGACCATACACACTCCACACAGAACCACCCAGACCGGGAATCCAACCCAGATCATCTTACTGTGAGGAGACAGTGCTGACCACTACACCACCATACTGACCACTACACCACCATACTAACCACTACACCACCATACTGACCACTACACCACCATACTAACCACTACACCACCATACTTACCACTACACCACCATACTAACCACTACACCACCATACTGACCACTACACCACCATACTAACCACTACACCACCATACTGACCACTACACCACCGTACTGACCACTACAGCACCGTACTAACCACTACACCACCATACTAACCACTACACCACCATACTAACCACTACACCACCATACTAACCACTACACCACCATATTGACCACTACACCACCATACTAACCACTACACCACCATACTAACCACTACACCACCATACTGACCACTACACCACCATACTAACCACTACACCACCGTACTAACCACTACACCACCATACTAACCACTACACCACCATACTGACCACTACACCACCATACTAACCACTACACCATCATACTGACCACTACACCACCATACTGACCACTACACCACCATACTAACCACTACACCACCATACTGACCACTACACCACCGTACTGACCACTACATCACCATACTAACCACTACACCACCATACTAACCACTACACCACCATACTGACCACTACACCACCATACTAACCACTACACCACCATACTAACCACTACACCACCATATTGACCACTACACCACCATACTAACCACTACACCACCATACTGACCACTACACCACCGTACTAACCACTACACCACCATACTGACCACTACACCACCATACTAACCACTACACCACCATACTAACCACTACACCACCATACTAACCACTACACCACCTTACTAACCACTACACCACCATACTAACCACTACACCACCATACTAACCACTACACCACCTTACTAACCACTACACCACCATACTAACCACTACACCACCATACTAACCACTACACCACCTTACTAACCACTACACCACCATACTAACCACTACACCACCTTACTAACCACTACACCACCATACTAACCACTACACCACCATACTAACCACTACACCACCTTACTAACCACTACACCACCATACTAACTACTACACCACCATACTGACCACTACACCACCGTACTGACCACTACACCACCATATTGACCACTACACCACCATACTAACCACTACACCACCGTACTAACCACTACACCACCATACTAACCACTACACCACCATACTGACCACTACACCACCATACTAACCACTACACCACCGTACTAACCACTACACCACCATAATAACCACTACACCACCATACTAACCACTACACCACCATACTGACCACTACACCACCTTACTAACCACTACACCACCAGCAATTTGAGCTGCCTTCGTATGAACAGTATAAATAATATTATTATTATTATTATTATTATTATTATTACTACTATATAAGTGTCTGGGATTCTAAGGGATTTAATAAACCAGGCTGGGGCAGCATTGAATGAATGAGAACTGATGAGTCACACCATCCTGATTATATTACTTTACTGTTCAGCCTTCTTAGACAAACAGTGAGCTCAGCTCAGATATGGTCTAATATAAGATCATAGAAATGCACCTCGATCACGATGGAACCTCTGGCAGGTCTTCACTGCAACGAAGACGTCTTCCTTCTCCACTGGGCCCCCCTGTCAAGAGACACACAGCAGAAATTCCAATTTATGGATTTGATATTGGTACCAGCTACAAGTTTTATTTACTTGAGAACATTATTATATTTAAAAAGCTATTTCTCCAGACAGGAAGTTTTTATTTACTCAGTAAACACTTTATTATTAAATATTAAACAGTATTAATACAGTAAGTAGTGCTTTTCTATACATCACTTTGTTTATTTAACTCTTTCCAAGCTTCTCCTAAACAACTCAGTATTATTATCAGTTCTCATCTAATACCTGCTTTGACTGCTCAGTACTTCATTAAGCTAAATCAAGATTTGCTGCTGAAGGAACTGAATACATTCATACAATGTCTGGGGCGTCCAGGAGAAATCTGGAACCTAACTTTGTTCTTCAAACTGGATCAAGATCTGATCTACTTCTCTCACAATAACATATTCATGTTACTTTGTATTGTATGTATGATTATTTACATCTGTTCTAATCAGATCTGCTATTCTTACTGGTGAACACACACTTATTGTTAAGATAAAACTCATATTACAATAAAAAATGAACACTGATGTCACCTACATCCAGAAAGTTCTCCAGTCTAGGTCAAATTGAATTGCAGCTGTTATTCGTGCTTGTGAAGGTATTATTATTAGGTTTGTTTTAATCACAGGTGAGTATTTCCAAGCCATTTTTTTCTAAACTACATATATATATCAAATCAATAGAAAAATATATATCAATCAAAAGTCTCAGATTTTGTGGTTCAAACATTATCAACACAGAAAGTTGCAACAACAACCACATTGAACAGCATGTTAAGTCTGGTGCTGAACACAAATCTTAAGGGCAGTGCAAATCTGATTGCATCAATCGATTTCTGAGACAATTCTGGTCTTCTTTGATCTGCTACACGACCACCTACCTATTGGAAAAACTTGCCCTTGATCTAATACGGTGGCTTGCAAGATGCCGGTCATATTCAGGACATAGTCTAAAAGATAGACCCCCTCACCCGTTACTTACTGGGGTACATAGATATGTAATTTTGTCTTTCGCTTCTGAAATAAAAGGATGTCCAAAGACTTTTGACTTACATATATATAATGAGTCAAAAGTCTAGCGTGTGTTCACTAGTGAGTCAATATAGTGAGTTAAATGTCTTAGGACACCCTTATATATATATATATATATATATATATATATATATATATATATATATATATATATATATATATATATATATATCAAGCCCTTCGCGCTTCAAGTACTGCTTGACCCGCCATCAATCAAGATTCATGAAAGACAAGCGACAAGACGCTTCTCTGTCCTGGAACCCAGATGGTGGGACAAACTTCCACTGGCTGTTTGAACAGCAAACTCTCTCGCGGTCTTCAAACGCAGACTGAAGACCACTGTCTCTTTGTGAAGCACTTATAAACACTGATCTACTGAAGCACTGGTAGAAACCATAATCTTGATCTTGATCTTCTAGGAACTCTGGATAAGTGTGGCACTGATACTGTATGTGATCTGTATTTATTCTCTTCTCTGTAGGTGTTCCAGTCTTGCTAGGTGTTGCTCTGTGTCTAATCTTATTTTGTTGTCTTCGTTCTAGGTATCAGCACTGGCTCTTATTTGTGGCAGTGTTTGAGCTCAAGAGTAGTTTGGACTTAAACCTGTTTGTACTAGATAGAGATACCCATACTCTGACCAAACACTAAGCACTTCTGTAAGTCTCTCTGGATAAGAGTGTCTGCTAAATGCCGTAAATGTAAATGTAAATGTGTATATATATATATATATATATATATATATATATATATATATATATATATATATATATATATATATATATATATATAAAAAACACTGCCATGATACGACCTGTCTTTTCAATACACTTAGTAATCTTTAGTATCAGCTGTTTTTAAGTACTAAGCTAAGTACTAAGTTATTTTTAATTGGAACACTTCTTCTAAGTGCCCACTCCAAAATTTGTAGCCCAGATATTCCCAGTCAGAGACAACTGGGAACAAAGACAAACCCCTCGCAGCTCAGAGACAAATCACTACGAGAGCCGGTGTGCTGTGAACGGCTCAACAACCCATCTCTGTCAGGCTGCGAGCACCTGCGGACGCCCCGATACTTTCAACCACGATGATGAATCCTGTAGAATAAGCTGCTCTATGATAAATAATAGGAGTCGCATTGAGCCAGTCGCCAACGAGAGCACAAGAGCACTCAGAGAAACAAATCAGTACCCACCGCCAGTTCCAACTCCAGTCTAGCACAACATACATTTATTTCTGTGAAGTAATGAGGTTTTGTCATCAGGCTTGCTCACTCCAGGGTCTCTCCAGGTGACCATACACTGCTACCTGCCAACCCACAGGCTGAAAGCTATGAATACTGTGTACTGTAAGAAGTAAAGCAATTCTGAGATAATATTTGTTTCATCTAACCACCACCTGGGAACTGGGAATCCTCAAGGAATTTCAAGAACTCCGGACTGCAGGCCTGATCTGTAGGTTCATATACAAATCCATAGCAAGGCAATCGTGGTGTAACAGCGTACGCACCATGCCAGCCAGGAGAAGTGTGCTGGGCTCGTAAGCCAGAGGTCAATGAACTGACAGGTGCCCTTAAACAAGACACCTAACCCCTGCTCACCACTGTGCTCACAAGTCTGCTCACTGGCCACTAGTGTGTGTCCGTTCACTAGTGTTTGCGTATGTGGGTGTGTCACTGCCCCTAAAGTGTGTGTGTGTGTCTTCACTAGTGTGTGTGTGTATGTGGCGTTTAACTGTCCCTAGTGTGTGTGTTCACTAGTGTGTGTGTGTGTGTGTGCATGTGGTGTTTTACTGCCCCTAGTGTGTGCGTTCACTAGCGTGTTTGTGTGTGTCTTCACTATTGTGTGCGAATGTGGGTGTTTCACAGACCCATAGTGTGAGTGTGTGTGTTCACTAGTGTGTGTATGTGTGTTCACTAGTGTGTGTCTTCACTATTTCACCAATGTGTGTGTATGTGAATGTTTCACTGTCCCCTAGCATGTGTTCACTAATGTGTGTATAAGGATGTTTCACTGCCCTCTAGTGAGTGTGTGTGTGTGTGTGTGTATGTGGTTGTTTCGCTGCCCCCTAATGTGTATGTGTTCACTAGTGTGTGTATGTGGGTGTTTCACTGCCCCCTAGTGTGTTTGTGTTCACTAGTGTGTGTGTATGTGGGTGTTTCACTGCCACCTAGCATGTGTTCACTAGTGTGTGTATATGGTGGTTTCACTGCCCTCTAGTGTGTGTGTGTGTCTTCACCAATGTGGGTGTATATGTGGGTGTTTCACTGCCCCCTAGTGAGTATGTGTGTGTGAGTTCACTTGTGTGTGTGTATGTGGTTGTTTCACTGTGTGTGTGTGTTCGCTAGTGTGTGTAAGTGGGTGTTTTACTGCCCCCTAGTGTGTGTGTGTATGTATATATGTGGGTGTCTCACTGCCCCCTAGTGTGTGTGTGTTCACTAGTGTGTGTGCATGTGTCTTCACCAATGTGTGTGTGTATATGTGGGTGTTTCACTGCTCCCTAGTGTGTGCATGTGTGTCTTCACTATTGTGTGTGTATGTGGGTGTTTCACTGCCCCCTAGTGTGTATTGTTTGTGTTATACAGTAGGTTATATAGTAAAGGAGAAATGGAGCCGCTGGGTTCCAGGTTTGTTGGGGATGGGCTGCTGTTCTGTGTGAGATCACTCAGAGACACTTCACAGAGGGTGCTGATTTGGGTGCGCGGTGTCCGACTGCCAGTGAGGAGTGCTCTGATTGCTGGCACCAATGCTTGTGTTCGGCGGAACACAGCTGACGAAATGAGGTGAAACGAACATCCAGTAATCCAACAAGAACATCAAAGGTATATTTACAGTAACTAGAAATCAGAGAGCGTCTATAAATAATGACTG
>CM038720.1:40801448-41001448 GCA_021613375.1 Megaleporinus macrocephalus | reverse complement strand
AGTAGGACTGGTCCTCTGGGGGAAGGGTCGTCAGTAGGACTGGTCCTCTGTAGGATGGGTCGTTGGTAGTACTCATCCTCTGTGGGACAGGTCGTCGGTAGGATTGGTCCTCTGTGAAACAGGTCATTAGTAGGACTGGTCCTCTGTGGGACAGGTCGTCAGTAGGACTGATCCTCTGTGGGACAGGTCGTCAGTAGGACTGATCCTCTGTGGGATGGGTCCTTATTGGACTGGTCCTCTGGGGTATAGGCCATCAGTAGGACTGGTGCTCTGTAGGATTGGTCATTGATAGGATTGGTTCTCTGTGGGACGAGTTATCTGTGGGACAGGTCATCAGTAGGACTGGTCCTCTGTCGTTGATAGGATTGGTTCTCTATGGGATGGGTCATATGTAGGACTGGTCGTCTGGGGGACGGGTCGTCAGTAGGACTGGTCCTCTGGGGGACGGGTCGTCAGTAGGACTGGTCCTCTGTAGGATGGGTCGTTGGTAGGATTGGTCCTTTGTGGGATGAGTTGTCAGTAGGACTGGTCCTCTGTGGGAGAGGTCGTCGGTAGTACTCATCCTCTGTGGGACGGGTCGTCAGTAGGACTGATCCTCTGTGGGACGGGTCCTTATTGGACTGGTCCTCTGGGGTATAGGCCATCAGTAGGACTGGTCCTCTGTAGGATGGGTCATTGATAGGATTGGTTCTCTGTGGGACGAGTTATCTGTGGGATAGGTCGTCAGTAGGACTGGTCCTCTGTCGTTGATAGGATTGGTTCTCTATGGGATGGGTCATCTGTAGGACTGGTCCTCTGTGGGAGAGGTCGTCAGTAGTACTCATCCTCTGTGGGACAGGTCGTCGGTAGGATTGGTCCTCTGTGAAACAGGTCATTAGTAGGACTGGTTCTCTGTGGGACAGGTCGTCAGTAGGACTGATCCTCTGTGGGATGGGTCCTTAGTAGGACTGGTCCTCTGGGGTATAGGCCATCAGTAAGACTGGTCCTCTGTAGGATGGGTCATTGATAGGATTGGTTCTCTGTGGGACGAGCTATCTGTGGGACAGGTCGTCAGTACGACTGGTCCTCTGTCGTTGATAGGATTGGTTCTCTATGGGATGGGTTGTCTGTAGGACTGGTCCTCTGGGGGACGGGTCGTCAGTAGGACTGGTCCTCTGTAGGATGGGTCGTTGGTAGGATTGGTCCTTTGTGGGATGTGTTGTCAGTAGGACTGGTCCTCTGTGGGAGAGGTCATCGGTAGTACTCATCCTCTGTGGGACAGGTCGTCAGTAGGATTGGTCCTCTGTGAAACAGGTCATTAGTAGGACTGGTCCTCTGTGGGACAGGTCGTCAGTAGGACTGATCCTCTTTTGGACGGGTCCTTATTGGACTGGTCCTCTGGGGTATAGGCCATCAGTAGGACTGGTCCTCTGTAGGATTAGTCATTGATAGGATTGGTTCTCTGTGGGACGAGTTATCTGTGGGACAGGTCGTCAGTAGGACAGGTCCTCTGTCGTTGATAAGATTGGTTCTCTACGGGATGGGTCGTCTGTAGGACTGGTCCTCTGGGGGACGGGTCGTCAGTAGGACTGGTCCTCTGAAGGATGGGTCGTTGGTAGGATTGGTCCTTTGTGGGATGAGTTGTCAGTAGGACTGGTCGAGAGGTCGTCGGTAGTACTCATCCTCTGTGGGACAGGTCGTCGGAAGGATTGGTCCTCTGTGAAACAGGTCATTAGTAGGACTGGTCCTCTGTGGGACAGGTCGTCAGTAGGACTGATCCTCTGTGGGACGGGTCCTTAGTAGGACTGGTCCTCTGGGGTATAGGCCATCAGTAGGACTGGTCTTCTGTAGGATGGGTCATTGATAGGATTGGTTCTCTGTGGGACGAGCTATCTGTGGGACAGGTCGTCAGTAGGACTGGTCCTCTGTCGTTGATAGGATTGGTTCTCTATGGGATGGGTCGTCTGTAGGACTGGTCGTCTGGGGGACGGGTCGTCAGTAGGACTGGTCCTCTGTAGGATGGGTCGTTGGTACGATTGGTCCTTTGTGGGATGAGTTGTCAGTAGGACTGGTCCTCTGTGGGAGAGGTCGTCGGTAGTACTCATCCTCTGTGGGACAGGTCGTCGGTAGGATTGGTCCTCTGTGAAACAGGTCATTAGTAGGACTGGTCCTCTGTGGGACAGGTCGTCAGTAGGACTGATCCTCTGTGGGACGGGTCATGAGTAGGATTGGTCCTCTGTAGGATGGGTCATCGGTAGGATTGGTCCTCTGTAGAATGGGTAATTGGTAGGATTGGTCTTCTGTGGGACGGGTTGTCAGTAGGACTGGTCCTTTGTGGGACGGGTCCTTAATAGAACTGGTTGGCTGTAGGATGGGTTGTTAGTAGGACTGGTCCTCAGTGTGACGTGTCCTCAGTTGGATGGGTACTTAGTAGGATGGGTCCTTGGTGAGATGGGTCCTAAGTTGGACTGGTTCTCTGTGGGACTGGTCCTTTGTAGGATGGTTGGTCGGTAGAACGTGGTCTCGTTGGGATGGCTCCTTGGTGGGATGGGTCTTCAGTAGGACTGGTTGTCTGAGGGACAGGTCGTCGGTAGTACTCATCCTCTGTGGGACAGGTCGTCGGTAGGATTGGTCCTCTGTGAAACAGGTCATTAGTAGGACTGGTCCTCTGTGGTACAGGTTGTCAGTAGGACTGATCCTCTGTGGGACGGGTCGTGAGTAGGATTGGTCCTCTGTAGGATGGGTCATTGGTAGGATTGGTCCTCTGTAGAATGGGTCATTGGTAGGATTGGTCTTCTGTGGGACGGGTTGTCAGTAGGACTGGTCCTCTGTGGGACGGGTCCTCAGTAGGACTGGTCTTCTGTAGGATGGGTCGTTGGTAGGAATGGTTTTCTGTGGGACTGGTCTTTTGTAGGATGGGTGGTCGGTAGGACGTGGTCATGGTAGGATGGGTTGTTGGTGGGACAAGTCCTCAGGTAGGAGTGTCCTATGAGGACTCCTGGCTGATGTCACCAGAAAGGTTCCGTGGAGAGGAGCCTCAACTTAAACATACTCAAACTTAAACCCAAATTTGAACTGGGACTAAAAATAAAATACTAAGAGAACTCTTACTCATAAACAAGAACAAGACAAGGCTGTAACCGCATTGGACAGCAACCTGTTGGGAGAAGAAGACTTCGACCAATCATAGTGCTAGTTTTAAACTCTTCAAACAGGCTACAAACGGAAAGCTGGAGAGCCGTCATAACAAAAATAAACAAATTGTTTTTCATCCCTATCAGTCCATCTTCATACTGGGACTGGTTGTAAAGGGAGGGTGGAGCTAAACACTGTTTCTAAGGTAACTGGCTGGTGTGTGGGTATTGGGAATTGTCAATGTCAAAACTAGGGACTCAAAAACGAGTGTATTTATCATCATATCAGCTCAAACCGATAGCTGGACGTGCTGCGCCGGCCCACCACAAGAAGATGCTACTCCAAAAAAAAATTCTCAGGTCGGCAGGTCTGCTGTTTCATTTCAGCTTGTTTTCATTCATGAACATTTACATTCCAGTAAAGATTATTGATAACTTTGAAGTTTGACTTCATTACAATACTTATAGACGACTAGTCATCATATCTTCTGCTCCATGAAACACATGTTAATGTTCAGTAGTAACAGATATGCTTCTTTAATATATTTACATTGTACTAAACTACATTCATGTTTAATGGGTGTATATGAGCTGAAACAGGAAGCCTAGCGCATCCCAAATTTATCAACATTAACATTTTAATAGAACATTATAGTCATTATGACTTTTAGAAGAATGGGGTTTTTGGGGAGGTGGGCTAGTGCACTATAGACCCCTGTGGTGCGGCCTAAGCTTTATTTTCCTTACATTTATTTTTACTTTTATACTTTAAGTAGTTCTGAAAGCAGTACTTTTACACTTTTAGTGAGGTAAAAAGCTTGAGTTGATACCCTAGTATCTATACCTCTACCTGAGTAATGAATGTGAATACTTTTGACACCTTTGAGGGCGTAACAGTATATCATTAAAAAATACTTTTTAAAACAAATTCTGCTCCATTTTCATGTTTTTTTATTACTTTTTTATTTCTGCACAGAGAATTGTGGGTAACCGAGGTCTGGAAGGATGCATCAGCTGTGTCTGAACGTGGGCTGCAGTCAGTGCTTAATTTGTAAATCATCAGGTAATGGAACACTAATTGTGGGGTGATCCAGCAAGTGGGCAGTGATGGAAAAGGTCCAGGAACACTTTGGGTGTGTCTCAAATCCTACTGAGCTCCTACTTAGGCAGCATTGTACGCCATAGTACGCGCTCCCGACATGTAGACTGTCGCAATTCTTACATAACTTAAACATGCTGCTACTGAGGAACCTTATTTAGACCTGATTTTAAGATTCAAGATTCAAGATGGCTTGTGAGTAGAAACTGTTTAAGGAAGAGAAAGAAAGAAAGAAAGAAATAAAGAAAGAAAGAAAGAAAAAGAAAAAAAGAGAAAAATAAAAGAAAGACAAATACAAAAACGAAAATAAAATAAAGAAAGAATAAAAACAGAAAGAAAGGAAAAAAGGAAGAAAGTAAGGAAAAGAAGGAACGAAAAGAAATTAAAAGAAAGTAAAGAAAGAAAGGAAGAAAGAAAGAAAGAAAGAAAGAAAAAGAAAAAAGAGAAAAATGAAAGACAAATACAAAAACGAAAATAAAATAAAGAAAGAATACAAACAGAAAGAAAGGAAAAAGGAAGAAAGTAAGGAAAAGAAGGAACGAAAAGAAATTAAAAGAAAGTAAAGAAAGAAAGAAAAAGAAAAAAGAGAAAAATAAAAGACAAATACAAAAATGAAAATAAAATAAAGAAAGAATACAAACAGAAAGAAAGGAAAAAAGGAAGAAAGTAAGGAAAAGAAGGAACGAAAAGAAAGTATAGAATTAAAGAAAGAAAGAAAGAAAGAAAGAAAGAAAGAAGGAAAGAAAGAAAGGAAAATAAAAGAAAGAAAGAAAGAAAGAAAGAAAGAAAGAAAGGAAAATAAAAGAAAGAAAGAAAGAAAGAAAGAAAGAAAGAAAGGAAAATAAAAGAAAGAAAGAAAGAAAGAAAGTAGGAAAGAAAGGAAAATAAAAGAAAGAAAGTACGGAAAAGAAAAAGAAGGAAAGTAAAAGAAAAGATAAAGAAGGGTGGAAAGAAAAAAGAAAGGCAGTCTTATTTTACCCTGATTTTAAGGAAGCTTCCTCAGCCACTAAGACGCAGTCTCTCTCTAACTAGAGCGTCTCAGTAATCTGTTTTATGAGGAGAGAACACTGATACTTACACACTCACTACCTAGACAGCCTACTTAGACACTCACTAGGGTTTGAGACACATCCACAGTGTCTCTTCAAGTGTCTACATAACATAGTAGCATTCTATGCAATAATATAGAGCTCGCTTTAATGAATGCAGTAAGAGCTGCAACCATGAAATCTCAGAGATGCCACTGGAGGACTAGAACATGCTAGAACATGGTGTCCTACAAATAAACCAAACAAAAATAACCAATAACCAAACAACAACAATACATATACGAAGACTGCCTAACCTTCTAATTATTCAAATTACTCCACTCAATTTCACGATTTGCTCTGCTGGTCTGTGGCAGTTCGGTGTCCTTTAATAATCCAAGATCGCACACGTGGCACAGGGTTGACTTGTACGAGTGGTGGACCAACAAGTTTCATAAACAGGAGAGATGATAACATACTTTATAAATAAATCCCCATGTTATAAACAAAAAAACATCAGAGAGGTGCTGAATCCATATAAACAAGTTCCGGAACGCATGTACTCGAAATACGAGAGGTGCTGGATCTTGTTCTGGCAATTAAGCTCTGGCTGCAGTTCTAGGCTGTATAAGAAGGTCCCTCACTTTGGAAAAGCCTCCTATGATGATGGAGAAATGCAGCCTAGACTTTAGAATGCAGGTAACGTTCTTAACAAATCTGTAGCTATTTTTCTTTCACTGGCTCACTAACCACACGTCCAACCGTGTGAGCCAGTTATACAGCAATAAATAATAAATGTGCAAAACGTTTTTATGCCTACAGTTAGAAAGAAAGGATGAAGCATAGTTCCGTCTTACACCTGCCATGTTTATACTTTTAGAGACCAACATACCTCGTGTTTCAGGTCGATGGTGAAATCTGACTTGGGCGGCTCATATTTCACATAGTCAGCCAGTCTGAAACCCCAAACCACACAAGCTGTTAGGTTAGCAGGTATTCACAGAACGTAACAAGAGCCTGAGTGATATAAACAATTCAGAATCTATATCATATATAAAAATATAGAAGAGCTAAAAATTCCAATTAGCAACAATACAGTATCTGATCAATAAGTGTGTGTTCACCAGTAAAAACAGCAGATCTGATTAGAACAGGTGTAAATAATCAGACATACAATACAAAGTAACATGAATATGTTACTGTGAGAGAAGTAGATCAGATCTTGATCCAGTTTGAAGAACAAAGTTAGGTTCCAGATTTCTCCTGGACGCCCCAGACATTGTATGAATGTGTTCAGTTCCTTCAGCAGCAAATCTTGATTTAGCTTAATGAAGTACTGAGCAGTCAAAGCAGGTATTAGATGAGAACTGATAATAATACTGGGTTGTTTAGGAGAAGCTTGGAAAGAGTTAATAAACACACTGACGTATGTAAAACACTACTTACTCTATTAATACTGATTAATATTTAATAATAAAGTGTAAAAGCTCTACTTACTCTATTAATACTGATTAATATTTAATAATAAAGTGTAAAAGCTCTACTTACTCTATTAATACTGTTTAATATTTAATAATAAAGTGTAAAAGCTCTACTTACTCTATTAATACTGATTAATATTTAATAATAAAGTGTAAAAGCTCTACTTACTCCATTAATACTGTTTAATATTTAATAATAAAGTGTAAAAGCTCTACTTACTCTATTAATACTGATTAATATTTAATAATAAAGTGTAAAAGCTCTACTTATTCTATTAATAATGTTTAATATTTAATAATAAAGTGTAAAAGCACTACTTACTCTATTAATACTGATTAATATTTAATAATAAAGTGTAAAAGCACTACTTACTCTATTAATACTGATTAATATTTAATAATAAAGTGTCAAAGCACTACTTACTCTATTAATACTGATTAATATTTAATAATAAAGTGTAAAAGCATTACTTACGCTATTAATACTGATTAATATTTAATAATAAAGTGTAAAAGCTCTACTTACTCTATTAATACTGTTTAATATTTAATAATAAAGTGTAAAAGCTCTACTTACTCTATTAATACTGTTTAATATTTAATAATAAAGTGTAAAAGCTCTACTTACTCTATTAATACTGATTAATATTTAATAATAAAGTGTAAAAGCTCTACTTATTCTATTAATAATGTTTAATATTTAATAATAAAGTGTAAAAGCACTACTTACTCTATTAATACTGATTAATATTTAATAATAAAGTGTAAAAGCACTACTTACTCTATTAATACTGATTAATATTTAATAATAAAGTGTCAAAGCACTACTTACTCTATTAATACTGATTAATATTTAATAATAAAGTGTAAAAGCATTACTTACTCTATTAATACTGATTAATATTTAATAATAAAGTGTAAAAGCATTACTTACTCTATTAATACTGACTAATATTTAATAATAAAGTGTAAAAGCTCTACTTACTCTATTAATACTGTTTAATATTTAATAATAAAGTGTAAAAGCACCACTTACTCTATTAATACTGGTTATAATTTAATAATAAAGTGTAAAAGCTCTACTTACTCTATTAAAACTGTTTAATATTTAATAATAAAGTGTAAAAGCACCACTTACTCTATTATTACCGGTTAATATTTAATAATAAAGTGTAAAAGCTCTACTTACTCTATTAATACTGATTAATATTTAATAATAAAGTGTAAAAGCACTACTTACTCTATTAATACTGTTTAATATTTAATAATAAAGTGTAAAAGCACTACTTACTTTATTAATACTGTTTAATATTTAATAATAAAGTGTAAAAGCTCTACTTACTCTATTAATACTGTTTAATATTTAATAATAAAGTGACTCCAAAAGTAAATAAAAGTTTTGATTACAGAGTAATAAATAAACTGTCCCTCAGTTCTCAACTGTCATACAGTCACAAACCAAAAAAGTCTAATATTATTTGGACCTCAATATACGGGTCAGGTCCTAAAGTCATTGTGATATGAGGACAGGCAGCCCTACAGTGACCAATCTCACCTCTTGACCAGTGGACAGCTGAGGGCCCAGCCAGCAATAAAGTCAGGGTAGCCGAAAGCAGCGGGCTCTTCAGAGAAAGCGTAGTGGTGGACGATCGTCGCTTCAACATCGCGCAGGGCCCTTCCCAGAAACCACTCCTACCAGAACAGGAGAGTTAAAAACTGGTGATCAGCACCTCTGACTTCAATTAGTACAAAACATGGTCCTTAAACAGACAGTCCTCCTACACCACCATACTAACCACTACACAACCATACTGACCACTGCACCACCATACTAACCACTACACCACCATACTAACCACTACACCACCATACTAACCACTACACCACCATACTGACCACTGCACCACCATACTAACCACTACACCACCATACTAACCACTACACCACCATACTGACCACTGCACCACCATACTAACCACTACACCACCTTACTAACCACTACACCACCATACTAACCACTGCACCACCATACTAACCACTACACCACCATACTAACCACTACACCACCATACTGACCACTGCACCACCATACTAACCACTACACAACCATACTAACCACTACACCACCGTACTAACCACTACACCACCATACTAACCACTACACCACCATACTAACCACTACACCACCATACTGACCACTGCACCACCATACTAACCACTACACCACCTTACTAACCACTACACCACCATACTGACCACTGCACCACCATACTAACCACTACACCACCATACTAACCACTACACCACCATACTGACCACTGCACCACCATACTAACCACTACACCACCTTACTAACCACTACACCACCATACTAACCACTGCACCACCATACTAACCACTACACCACCATACTAACCACTACACCACCATACTGACCACTGCACCACCATACTAACCACTACACAACCATACTAACCACTACACCACCGTACTAACCACTACACCACCATACTAACCACTACACCACCATACTAACCACTACACCACCGTAATAACCACTACACCACCATACTAACCACTACACCACCATACTAACCACTACACAACCATACTAACCACTACACCACCATACTAACCACTACACCACCGTAATAACCACTACACCACCGTACTAACCACTACACCACCATACTAACCACTACACCACCGTAATAACCACTACACCACCGTACTAACCACTACACCACCATACTGACCATTACACCACCATACTAACCACTACACCACCATACTAACCACTACACCACCTTACTAACCACTACACCACCATACTAACCACTACACCACCATACTAACCACTACACCACCTTACTAACCACTACACCACCATACTAACCACTACACCACCATACTAACCACTACACCACCATACTAACCACTACACAACCATACTAACCACTACACCACCATACTAACCACTACACAACCATACTAACCACTACACAACCATACTAACCACTACACCACCATACTAACCACTACACCACCGTAATAACCACTACACCACCATACTAACCACTACACCACCATACTAACCACTACACAACCATACTAACCACTACACCACCGTACTAACCACTACACCACCATACTAACCACTACACCACCGTAATAACCACTACACCACCGTACTAACCACTACACCACCGTCCTAACCACTACACCACCATACTAACCACTACACCACCGTAATAACCACTACACCACCATACTAACCACTACACCACCATACTAACCACTTCACAACCATACTAACCACTACACCACCATACTAACCACTACACCACCGTAATAACCACTACACCACCGTACTAACCACTACACCACCGTACTGACCACTACACCACCGTACTAACCACTACACCACCGTACTAACCACTACACCACCATACTAACCACTACACCACCGTACTAACCACTACACCACCGTACTAACCACTACACAACCATACTGACCACTACACCACCGTACTGACCACTACACCACCATACTAACCACTACACCACCGTACTAACCACTACACCACCGTACTGACCACTACACCACCATACTGACCACTACACCACCATACTGACCACTACACCACCATACTGACCACTACACAACCATACTGACCACTACACCACCGTACTAACCACTACACCACCGTACTAACCACTACACCACCGTACTAACCACTACACCACCATACTGACCACTACACCACCATACTGACCACTACACCACCATACTAACCACTACACCACCATACTGACCACTACACCACCATACTAACCACTACACCACCATACTAACCACTACACCACCATACTAACCACTACACAACCATACTGACCACTACACCACCATACTAACCACTACACCACCATACTAACCACTACACAACCATACTGACCACTACACCACCATACTAACCACTACACAACCATACTGACCACTACACCACCATACTGACCACTACATCACCGTACTACCCACTACACAACCGTACTGACCACTACACAACCGTACTGACCACTACACCACCATACTAACCACTACACAACCATACTGACCACTACACCACCATACTGACCACTACACCACCATACTGACCACTACACAACCATACTGACCACTACACCACCATACTAACCACTACACCACCGTACTAACCACTACACCACCATACTGACCACTACACCACCATACTGACCACTACACCACCATACTGACCACTACACCACCATACTAACCACTACACCACCATACTAACCACTACACAACCATACTGACCACTACACCACCATACTAACCACTACACCACCATACTAACCACTACACAACCATACTGACCACTACACCACCATACTAACCACTACACAACCATACTGACCACTACACCACCATACTGACCACTACACCACCGTACTACCCACTACACAACCGTACTGACCACTACACAACCGTACTGACCACTACACCACCATACTAACCACTACACCACCATACTGACCACTACACCACCATACTGACAACTACACAACCATACTAACCACTACACCACCATACTAACCACTACAGCACCATACTGACCACTACACCACCATACTAACCACTACACAACCATACTGACCACTACACCACCATACTAACCACTACACCACCATACTAACCACTACACAACCATACTGACCACTACACAACCATACTGACCACTACACCACCATACTGACCACTACACCACCGTACTACCCACTACACAACCGTACTGACCACTACACCACCATACTAACCACTACACCACCATACTAACCACTACACCACCATACTAACCACTACACAACCATACTGACCACTACACCACCATACTGACCACTACACAACCATACTAACCACTACACCACCATACTAACCACTACAGCACCATACTGACCACTACACCACCATACTAACCACTACACAACCATACTGACCACTACACCACCATACTAACCACTACACCACCATACTAACCACTATACAACCATACTGACCACTACACCACCATACTGACCACTACACCACCATACTAACCACTACACCACCATACTAACCACTACACCACCATACTAACCACTACACAACCATACTGACCACTACACCACCATACTGACCACTACACCACCATACTAACCACTACACCACCATACTGACCACTATACCACCATATTGACCACTACACCACCATACTAACCACTACACCACCATACTAACCACTACACCACCATACTAACCACTACACCACCATACTAACCACTACACAACCATACTGACCACTACACCACCATACTAACCACTACACCACCATACTAACCACTACACAACCATACTGACCACTACACCACCATACTAACCACTACACAACCATACTGACCACTACACCACCATACTGACCACTACACCACCGTACTACCCACTACACAACCATACTGACCACTACACCACCATACTGACCACTACACAACCATACTGACCACTACACCACCATACTAACCACTACACAACCATACTGACCACTACACAACCATACTAACCACTACACCACCATACTAACCACTACACCACCATACTGACCACTACACCACCATACTAACCACTACACAACCATACTGACCACTACACCACCATACTGACCACTACACCACCATACTAACCACTACACAACCATACTGACCACTACACAACCATACTGACCACTACACCACCATACTGACCACTACACAACCATACTGACCACTACACCACCATACTAACCACTACACAACCATACTGACCACTACACAACCATACTAACCACTACACCACCATACTAACCACTACACCACCATACTGACCACTACACCACCATACTAACCACTACACAACCATACTGACCACTACACCACCATACTGACCACTACACCACCATACTAACCACTACACAACCATACTGACCACTACACAACCATACTGACCACTACACCACCATACTGACCACTACACCACCATACTAACCACTACACCACCATACTAACCACTACACCACTATACTAACCACCACACCACCATACTAACCACTACACCACCATACTAACCACTACACCACCGTACTAACCACTACACCACCATACTAACCACTACACCACCGTACTACCCACTACACAACCATACTGACCACTACACCACCATACTAACCATTACATCACCCTACTAACCACTACACCACCATACTGACCACTACACCACCATACTAACCACTACACCACCATACTGACCACTACACCACCATACTAACCACTACTAACCACTACACCACCATACTGACCACTACACCATCGTACTAACCACTACACCACCATACTGACCACTACACCACCGTACTAACCACTACTAACCACTACACCACTGTACTGACCACTACACCACCATACTAACCACTACACCACCATACTAACCACTACACCACCATACTGACCACTACTAACCACTACACCATCGTACTAACCACTACACCACCATACTGACCACTACACCACCGTACTAACCACTACTAACCACTACACCACCATACTAACCACTACACCACTGTACTGACCACTACACCACCATACTAACCACTACACCACCATACTAACCACTACACCACCATACTGACCACTACACCACCATACTAACCACTACACCACCATACTAACCACTACTAACCACTACACCATCGTACTAACCACTACACCTCCGTGCTAAACACTAGTGGCCAGCATGGTGGTGTAGGGGTTGGAACTCTCTATATGTCCGAGCTGTGGATTTCCTACCAATAAGGCATTAGAGCCTTGTTTAGTCCCCGTCCCAAGTTTTTTGGAATGTTTTGTGGACCCAACATGCAGGAATGGATGTACATTAACAAATGAAATGACGTTAACCACAAAAACCTGAAATATTTTGGGTTCAGACTGTCTATAATAAAATAAAAGTCAAAGTAAATGTAGGAAAAATAATTTTTACAAACTTGTTACAAATTATTATGCAAAATTAAGTATCTGTTTATTTGCTGCATGGATCATTTCTCAGATAAATAAATATCAAATATCATACATACAGATCAAGATACATACTGATGTATGAGTCCTTCGTTTAGATTACTGAAGCGACTCTCTCTTCTGTTACACTTGTAGGTACAGTTTCTGCCAGTATTCCCTCCTGGAGCTGCTGATCTGAGACATACTGATGCCCACCCTTATAGATCTTCCTTTCAGAGATGCTCCACAGCTTTTCAGTAGGACTGAGGTGAAAGGATGGAGGTCATAGAGAGGGTGATGGTGGCAGTACCATGATTATTTCCTCCTTTTATGCCCAGAGCGAGAGGTCAGTGGTGTTTCTGGCAGGCGAATAATAAAGATTATTCTGGAAGGTCCGACTCTTTGTTTAATGCAATGGTCAGAACTCTGCATATCTAGCAGAGGTCAGTTTGACCCCCTTAGGAACCCTAAAGGAACCTACCATCTCACTTCCCAATATTCTGGCCCAAACCACCACACCAACACCTCCTAGCTGAAGTCTTCTTGGAACAGGGTGGAGATTCACCAGCAATCCAGAACTCCTGGACCTATCTACCTGGACCTGCTCAGCATTCCTCAGTGAATAAAACTAATTAAAAATGAGACTTCAGTTCCTTCTAAGCACCTGTAGTTTTGCTTTCTGCACACCAACCAGCCTCCATCCTCCATCAAGAGGTTCTAAAAGCTTCAAAGACACCAGCAGCCTCAAATACCTTTCAGCTGCTTAACAGTGTATCTGCCCTCTTAATAGCTTTAACTCGCCGTCAGAAACTTTCCTTAGTCAGTCTTTAACGTCTGTGCTCACATCTTTTCACAGTTTGGTGATCTCAGATTCACGCTCTTCATCGTTAGGAAGATAAGAACTGTGACTTGACTAATAATATGGAACAGTCTCTTTAAGCAAACCCGTTCAGAATGCTCACTGCAGATATTTCAGTACATATATAGAATAAAACAAACTACATGCTAACTATATATAATATTACTACACATAATATTACTACATATAATATCACTGCATATAATATTACTACATATAATATTACTACACATAATATTACTACATATAATATTACTACATATAATAGCACTGCATATAATATTACTACACATAATATTACTACACATAATAGCACTGCATATAATATTACTACACATAATATTACTACATATAATATCACTGCATATAATATTACTACATATAATATTACTACACATAATATTACTACACATAATAGCACTGCATATAATATTACTACACATAATATTACTACATATAATATCACTGCATATAATATTACTACATATAATATTACTACATATAATAGCACTGCATATAATATTACTACACATAATATTACTACACATAATAGCACTGCATATAATATTACTACACATAATATTACTACACATAATAGCACTGCATATAATATTACTACACATAATATTACTACATATAATATTACTACATATAATATTACTACATATAATATTACTACATATAATAGCACTGCATATAATATTACTACACATAATATTACTACATATAATAGCACTGCATATAATATTACTACACATAATATTACTACACATAATAGCACTGCATATAATATTACTACACATAATATTACTACATATAATAGCACTGCATATAATATTACTACACATAATATTACTACACATAATAGCACTGCATATAATATTACTACACATAATATTACTACATATAATATTACTACATATAATATTACTACATATAATATTACTACATATAATAGCACTGCATATAATATTACTACACATAATATTACTACATATAATAGCACTGCATATAATATTACTACACATAATATTACTACACATAATAGCACTGCATATAATATTACTACACATAATATTACTACATATAATATAACTACATATAATATTACTACATATAATATTACTACATATAATATAACTACATATAATATTATTACATATAATATTACTACATATAATATTACTACATATAATATTACTACATATAATATAACTACATATAATATTACTACATATAATATTACTACATATAATATTACTACATATAATATTACTACATATAATATAACTACATATAATATTACTACATATAATATTACTACATATAATATTACTACATATAATATTACTACATATAATATAACTACATATAATATTACTACATATAATATTACTACATATAATATTACTACATATAATAGCACTGCATATAATATTACTACATATAATATTACTACATATAATATAACTACATATAATATTACTACATATAATATTACTACATATAATATAACTACATATAATATTACTACATATAATATTACTACATATAATATTACTACATATAATAGCACTGCATATAATATTACTACATATAATATTACTACATATAATATTACTACATATAATATTACTACATATAATATTACTACATATAATATCACTACATATAATATTACTACATATAATATTACTACATATAATATAACTACATATATATTACTACATATAATATTACTACTTATAATATTACTACATATAATATCACTGCATATAATATTACTACATATAATATTACTACATATAATATTACTACATATAATATTACTACATATAATATTACTACATATAATATTACTACATATAATATTACTACATATAATATTACTACATATAATATTACTACATATATAGCACTGCATATAATATACTACAAATAATATTACTACATATATTACTACATATAATATTACTACACTATAATATTACTACATATAATATTACTACATATAATATTACTTACATATAATATTACTACACATAATATTACTACATATAATATTACTACACATATATTACTACATAGACTATAACTACATATAATATTACTACATATAATATTACTACATATAATATTACTACATATATAATTACTACATATAATATTACTACATAGTAATATAACTACATATAATATTACTACATATAATATTACTACATATAATATTACTACATATAATATTACTACATATAAATTACTACATATAATATAACTACAATAATATTACTACATATAATAGTAACTACATATAATATTACTACATATAATATTACTACATATAATATTACTACATATAATATTACTACATATAATATTACTACACATTATATTACTACATATAATATTACTACAGCATAATATTACTACATATAATATACTACATATAATATTACTACATATAATAGCACTGCATATAATATTACTACATATAATATTACTACATATAATATAACTACATATAATATTACTACATATAATATAACTACATATAATATTACTACATATAATATTACTACATATAATATAACTACATATAATATTACTACATATAATATTACTACATATAATATTACTACATATAATATCACTGCATATAATATTACTACATATAATATTACTACATATAATATTACTACATATAATATTACTACATATAATATTACTACATATAATATTACTACATATAATATTACTACATATAATATTACTACACATAATATTACTACATATAATATTACTACACATAATATTACTACATATAATATAACTACATATAATATTACTACATATAATAGCACTGCATATAATATTACTACATATAATATTACTACATATAATAGCACTGCATATAATATTACTACATATAATATTACTACATATAATAGCACTGCATATAATATTACTACATATAATATTACTACATATAATATTACTACATATAATATTACTACATATAATAGCACTGCATATAATGGATATAATGGTACTATATATACAGTGCTATTATACGTAGTGTTTTATATATATATATATATATATGATGGGCCTCTTAACAAGGTGATGAATCTGATTATTGAGTGAATGCATTTAAAACTTGGTGAAGGACGTGTCTTCCATAGATGTCAATTATCCACCATCATAGTCATCAAGCTTTTGAGAACGTAACCACCGTGTGCAGCACGGACAGCAGCTAGACACACTGGGAGACTCAATAAGGTCCAGGTGGGTGTTCACAGGTGTTCACATCCCACAGCTTCATCCAGAGAAAACCATCAGCATGTATGGTGTACGTGATCTGCAAGGATGGAGACCCAAATCAGCTGAGCGTGTCGTCCACATGGATGAGTGGGTCCAAAGCATGCCACCAAAACATTCCCCAGATTATAACGCTGGCATGTCTGGTTGTGCTGGTTTTGATGGTCTTCTGCCAGAGGGAAGTGTCTGGAAGATGTGATGTCCAGGATGAGAGGGGGGGTCAGCTGTAATTTTGCCAGCATGTTTCTTCACCCTGCTGGTGTAGATGTCCTGAAGCTCCGGCAGATTGCATCCAATGATCCGCTCTTCTGTCCTGAGTGTGCGCTGGAGTTTGGCTCGTTCTTGTGAGGTGGAGGAACCCAACCAGATGGTTATGGATGATGTGAGGATGAACTCAGTGATCGCGGCCATGCAGAAAGTAAAGCTAAACGAAGCTCACAAAGAGGAACCACCTTGTAATGTTGCCACTGCTTTCCACAACACCTAAAGCACATATAGGGGCTGAAGACACTGGAGACACCGAGTGACCAGGCTTTTATTGTCCCAAAACTTCTTAACAGCTTGGTCAGACCGGCCTAGATGGCAGGCAATTTGAGGAAATGACCTCCTGTTTCTCTCAGTCTGATGACTCACCCCTCAAAGTCTGTCAACTGGACAAAATGTCTTCGAGAGCATCGTAGAGGCAGCACGTCCAGCAGCTCTCTCACCAACAGCTGCCTCTGAGAGTCTTTTTATAGGTCAGCTGGAGAAACACATTAATAGCCTGGTGTTGTTTGAAAGTCCCACATTAATATCTGGGTGTTGTTTTCGTCAATGAAATTAACAACCACTTGACGAATGTAAATTAAATTTAATCCATTGACGTGTCTGTTACGTGTCTGTTCCTCAGAATCAGGTCACACTGTATTCTGGAACCGAGCACTCAATAACCTACCATCACATTCCAGACTGGTCTCTGACACAGTCTCTACATTAAGGTCTAGAGCAGAGGTGTTTAATTAGAGTCAGTAGGTCCAGTTAGAGGAGATCTCCTCAGGCCGGTCTGGACCATCATCATCTCTAACGTGTGTTGTGATTCAGTGGTGTATCCTGTTTACTGAAGTAGTCTAGTATCAACATCTCATACCATCAGCTACTGAAACACCAACACATCACACATACTCTTCAGTATATTTCAGTATATTTACTGTTTAAATACTGAACTGAATTAATTATTTATAAAACTCAAATCCACTTTAAGTAAGAGAACAAAAAAGTGGATCTTAAAGTGTTTATTTATAGAGAAAGTAGATAAAACGTGTGTGAAGTGTCTAGAAGATGTGATGTCCAGGATGGGGGGGGTTGGGGGGGGCAGCTGTAATTTTGCCAGGACAATTCTTCACCCTGCTGGTGTAGATGTCCTGAAGCTCTGGTAGATTGCATCCAATGATGCGCTCTGCTGTCCTGATTGTGCGCTGGAGTTTGGCTCGTTCTTGTGAGATGGAGGAACCCAACCCGATGGTTATGGATGAACTGAGGATGGACTGGATGGTCACTGTTGTTAAATATTTTTTACAACCTATGGGGTCTGTTAAAAGCTTGTGGACATTGATGCCACTGAATGCCACAGGGTTTACAAGATTGTTTATGGTTTAGCAACGTCCGTTGCTTAAGGTTTAGGCTTAGCAGATCCTGCCCTAGCCCTAAGCCTTGGAGATATCGGTCTGGCCTGACGGGTCGAGGGTGGTTGACCTATTGAAAGCCTGGACTTAAATGCAGTGTGTTTGCTCGTTTGAAGTTAGACCATGTTCAGACCAGATCAGGGTGTGAGAGCTCTCAGAATGTGCCACGGTATCCAAAAGAATAAAAGCTTAAACTCTGAACTGGTCTCCCTCCAAAACGAAGTTATAACACTGTCATGCAGAAAGCAAAGCTAAGCGAAGCTCACAAAGAGGAACGTGTGCTCAGAAAGATCTCAGAAGTCTAATTTTGATTCGTTTTATTCGCTGAGGAATGCTGAGCAGGTCCAAGTAGATAGGTCCAGGAGTTCTGGATGGCTGGTGAATCGCCACCCTGTTCCAACAAGACGTCAGCTAGGAAGTGTTGGTGTGGTGGTTTGGGCTGGAATATTGGGAAGTGAGATGGTAGGTTCCTTTAGGGTTCCTGAGGGTGTCGAACTGACCTCTGCTGGATATGCAGAGTTCTGACCATTTTCTCTTATTGCATTAAACAAAGAGTCGGGCCTTCCAGAACAATCTTTGTTATTCGCCTGCCAGAAACACCACTGACCTCTCGCTCTGGGCATAAAAGGAGGAAATAATCATGGTACTGCCACCATCACCCCCTCTATGACCTCCATCCTTTCACCTCAGTCCTACTGAAAAGCTGTGGAGCATCTCTGAAAGGAAGATCTATGAGGGTGGGCATCAGTATGTCTCAGAACAGCAGCTCCAGGAGGGAATACTGGCAGAAACTGTACCTACAAGTTTAACAGAAGAGGGAGTCGCTACAGTAATCTAAACGAAAGGCTCATATATCAGTATGTATCCTGATCTGTATGTATGATATTTGATATTTATTTATCTGAGAAATGATGCATGCAGCAAATATAACAGATGTTTTGATGTTTTATTAATGTTATTATGTCCCACTGAACTGCAAAATAATGCGTAATAAGTTGGAATGTTCTGGAAAAGACACATAAAAAATTTTTCTTACTTTTACTTTGGCTTTTATTTCATTACAGACAGTCTAAAAGACAGTTTAAAGCCTTATTGGTAGGTAAGCCGCAACTGGGACATATACAGAGTTCCATTCAGAGTATTTTCAGTCATTTTAAGGAGGTTCTGATTTTGGTATCTGCCCATTTTGCTTTAATGACAGCGGACACTCAAGCTAGCAAGGACTCTATATCGTCGCTGTCCTAACATATAATTTTTTGTCCATTTTGATTTTTCCACTTCATTTGAATGCAGCAGCTGATGTTTACATTGTGTGAAGGTTTCATGATAAACGGGCCAATAGAAATGCTCCAAAATAGCTTGGAAAGAATTTTGGTTCCATTGACTTACACTGAAAGTAAACAAAGTGCATCAGTACGGTGGTGTAGTGGTTAGTATGGTGGTGTAGTGGTTAGTACGATGGTGTAGTGGTTAGTATGGTGGTGTAGTGGTCAGTACGGTGGTGTAGTGGTTAGTATGGTGGTGTAGTGGTTAGTACGGTGGTATAGTGGTTAGTACGGTGGTGTAGTGGTTAGTACGGTGGTGTAGTGGTTAGTACGGTGGTGTAGTGGTCAGTACGGTGGTGTAGTGGTCAGTACGGTGGTGTAGTGGTCAGTACGGTGGTGTAGTGGTTAGTATGGTGGTATAGTGGTTAGTAAGGTGGTGTAGTGGTTAGTACGGTGGTGTAGTGGTTAGTACGGTGGTGTAGTGGTCAGTACAGTGGTGTAGTGGTTAGTATGGTGATGTAGTGGTTAGTATGGTGGTGTAGTGGTTAGTATGGTGGTGTAGTGGTAGGTACGGTGGTGTAGTGGTTAGTATGGTGATGTAGTGGTTAGTATGGTGGTGTAGTGGTTAGTATGGTGGTGTAGTGGTTAGTATGGTGGTGTAGTGGTCAGTACAGTGGTGTAGTGGTTAGTATGGTGATGTAGTGGTTAGTATGGTGGTGTAGTGGTTAGTATGGTGGTGTAGTGGTCAGTACGGTGGTGTAGTGGTCAGTACGGTGGTGTAGTGGTCAGTACGGTGGTGTAGTGGTCAGTACGGTGATGTAGTGGTTAGTATGGTGGTGTAGTGGTTAGTATGGTGGTGTAGTGGTTAGTATGGTGGTGTAGTGGTCAGTACGGTGGTGTAGTGGTTAGTACGGTGGTGTAGTGGTCAGTACAGTGGTGTAGTGGTCAGTACAGTGGTGTAGTGGTTAGTATGGTGGTGTAGTGGTTAGTATGGTGGTGTAGTGGTCAGTACGGTGGTGTAGTGGTTAGTATGGTGGTGTAGTGGTTAGTACGGTGATGTAGTGGTTAGTACAGTGGTGTAGTGGTTAGTACAGTGGTGTAGTGGTTAGTACGGTGGTGTACTGGTTAGTACGGTGGTGTAGTGGTTAGTACGGTGGTTTAGTTGTCAGTATGGTGGTGTAGTGGTTTGTACAGTGGTGTAGTGGTCAGTATGGTGGTGTAGTGGTCAGTACGGTGGTGTAGTGGTTAGTATGGTGGTGTAGTGGTTAGTATGGTGGTGTAGTGGTTAGTAAGGTGGTGTAGTGGTTAGTACGGTGGTGTAGTGGTTAGTACGGTGGTGTAGTGGTTAGTATGGTGGTGTAGTGGTTAGTATGGTGGTGTAGTGGTCAGTATGGTGGTGTAGTGGTTAGTAAGGTGGTGTAGTGGTTAGTATGGTGGTGTAGTGGTTAGTATGGTGGTGTAGTGGTTAGTATGGTGGTGTAGTGGTTAGTACGGTGGTGTAGTGGTCAGTATGGTGGTGTAGTGGTTAGTATGGTGGTGTAGTGGTTAGTATGGTGGTGTAGTGGTTAGTATGGTGGTGTAGTGGTCAGTACGGTGGTGTAGTGGTTAGTATGGTGGTGTAGTGGTCAGTATGGTGGTGTAGTGGTCAGTACGGTGGTGTAGTGGTCAGTATGGTGGTGTAGTGGTCAGTACGGTGGTGTAGTGGTCAGTACGGTGGTGTAGTGGTCAGTACTGGTGGTGTAGTGGTCAGTATGGTGGTGTAGTGGTTAGTATGGTGGTGTAGTGGTTAGTATGGTGGTGTAGTGGTTAGTATGGTGGTGTAGTGGTTAGTACGGTGGTGTAGTGGTTAGTATGGTGGTGTAGTGGTCAGTATGGTGGTGTAGTGGTTAGTATGGTGGTGTAGTGGTCAGTATGGTGGTGTAGTGGTTAGTATGGTGGTGTAGTGGTTAGTACGGTGGTGTAGTGGTTAGTACGGTGGTGTAGTGGTCAGTATGGTGGTGTAGTGGTTAGTATGGTGGTGTAGTGGTCAGTATGGTGGTGTAGTGGTTAGTATGGTGGTGTAGTGGTTAGTACGGTGGTGTAGTGGTTAGTATGGTGGTGTAGTGGTTAGTACGGTGGTGTAGTGGTCAGTATGGTGGTGTAGTGGTTAGTACGGTGGTGTAGTGGTCAGTATGGTGGTGTAGTGGTCAGCACTGTCTCCTCACAGTAAGATGATCTGGGTTGGATTCCCGGTCTGGGTGGTTCTGTGTGGAGTGTGTATGTTCTCTCTGTGTTTGAGTGGGTTCCTCCGGGTACTCCGGTTTCCTCCCACAGTCCAAACACATGCATGTTAGGATCCTCACTCTAAACTGCCCGTAGGTGTGGTTGTTTGTTGGCCATGTGATGAACTGGAGACCTGTCCATGGTGACCCTGCTTTTGCTCGATGACTCTGGGATTGGCTCTAGCCCCCCCGTGACCCCGACTTCTGGGATGAAGCAGATGATGATGGATGGATGTTTTAGAATAGTGGCCCAGAACTGTCTAGATTTATTCTTCATTTGTTTTCATTTTGTGTTAAAATCTTATAAGTGAGAGACACAGCTGGCTACTGCTGAGATGATCTCATCTGTTAATTATCAAAGTCCTCCAGGCGTTAAACCAGCTGTGCTGTGATGTGGCCGGCCATAAATACACAGTGCTTAGACTCTGCAGGACAGGAGCTGATGTTTAACTCCAGTAACCTCCACACTGGGCTTTATTTAGTTTAGCTTTAAGGCTCAGGCCCAAACTGGCCAAGCACATGCGAGATAAACTCACCCTCCCCGAGCTGAATCTCCTGAGCACCCGCAGCAATTTGACCAAATCCACGACCGTCTCCTCCTCCAGGAAGAAGATCCATGATGAACTCCGACAGTAGCCTTCAGCCAGGCTGGAAAACAATTACACAACATGTGCAAACACTGATTAAACAAACAACAACAACAATGCGTCCAGTTCTGCTGTCTGGGTTTCCAATTTACTGAGACACAAATGAGAAGCCAATATAAATGAACCCTTCAGAACAGAGAAGAACTTTCTTTCAGCCTTAGCTTATATTTACTCAGTAAACACTTTATTATTAAATATTAATCAGTATTAATAGAGTAAGTAGAGCTTTTCCACTTTATTATTAAATATTAATCAGTATTAATAGAGTAAGTAGAGCTTTTACACTTTATTATTAAATATTAATCAGTATTAATAGAGTAAGTAGTGCTTTTACACTTTATTATTAAATATTAATCAGTATTAATAGAGTAAGTAGAGCTTTTACACTTTATTAAATATTAATCAGTATTAATAGAGTAAGTAGTGCTTTTACAGTTTATTAAATATTAATCAGTATTAATAGAGTAAGTAGTGCTTTTACAGTTTATTATTAAATATTAATCAGTATTAATAGAGTAAGTAGTGCTTTTACACTTTATTATTAAATATTAATCAGTATTAATAAAGTAAGTAGAGCTTTTACACTTTATTAAATATTAATCAGTATTAATAGAGTAAGTAGAGCTTTTACACTTTATTATTAAATATTAATCAGTATTAATAGAGTAAGTAGAGCTTTTACACTTTATTATTAACTATTAATCAGTATTAATAGAGTAAGTAGAGCTTTTGCACCTCATTATTAAATATTAATCAGTATTAATAGAGTAAGTAGAGCTTTTACACTTTATTATTAAATATCAATCAGTACTAATAGAGTAAGTAGAGCTTTTACACTTTATTATTAAATATTAATCAGTATTAATAGAGTAAGTAGTGCTTTTACACTTTATTATTAAATATTAATCAGTATTAATAGAGTAAGTAGTGCTTTTACAGTTTATTATTAAAAATTAAACAGTATTAATACAGTAAGTAGTGCTTTTACAGTTTATTATTAAATATTAAACAGTATTAATAGAGTAAGTAGAGCTTTTACACTTTATTATTAAATATTAATCAGTATTAATAGAGTAAGTAGTGCTTTTACACTTTATTATTAAATATTAATCAGTATTAATAGAGTAAGTAGAGCTTTTACACTTTATTATTAAATATTAAACAGTATTAATACAGTAAGTAGTGCTTTTACACTTTATTATTAAATATTAAACAGTATTAATACAGTAAGTAGTGCTTTTACACTTTATTATTAAATATTAATCAGTATTAATAGAGTAAGTAGAGCTTTTACACTTTATTATTAAATATTAATCAGTATTAATAAAGTAGTGCTTTTACAGTTTATTATTAAATATTAAACAGTATTAATACAGTAAGTAGTGCTTTTACACTTTATTATTAAATATTAAACAGTATTAATAGAGTAAGTAGTGTTTTTCATACGTCAGTGTGTTTATTTAACTCTTTCCAAGCTTCTCCTAAACAACCCAGTATTATTATCAGTTCTCATCTAATACCTGCTTTGACTGCTCAGTACTTCATTAAGCTAAATCAAGATTTGCTGCTGAAGGAACTGAACACATTCATACAATGTCTGGGGCGTCCAGGAGAAATCTGGAACCTAACTTTATTCTTCAAACTGGATCAAGATCTGATCTACTTCTCTCACAATAACATATTCATGTTACTTTGTATTGTATGTCTGATTATTTACATCTGTTCTAAGATATTTACATCAGATCTGCTGTTCTTACTGGTGAACTTACAGTTATTGATCAGACAACACGTTTACACTATCAGCTCAGGTCCCTCAGACTTTATATAGACTTTATATATATAGGATGCAGGTCTGTTTGTATAAACTGGTCTATGTCTGCAGCACAAATCTCTGACTTCTACACTCGGATAAACAGCCAGTCTCACCGAGGCAGCGCAGGAAGAATCCCCCAGTTTCCAGCATATTCTGACAGCTCGTGGAGGAACACAACATCTGGCGAGCCCTGCGAGACACAACACACAGACCTGCTGATGCCTTTGATTTCCCTGGATGGCAGGCATTTTCCAAACATTTACCATTCCTCCGCTGCTGAAACAAGCCTACGCAGGTTTTCTGACAAATGCCAACTGTTGCTACGATAAAAGAGCAATTGAGCAGTTCCTCAGAGACTCCGGCGGCGGTACAGTCCGAAAGAGCTGGCATATATTTATTATTATCATTATTATTATTATTATTATTAAGTAAGAGTGAGTGATATGGGTGAAAAATAGTGTTGCACCGATATCGATACTGTATCGGTATCGGTGCCGATACTGGCACTTACACACAGTATCGTATCGGCAGTACCATGAAGCATGAAGCCAACAGCATGTCCGCGGTGTGGAAGTACTTCTTGGCTGCAAAATTTGAAACACCAGCATTTCGAGGGGTGGCACGACCGGCGAAGACTTCAAAACATCAAATTAAATTAAGCATTTAAAGCAAAACTACGTCAAAGAACACAGCGACTTCATTCAAGCAAGCACAAAATACAACATATAAAAAGTGGAACCCTAGAAATATCAGGATTTATAGCCATATATCGAGCATTTAAGTCAGAGTTGGTATCGGTACTCTGTATCGGCAGATACCTGAAAAAGTGGTATCGGTATTCGTATCGGTAAGAAAAAACTGGTATCGATGCATCCCTAGTGAAAAACACTGGTCACCTCTGTGGTCAATCTAAGCTAAATCTAATCAGCTTCAAAGACTGAGCTCTTGCTCCTCTGACATCATTGACCAAAGCCTCTAAATGGTGTTCCTCAGTTGGAGTCATCGCCTCCACTCCTGACTGGACCCAAACATACGTCAGTGGACAGTCCCTCGTCACTCTGATGAAGAAGCAAGGGACACATAGACTCACACTCAAAGCTCTCATGTGAGGTGTTTCCTCTCGTAGACGGGGTTATTTCATTAATACTTAATGATCATCTTCGAATAATCTTTGTGGTGGACCCCCACAGGACCACCACAGAGCAGAGACCATTACGGGGGTGGGTCATTCGCAGCACTGCAGAGTACGTGTTAGTGTGTCCTGTGGGCGGCGTCCTGTGTCCACTGATGAAGGACTAGAGGAACACAAACTGTGCAGCAGCAGATGAGCTACTGTCTCTGACTTTACATCTACAAGGTGGACCAGCAAGTAGTAGGAGTGTCTAATAGAGTGGACAGTGAGTGGACACAGTGTTTAAACACTCCAGCAGCAGCACTGCTGTGTCTGATCCACACATCAGTGTCACTCTGTGGTGGTCCTGTGGGGGTCCTGATCATTAAAGAACAGAGTAATAAAGTATACAGAGAATCAGATGAACTACAGTCTGTAAGTGGAGCTCCTGGATGGTCAGTGGAGCTCCTGTATGGTCAGTGGAGCTGATACACTGATGTCTCGCTTATTAACGAAGAGGATATTTGCTGAGCTGAAAACTTTAATTTGTTTTTTTTTCCTCCTTAAAGGCTTAAAGTCTTTATCCAGCCTACACATCTTCACAGGCCTCATCACTAACGCTCTGCTTAAACACCAGAGGCTGTATTACAGAACCTTCTAATCTTCTCTACCAAGTAGGATCAAGATAAGACTTTTTAAAAGATTACAGAAGCCAAGCTTATCTTCAACTAGGAGTTTTATCTGAGGCTACAGCATCTTAAGTTCCGCTCAGTCAAAGTAATAATCAACTTTTTTAATGTCAACAACTGATGACAGCACAGCTGAAACGTAAACACGTGATCAGATATAATGTTAAAGTGTAAGTTAATCATAAGCAGTGCATGAAGGACCAGATGATTAGGCTGGTAGACGGATGGACAGATGAACTAATGGACAGCAGACGAATGAACAATGCTGGTTTATGGATAAACAAATGAACAGCCCACTCAGTTTTGTGTGGGCGGGGCAAGAGACAGAATGTGATTGGTCAGGAAGTTCTCATGGAAGTGTAATCCAACATTAACATCACCCAGTGCAAAGGCACTGGAATCTTGACCAGATGTTTGGGAGTAGGGCTCTGGAGTAGTGTTCTGGAGTAGTGTTCGGGGGTAGGGCTCTGGAGTGGTGTTTTGGAGTAGGTCTCTAGAGTAGTGTTCTGGAGTAGTGTTCTAGAGTAGGGCTCTGGAGTAGGCCTCTGGAGGAGTGTTCGGGGGTAGGGCTCTGGAGTAGTGTTCTGAAGTAGGGCTCTGGAGTAGTGTTCGGGGGTGGGGCTCTGGAGTGGTGTTCTGAAGTAGGGCTCTGGAGTAGTGTTTGGGGGTAGGGCTCAGGAGTGGTGTTTGGGAGTAGGGCTCTGGACTAGGGCTCTGGAGTAGTGTTCCAGAGTAGGGCTCTGGAGCATTGTTCTGGAGTAGGGCTCTGGAGTAGTGTTCTGGAGTAGGGCTCTGGAGTAGTGTTTGGGGGTAGGGCTCTTGAGTAGTGTTCGGGGGTAGGGCTCTGGAGTAGTGTTTGGGAGTAGGGCTCTGGAGTAGGGCTCTGGAGTAGTGTTTTGGAGCAGTGTTCTAGAGTAGGGCTCTGGAGTAGTGTTCTGAGTTCTGAGGTAGGGTTCCAGAGTATTGCTCCAGAATAAGGTTCCAGGGAAGGTTTCCAAAGTACAGTTCCAGAGTAGGGTCCCGGAGTATGGTTCCAGAGTAGAACTCTCACAGTATTTAAAACCAAAGCTGCATTTTGGAACGTAACCTCGAGTCTCCTGAGAACATCACAGCGTTCCACCGCTTACCTTTATTGATAGCCCACATGTAGGTCACTCCTCTACGTGAACAGTTCTCAAATCTGAACTTGTATTCAAGAAAAATCCAGAAACAGACCCGGCTGTTCCGGTAGGGCAGCTCAAACCTGTGGCACACACAGGGGGCTGGGCTTCACGCCGTAATCCCCTCAGAGTGCTCGCTGGCACGAGTCTCACTCCGGCTCAGCTGAAGTGCACTCATTGACATTCACCAGGCAAAAGATTTAAACACACAGCGAGAGCAGCGGAGACGTGATGAACCCACATCTGCAGCCCACCAAGCAGCCCACCAACAGCAAATCTGAGTGTACCATCAGACCAAAGGGCAACAGTTTGGTGATGTATCAAACGCAGTTATCAGCCCATACCCCAAACGTAGCTGTAACGTTCTCATCACGTGAGACTGAACTGCTCCTTTAGTTTAGCGCTCGAGCTACGAACACCAGCACACGCTCGGCCCAGACTGAGCTGCTGTGGAACACGTGAAAACAAACTCACTAGACTTCATACCCGTATAACATACAGCTATCAGTAACAGCAGCAAAGCTATAAACACTGGGTTCATCCTGAAGACTCACTCTTCTACACACCTTAGTCCACTCTGGAGAGTCTCACCCACAAGAACACGTCTGCTCAAGATCAATCAACAACTCCAGCCGAGCGCAGGTCTGTTACCTTTCAGCTACGCTGACTGACGGTGATCTCTTTTCATTTCCAATCATATGACTTACGTTTACACACAGAGAAATCTGACCTCCACATTTAACTCACTCCTGCAGTAAAACACACACACACACACACACACACACACACACACACTAGTGAACACACACACTAGGGGGCAGTAAAACACCCATACACACACACACACACACACACACACACAAACACACAAACACACACACACATTAGGGGGCAGTAAAACACCTACACACACACACACTAGTGAACACACACACTAGGGGGCAGTAAAACACACACACACACACACACACACACATTAGGGGGCAGTAAAACACCCACACACACACACACACACACACACACACTAGGGGGCAGTAAAACACACACACACACACAGACACATTAGGGGGCAGTAAAACACCCATATACACACACACACACACACACACACACACACACACATTAGGGGGCAGTAAAACACCCATATACACAAACACACACACACACACACATCAGGGGCAGTGAAACATCCATATACACACACACACACACACACACACACACACACACACACACACACACACACACACACACATTAGGGGGCAGTAAAACACCCATATACACACACACACATACATCAGGGGCGGTGAAACACACACACACACACACACACACAACCAGACACACTAGAGGCAGTGAAACACCCATACACAAACTAAGGTGCAGTGAAACACCCACATACACACACACACACACTAGGGGCAGTGAACCCCCCCCCCAAACACACACACTAGGGGCAGTGTAACACCCACATACATACACATGCATGAAACACCTACATACACACACATATATATGTGTATGTGTGTGTTCACTTGTGTGTGTATGTGGTTGTTGTACTGCACTGGTGAGTTGATGGAGTGGATGGAGTTGATGGAGTGGATGGAGTGGATGGAGTTGATGGAGTTCATGGAGTGGATGGAGATCAGAAAGGCAGGTCATGTGATTTAAAGTGCTGCTCCTTTTCACAGTGATTTTATTCCAGTGTGTTCTGCAGAGAAGGTCACCATCAACCCAGCTTCCCTCAGCACTCCAATCACAACCAAACACAACCACACCTTCAGACTTACTTCTCATAGACGACTGAAAAACCTCCAGAGCGTCTTCACTGCCATCTTTCACAAAGCAAACCCACCGTGCCCGCTGAGCCCCACGCTGAGCTGCTGCATCTGAGAGACTCTGTCTAACTTTGGTTGATGCTGGACGGCAATTAGTGCGAGTTTTCAAAGAGCAGTAATCAAACAGGGTTTTAATGATCTTTAAAATCTGAAGCAGTAGAACTAACTACCAGAGAACTTCACTGTGGTTTACCATAAAACCAGTAAGAACATTTATCTGAACAAACTGGTCTTTCTAGTCTGTTTACACAGTGCAGATAATGTGATAATGTGTTTGCAGTGATTTGTTTGTCTTTTCCTGATATTTCAGTGTCCAACAATTTCCAGGAATCCAACAATGTTGCTTAAGCACCAAGTTTATACAAAATTAGACTAAAGTAAAAATCATGCAAAATAAAAGAGAATAAAAACATAAAGTGGTAACATAACTGATAACTAATGACAGGAACAGAATCAAAATAATATTAAATAAACATTCAATCAAAAATAACATAGAATCTATGTAACAGTATTAAAACAACAATCTGCCCTCAGGAAAAATTGTTGCATCTCCAACTAACCATCTTCCCATCTAACATCTAACATCTAACTATCGTCCCATCTAACCATCTTTTTATCTAACCATCTTACCATCTATTCATATTTCCATCTACCCAACAAACCTAACCAACCGCCCATCTAACCACCTTCCCATCCAACCATATTTCCACCTAACCATCTTCCCATCTTAATATCCAACATACTTCCCATCCAACCAACGTCCCATCCAACCAACCATCCATTTTCCCATCTAAGCATCCTCCCATCTAACCACCTTCCCATCCAACCATATTTCCACCTAACCATCTTCCCATCTTAATATCCAACGTACTTCCCATCCAACCAACGTCCCATCCAACCAACCATCCATTTTCCCATCTAAGCATCCTCCCATCTAACCACCTTCCCATCCAACCATATTTCCACCTAACCATCTTCCCATCCAAATATCGAACGAACTTCCCATCCAAACAACGTCCCATCTGACCAACCATCCATTTTCCCATCTAAGCATCCTCCTATCTAACCATCTTCCCATCTAACTACCTTCCCATCTAACCAACTTCCTATCCAACTAACCAATGAACTTCCCATCCAACCATCCTCCTTTCTAATCACCTTCCCATCTAACCATCTTTTTATCTAACATCTAACTATCGTCCCATCTAACCATCTTTTAATCTAACATCTAACTATCGTCCCATCTAACCATCTTTTATATCTAACCATGGTCCCATCTAACCATCTTTTCATCTAACCATGGTCCCATCTAACCCTTTTTTTATCTAACATCTAACCATTGTCCAATTTAACCATCTTTTCATCTAACCATCCTCCCATCTAATCATATTTCCATCTAACAACCTTCCCATCTAACCACCTTTCCATCTTCCCATCTAATCATCTTTTTATTTAACCAACCTTCCATCTAACCATCTTCCCATCAACCATATTTCCACCTAACCATCTTTCCATCCAAATATCCAACGAACTTCCCATCCAACCAACGTCCCATCTAACCAACCTTCCATTTTTCCATCTAAGCATCTAACCATCCAACCATCTTTTCATTTAACCAACCTTCCATTTTCCCATCTAAGCATCTTCCCATCTAAGCATCTTCCCATCCAAACATCCTCCTATCTAACCACCTTCCCATCTAACCATCTTTTTATCTAACATCTAACCATGGTCCCATCTAACCATCTTTTCATCTAACCATGGTCCCATCTAACCATCTTTTCATCTAACCATGGTCCCATCTAACCATCTTTTCATCTAGCATCTAACCATGGTCCCATCTAACCATCTTTTCATCTAACCATGGTCCCATCTAACCCTCTTTTTATCTAACATCTAACCATTGTCCAATTTAACCATCTTTTCATCTAACCATCCTCCCATCTAATCATATTTCCATCTAACAACCTTCCCATCTAACCACCTTTCCATCTTCCCATCTAACCATCTTTTTATTTAATCAACCTTCCATCTAACCATCTTCCCATCAACCATATTTCCACCTAACCATCTTTCCATCCAAATATCCAACGAACTTCCCATCCAACCAACGTCCCATCTAACCAACCTTCCATTTTTCCATCTAAGCATCTAACCATCCATCTTTTCATTTAACCAACCTTCCATTTTCCCATCTAAGCATCTTCCCATCTAAGCATCTTCCCATCCAAACATCCTCCTATCTAACCACCTTCCCATCTAACCATCTTTTTATCTAACATCTAACCATGGTCCCATCTAACCATCTTTTCATCTAACCATGGTCCCATCTAACCATCTTTTCATCTAACCATGGTCCCATCTAACCATCTTTTCATCTAGCATCTAACCATGGTCCCATCTAACCATCTTTTCATCTAACCATGGTCCCATCTAACCCTCTTTTCATCTAACATCTAACCATTGTCCCATTTAACCATCTTTTCATCTAACCATCCTCCCATCTAATCATATTTCCATCTAAAAACCTTCCCATCTTCCATAACCATCTTTTCATCTAACCATGGTCCCATCTAACCATCTTTTCATCTAACCATGGTCCCATCTAACCATCTTTTCATCTAACCATCTTACCATCTATTCATATTTCCACCTAACCATCTTCCCATCCAAATATCCAACCAACTTTCCATCTAACCAACCTTTCATTTTCCCATCTAAGCATCCTCCCATCTAACCAGCTGGTTAGCATGATGTACTGGATAAAGGAGGAGAGAAAACAACGGAAAATAATCATCCTCCCGATGAAAAGGGGGGGGCTAGTAGGACCACAAAAGAAGGACAGCATGAAAGACAGACAGATACCGTAACAGGTGGCAACAGGGAGGTAGGGAGTCAGACAGAGAAGCTGCAGAGCCTAACATGAAAGGAGGAGAGAAAGCAGGACGCGAGTTATGTGAGCTGGAAAATATATAACAGGTTATAAAGGCCGGGCTCCTCGCATTACTCCAACACTGGAAGACCGTCAGGACTCTGAGAGGATGCAAGTGTGGACCAAATGGTTTTAGAGGCTCAAGCTGCAGACGAGGGTCACGTGCTTCTCACCGACGCAGGTTCTGCAGGACTCGCAGTTCTCTGTGGACGGCAATTACCAGACTGATCGTCTGTCCCTGCTGCTACCCGTATCGTACCAACTGCCTAACCTCAGACCAGCTACCTAACCTCCATTATAGACTCTACTGAAATGAACATGGACTCTAACTAGTTTCTACTAACCTTCTACCTTCATCATCTCTCATCATCATCATTCTCACTGTTTTTCCCCTGTACTATAATTCATCTTAGTGATATCATATTTTAATTATATAAGCCCACCTGAGGAGCTGAACAGAAGTACAAGGTGGTACAGTCAGTATATCAGTACTGTTTGAGTAGTTTGATCAGAGGAGAATGGGTCCCCCCTTGTGAGTCTTGGGATGGGATGGGATGGATGGTATGGGATGGGATGGATGGTATGGGATGGGAGGGGATGGGAGGGGAGGGAGGGGAGTGGATGGGAGGGGATGGGATGGGAGGAGAGGGGATGGGGAGGGGAGCGGATGGAATGGGGAGCGGATGGGAGGGGGAGGGGAGGGGAGGGGGAGCGGATGAGAGGGGAGGGGATGGGAGGGCATGGGACGGGGGAAGGGAAGGGATGGGGGGAGGGGATGGGAGGGGATGGGAGGGGATGGGTAAAAAATGGGATGGGAAACAAAATTCTGGTTCCATTGACTTACATTGAAGATAAAAGTTTTCGTCTACTCCTGTAAAGTTGCTATTTTTGAGATACTTGTTTTTAACTGGACACGAAGTGTCGGAGGGGGCCACCACCGCCTAATGCCCCGCCTAATGCCCCGCCTTTGGGCCAAACCAATCAGTGTGATATATAACTAGAAATCTGAACAATTGTCCTGACCTCAGAACTTATGATATCCATTATAATCTCCTGTTCTGTTTTCCGTCTGCTGCATATTTGCCATACAGATCATCACTATTGATACAGAACATAAATTCTAAAAACCTCACGTACACGCCCGCCGCTTACATTATAAGGGTGTGTTGAGTCAACAGGCTTCTTGTTGTTGGAAATTAATCATACACTACAGATAGATTAGTATAAATGCTGGAGTTCTGCTCTCGAACGCAGTGGCTTAACGTTGCCGCTGCGGTTTATCTCCCCCGAATGAGATCGGTCTACTAAACCCTTTCACGGCTTTTCATATTCCAAATTATAATTATGAAAAGTGATTTAAAAGGCTGGCGGCACACGTGGGGAACAAGCTTTTAGAGGGTCTGATCCAGCCTATTAAGCCTCACCTGGATGCCCCAGAAATTTTAATGAACAGTCTATCATCACATTCCTCTCGATTCTATCAAGAGTAATGAGCGCTGTGACTGACTCAACCTTCATCAACTCATAACCTTCATCTAAAAGATATTCGGTCTAACACTGTCGTACTGAACTTACATCATATCTGACGTCTGAAGTCCTGTCGTGGTGGGATTCGTTTGACCAGAGGAGGTCCGGCCATGTAATAAGTGTGTAATTTGGTTGGCTGAGCCGTACGGGATGAAGGATTTCTGTAATTTCCCCCAAATAGCTTGGATCGAAACATCATCAAGCGGACATCAGCTTAATGTGACAGGCAGCACTAACTGGTATATACCTTAACATTAACGAGTAGGTTATTAAACCACACAGGACAGCAGAGCAGTCCTTTCTACAGGACCAAGTCTGGCTGTTACGTTTGGCTGGTAGTGTATTGAAACTATCCATCCATCCATCCATCCATCCATCCATCCATCCATCCATCCATCCATCCATCCATCCATCCATCCATCCATCCATCCATCCATCCATCCATCCATCCATCCATCCATCCATCCATCCATCCATCCATCCATCCATCCATCCATCCATCCATCCATCCATCCATAGTGAGACGACAGTGCTGACCACTACACTACCGTACTAACCACTACACCACCATACTAACCACTACACCGCCGTACTGACCACTACACCACCATACTAACCACTACACCACCATACTAACCACTACACCGCCGTACTGACCACTACACCACCATACTAACCACTACACCACCATACTAACCACTACACCACCATACTGACCACTACACCACCATACTAACCACTACACCACCATACTAACCACTACACCACCATACTAACCACTACACCACCGTACTAACCACTACACCACCATACTAACCACTACACCACCATACTGACCACTACACCACCGTACTAACCACTACACCACCATACTAACCACTACACCACCATACTAACTACTACACCACCGTACTAACCACTACACCACCGTACTAACCACTACACCACCATACTAACTACTACACCACCGTACTAACCACTACACCACCGTACTAACCACTACACAACCGTACTAACCACTACACCACTATACTAACCACTACACCACCGTACTGACCACTACACCACCGTACTAACCACTACACCGCCGTACTGACCACTACACCACCGTACTAACCACTACACCACTATACTAACCACTACACCACCGTACTAACCACTACACTAATCTTTGAAGTTGTGAGCATGATTGTGTGTGTGTGTGTGTGTGTGTGTGTGTGTGTGTGTGTGTGTAGGTGGTAGAGACCAATCTCTGTCAAAGAAAACAAGAAAAGATCCACACAGACATTCTGTCTCAACAATCAGAGACACTTGAGGACCGACTGTCCCACAACGCCGACCACTGTTTCCAATCAGTACGGCTGAAGCCTGGGCGACGTCGTTAAACACACACATGCTGCATGAGCATCGCGCCATGCGAGTTTCCTCACTAGGCCTGGCCGAGAGCGAGGTAAAGGCGCCCCCTTGTGGCAGGGGCATGCGCTGCGTCAGAGTTTTCTCAGCAGAGCTGCTTTGATTGCAACAACCACTCCATTCGAGAGCTGCCTTTGTATCCACAGCAGATGGAGCGCTGCGCTAAACGTAAACATGACTCCCAGCCCTCCATTCATTCTGCCACGTCCTCTAAAGCAGATCAGAAAGGAAGAACGCCTAGAAGTGTAAGATGCAAATCCTAGATTTGCATGCAGGCTGTTTAAAATTCATGCTAGTATTTGATCTGTGAGAACCGAAACAGTCGTGCGAGCAGGAAACAAAGACCGCGGCTCTGCAGGATGCACGAGTACCTGTTTGAGACTCTGTGCTTGGTGGAAAAGATGTGCTCTCCGCTGCTCTGCCCTCTGGGCGTGGTAGGAGTTCCTCTGGCTCTGAATCACAAATACAACCTCACGGAGCGCTGAGAGAGAGAGAGAGAGAGAGAGAGAGAGAGAGAGAGAGAGAGAGAGAGAGAGAGAGAGAGAGAGAGATATTTAATTCAAGGGAGGTGCAGCGTTTCCCACATATCTCAGACAGCCATGCATGAATACTGAGTCCCATTTTTACAATATACTATGTTTAGTCTATATATATATATATATACACTGTCCACTGTATCAGCTCCACTGACCATACAGGACCTCCACTCACTGCCCACTGTATCAGCTCCACTGACCATACAGGACCTCCACTCACTGTCCACTGTATCAGCTCCACTGACCATACAGGACCTCCACTTACAGACTGTAGTTCATCTGATTCTCTGTATACTTTATTACTCTGTTCTTTAATGATCAGGACCCCCACAGGACCACCACAGAGCAGATACTATTAGAGAGGTGGGTCATTCTCAGCACTGTGTTATTGGGTTATGTGCTGGTGTGAGTAGATCAGACACAGCAGTGCTGCTGCTGGAGTGTTTAAACACCTCAGAGTCACTGATGAAGAACTAGAGGAACACAAACTGTGCAGCAGTAGATGAGCTACTGTCTCTGACTTTACATCTACAAGGTGGACCAGCAAGTAGTAGGAGTGTCTAATAGAGTGGACAGTGAGTGGACACAGTGTTTAAACACTCCAGCAGCAGCACTGCTGTGTCTGATCCTGCACTGTGAGGGTCCTGTGGGGGTCCTGATCATTAAAGAGCAGAGTAATAAAGTATACAGAGAATCAGATGAACTACAGTCTGTAAGTGGAGGTCCTGTATGATCAGTGGAGCTGATACAGTGGACAGTGAGTGTAGATACAAGCAGGTGGTTTTAATGTTATGGCTGATCAGTGTGTATATATATATATATATATATATATATATATATATATAAACATAATTTTTTCCCAGTAATTTAGAAACTACTGGAATGTAACTGAGATCCTGAATCCTCACTAAGTCACTAGACCATGAAACTGCTGCCAGTGACTAGTCCTTGTCCTCCAGCTAAGGATGGGCAAAAGTAATCAACTGGCTGAGCACTTGATATGCAAATACACATTTGACTAGTAAAGTACGACTTACTTTCAGCCCAAGCCTGAAACCACACAGGAGTGAAAATATTCCAATTCATATTCACCCCAATCCCAAATTCACACCTGGATCCAGTGTCCGGCAGGGTCACCAGATTACCTTTCCAACTGTAGTCAATCGGAGAAGCTGCACTGCTCAGAGAGCTTCTAACTGAGAGAACTGACAAACAACGTGGTCTTCCAGACTTATCAGATGCTATAGCATGAGTGTTTAATTAGAGTCAGTAGGTCCAGTTAGAGGAGATCTCCTCAGGCCGGTCCTGACCCTCATCATCTCTAACGTGTGTTGTGATTCAGTGGTGTATCCTGTTTACTGACGTAGTTTAGTATCAGCATCTCATACCATCAACTACTGAAACACCAACACACCACACATACCGTTCAGTATATTTCAGTAGATTTACTGTTTAAATACTGAACTGAAATACTGAACCTTCACCCGATGATGCTAGGATTGGCTCCAGCTTCCACTGACCCCGACTAGCGGGACAAAGGGGAAGATAATGGATAGATGGATATGAGATACATGGCTGCTTTTGTTTTCTTAGAGCACGCCGTCTGACTCGCTTTAGAGCACGCCGTCTGACTCGCTTTAGAGCACGCCGCCTGACTCGCTTTAGAGCACGCCGTCTGACTCGCTTTAGAGCACGCCGTCTGACTCGCTTTAGAGCACGCCGCCTGACTCGCTTTAGAGCACGCCGCCTGACTCGCTTTAGAGCACGCCGTCTGACTCGCTTTAGAGCACGCCGCCTGACTCGCTTTAGAGCACGCCGCCTGACTCGCTTTAGAGCACGCCGCCTGACTCGCTTTAGAGCACGCCGTCTGACTCGCTTTAGAGCACGCCGTCTGACTCGCTTTAGAGCACGCCGTCTGACTCGCTTTAGAGCACGCCGTCTGACTCGCTTTAGAGCACGCCGCCTGACTCGCTTTAGAGCACGCCGCCTGACTCGCTTTAGAGCACGCCGCCTGACTCGCTTTAGAGCACGCCGCCTGACTCGCTTTAGAGCACGCCGTCTGACTCGCTTTAGAGCACGCTGCCTGACTCGCTTTCCGACTGCTGTCTTGGGTAGTCCAGAGCATGTTCACATAACCACAGCTCCCAGCACCTCCTAACAGCTTCAGGCTGGTTTAAAGATGAACATGTACAGGGATTGGACAATGAAACTGAAACACCTGGTTTTAGACCACAATAATTGATTAGTATGGTGTAGAGCCTCCTTTTGCGGCCAATACAGCATCAGTTGGTTTTGGGAATGACATATACAAGTCCTGCACAGCGGTCAGAGGAATTTTAAACCATTCTTCTTGCAGGACAGTGTCCAGGTCACTACGTGATGCTGGTGGAGGAAAATGTTTCCTGACTCGCTCCTCCAAAACACCCCAAAGTGGCTCAATAATATTTAGATCTGGTGACTGTGCAGGCCATGGGAGATGTTCAGCTTCACTTTCATGTTAATCGAACCATCTTTCTCCAGTCTTGCTGTGTGTATTGGTGCATCATCATCCTGATACACGGCACCGCCTTCAGGATACAATGTTTGAACCACTGGATACACATGGTCCTCCAGAATGGTTCGGTAGTCTTTGGCAGTGACGCCCATCTAGCACAAGTATTGGGCCAAAACCATCACTGATCCACCCCCATGCTTCACTCAGGGCATGCGACAGTCTGGGTGGTACTCTTCTTTGGGGCTTCTCCACACCGTAACTCTCCCGGATGTGGGGAAAACAGTAAAGGTGGATCATCAGAGAACAATACATGTTTCAAATTGTCCACAGACCAAGATTTGCGCTCCTTGCACCATTAAAACCGACGTTTGGCATTGACACGACTGACCAAAGGTTTGGCTACAGCAGCCCAGCGCTGTATATTGACCCTGTGGAGCTCCTGACGGACAGTTCTGGTGAAACAGGAGAAGCTGAGGTGCACATTTAACTCTGCCGTGATTTGTTCAGCCGTGGTTTTATGTTTTTTGGATACAATCCGGGTTAGAACCCAACATCCCTTTCAGACAGCTTCCTCTCGCGTCCACAGTTAATGCTGTTGGATGTGGTTGGTCCTTCTTGGTGGTATGCTGACGTTACCCTGGATACCGTGGCTCCTGATACATCACAAAGACTTGCTGTCTTGGTCACAGATGCGCCAGCAAGACGTGCACCAACAGTTTGTCCTCTTTTGAACTCTGGTATGTCCCATAATGTTGTGTTATTGCAGTATTTAGAGCTAAACTGTGTCTTACCTGCTAACTGAACTTCACACTCTGTTTAGTTAATGAAGATCGGCCACCAGACTGGTCCAATTTAGCCATGAAACCTCCCACACTAAAATCACAGGTGTTTCAGTTTCATTGTCCAACCCCTGTAGCTCTGATAGTTGGGTTGTTTGTTGGGAAGGAATGAAAAGTGGTGACATTCCCTTCACAGCCTGGAACTCTGGATTTCTCCACCACCGTTCTGGTTGGTGTTGTTGTTGTGTGTAAATGTTCTGGTTGCTGGTTGGTGTTGTGGTTGTGTGTAAATGTTCTGGTTGGTGTTGTGGTTGTGGTTGTGTGTAAATGTTCTGGTTGGAGTTGTGGTTGTGTGTAAATGTTCTGGTTGGAGTTGTGGTTGTGTGTAAATGTTCTGGTTGCTGGTTGGTGTTGTGGTTGTGTGTAGATGTTCTGGTTCGTGTTGTGGTTGTGTGTAAATGTTCTGGTTGCTGGTTGGTGTTGTGGTTGTGTGTAAATGTTCTGGTTGCTGGTTGTTGTTGTTGTGGTTGTGTGTAAATGTTCTGGTTGGTGTTGTGGTTGTGTGTAGATGTTCTGGTTGGTGTTGTGGTTGTGTGTAAATGTTCTGGTTGGTGTTGTGGTTGTGTGTAAATGTTCTGGTTGCTGGTTGGTGTTGTGGTTGTGTGTAAATGTTCTGGTTGCTGGTTGGTGTTGTGGTTGTGTGTAAATGTTCTGGTTGGTGTTGTGGTTGTGTGTAAATGTTCTGGTTGGTGTTGTGGTTGTGTGTAAATGTTCTGGTTGGTGTTGTGGTTGTGTGTAGATGTTCTGGTTGGTGTTGTGGTTGTGTGTAAATGTTCTGGTTGGTGTTGTGGTTGTGTGTAGATGTTTTGGTTCGTGTTGTGGTTGTGTGTAAATGTTCTGGTTGCTGGTTGGTGTTGTGGTTGTGTGTAAATGTTCTGGTTGCTGGTTGTTGTTGTTGTGGTTGTGTGTAAATGTTCTGGTTGGTGTTGTGGTTGTGTGTAAATGTTCTGGTTGGTGTTGTGGTTGTGTGTAGATGTTCTGGTTGGTGTTGTGGTTGTGTGTAGATGTTCTGGTTGCTGGTTGGTGTTGTGGTTGTGTGTAAATGTTCTGGTTGCTGGTTGGTGTTGTGGTTGTGTGTAAATGTTCTGGTTGCTGGTTGGTGTTGTGGTTGTGTGTAAATGTTCTGGTTGCTGGTTGGTGTTGTGGTTGTGTGTAAATGTTCTGGTTGGTGTTGTGGTTGTGTGTAAATGTTCTGGTTGTTGGTTGGTGTTGTGGTTGTGTGTAAATGTTCTGGTTGGTGTTGTGGTTGTGTGTAAATGTTCTGGTTGGTGTTGTGGTTGTGTGTTAATGTTCTGGTTGGTGTTGTGGTTGTATGTAAATGTTCTGGTTGCTGGTTGTTGTTGTGGTTGTGTGTAAATGTTCTGGTTGCTGGTTGGTGTTGTGGTTGTGTGTAAATGTTCTGGTTGTTGGTTGGTGTTGTGGTTGTGTGTAAATGTTCTGGTTGTTGGTTGGTGTTGTGGTTGTGTGTAAATGTTCTGGTTGGTGTTGTGGTTGTGTGTAAATGTTCTGGTTGCTGGTTGGTGTTGTGGTTGTGTGTAAATGTTCTGGTTGGTGTTGTGGTTGTGTGTAAATGTTCTGGTTGCTGGTTGGTGTTGTGGTTGTGTGTAAATGTTCTGGTTGGTGTTGTGGTTGTGTGTAAATGTTCTGGTTGTTGGTTGGTGTTGTGGTTGTGTGTAAATGTTCTGGTTGGTGTTGTGGTTGTGTGTAAATGTTCTGGTTGGTGTTGTGGTTGTGTGTAAATGTTCTGGTTGGTGTTGTGGTTGTGTGTTAATGTTCTGGTTGGTGTTGTGGTTGTATGTAAATGTTCTGGTTGCTGGTTGTTGTTGTGGTTGTGTGTAAATGTTCTGGTTGCTGGTTGGTGTTGTGGTTGTGTGTAAATGTTCTGGTTGGTGTTGTGGTTGTGTGTTAATGTTCTGGTTGGTGTTGTGGTTGTATGTAAATGTTCTGGTTGCTGGTTGGTGTTGTGGTTGTGTGTAAATGTTCTGGTTGCTGGTTGGTGTTGTGGTTGTGTGTAAATGTTCTGGTTGGTGTTGTGGTTGTGTGTAAATGTTCTGGTTGCTGGTTGGTGTTGTGGTTGTGTGTAAATGTTGGGGGTGTTAACTGAACTCTCAGTAGTAAATTATATAACACAGTAAACAGTTTTAGTCTCTAGTCTACGACTCCTGTGAATGAGAGCAGAATGAAAGTAAATGATTTCAGGTCTAAAGGATTAACTCACCGATTAACTGGTGTGCAGGTTCTTGTCTGTAGATGCTGGTCTGTGGAAACGGAGGTTAGAACGGAAGTTAAAAGGCATTAATAATCAAATTAGAGTCTCATTAAAGCACAGGATGGTGCAATTAAATGAATGATATTAATGTAAATCCAGACTGTCAAGACATATAGGCTCTAATATGATGTACACTTATAATAGAATTCAACCATGTTGTGGAAATCCAGCAAAATACTATAACCATTATAAAAATAGACAGTCAGTATGTACTAGACTGGAGCCAGTGGTAGGGCTGCACCTAACGATTAATTTCATAATCGATTAGTCTAACGATTAATTGTATAATTGTGTGATAGGAAGTTTTTACTATGTTATGATTTTGTGTGTGTGTATATATATATATATATTATATATATATATATATATATATATATATATATATTTGTTGCTCAGCAACCATGTAAATGGAGTTGAAGTAGAGAAGTCTGAGGGGAGTGGTGGCAGTAGGCGTGGCCATCTTTGCGACGCATCAACGCACGTTATGCTAATCAACGTAATTTTATAATCGATTACGAAGATTATGCCAACGCGTGGCCCCAGCCCCGCCCAGTGCTCACAGCTGGACTTGTAAACCAGCTGTTTTAGTACGCAGGTGTTTAATATCCACACAAACTCACTAACCCTAACCCTAACCCTAAACCCTAACCCATCTGACCAACATCCTTCAACACGAGACCACCACTCTACACGTCCTGCTGGTCAATAAAAGCTCCATTCAGAGCTTCTAGAACCAAAAGCTTTTGTTCATGAGGAGAAAAAATCCAGCAGCAGAACTGTCTGACCCTTCATCTGAGGTCAGGACGAGAGACTGAACTTCCTGTTCCAGTTTCTAGTAGCTGTAGTTTTTAACTTCTCACCAGTGACCAGTCACATCACCCCCAGACCAACTGTTCACTCTACAATACTCACTCCTACCGAGCACACGAGGGTGAAGCAGCTCATTCACCAGTTTCCTGTTCCACCTTAAACAGTGCAGCAGGAGCCAGAACGTACCTGCACCTCCATTTAAGGTGGAAACAGGAGAACTGGTGAAGGAGAAGCTGAGCTGATGGTGCTGGTGGTCAGTAAGAGTGAATGTTGTAGTGTGTAAGGGTGATCTGGGGGTGAACACTGGTGGTCAGTAGGAGTGAGTACTGTAGTGTGTAAGGGTGATCTGGGGGTGAACACTGGTGGTCAGTAGGAGTGAGTATTGTAGTGTGTAAGGGTGATCTGGGGGTGAACACTGGTGGTCAGTAGGAGTGAGTATTGTAGTGTGTAAGGGTGATCTGGGGGTGAACACTGGTGGTCAGTAGGAATGAGTATTGTAGTGTGTACGGGTGATCTGGGGGTGAACACTGGTGGTCAAGAGGAGTGAGTATTGTAGTGTGTAAGGGTGATCTGGGGGTGAACACTGGTGGTCAGTAGGAGTGAGTATTGTAGTGTCTAAGGGTGATCTGGGATTGAACACTGGTGGTCAGTAGGAGTGAGTACTGTAGTGTGTAAGGGTGATCTGGGGGTGAACACTGGTGGTCAGTAGGAGTGAGTATTGTAGTGTGTAAGGGTGATCTGGGGGTGAACACTGGTGGTCAGTAGGAGTGAGTATTGTAGTGTGTAAGGGTGATCTGGGGGTGAACACTGGTGGTCAGTAGGAATGAGTATTGTAGTGTGTACGGGTGATCTGGGGGTGAACACTGGTGGTCAATAGGAGTGAGTATTGTAGTGTGTAAGGGTGATCTGGGGTGAACACTGGTGGTCAGTAGGAGTGAGTATTGTAGTGTGTAAGGGTGATCTGGGGGTGAACACTGGTGGTCAGTAGGAATGAATATTGTAGTGTGTACGGGTGATCTGGGGGTGAACACTGGTGGTCAGTAGGAGTGAGTATTGTAGTGTGTAAGGGTGTTCTGGGATTGAACACTGGTGGTCAGTAGGAGTGAGTATTGTAGTGTGTAAGGGTGATCTGGGGGTGAACACTGGTGGTCAGTAGGAGTGAGTATTGTAGTGTGTAAGGGTGATCTGGGGGTGAACACTGGTGGTCAGTAGGAGTGAGTATTGTAGTGTGTAAGGGTGATCTGGGGGTGAACACTGGTGGTCAGTAGGAGTGAGTATTGTAGTGTGTAAGGGTGATCTGGGGGTGAACACTGGTGGTCAATAGGAGTGAGTATTGTAGTGTGTAAGGGTGATCTGGGGGTGAACACTGGTGGTCAGTAGGAGTGAGTATTGTAGTGTGTAAGGGTGATCTGGGGGTGAACACTGGTGGTCAGTAGGAGTGAGTATTGTAGTGTGTAAGGGTGATCTGGGGGTGAACACTGGTGGTCAGTAGGAGTGAGTATTGTAGTGTGTAAGGGTGATCTGGGGGTGAACACTGGTGATCAACACTTTAGTATGTGGTGGTTTGTTTTCTTGGTGGTTCTTAATCTGCTGCTCGATAGAAGCTCATCTTTCAGTTCAGCTCAAACCTCTCTTCATCACATCAGCACCACCTCCAACATCTACTGTAACATCTCACCTCCATCTCCTCCACTCTGTTCCTCACCTCCATCTCCTCCACTCTGTTCCTCACCTCCATCTCCTTCACTCTGTTCCTCACCTCCATCTCCTCCACTCTGTTCCTCACCCCCATCTCCTCCACTCTGTTCCTCACCTCCATCTCCTCCACTCTGTTCCTCACCTCCATCTCCTCCACTCTGTTCCTCACCTCCATCTCCTCCACTCTGTTCCTCAGCTTCATATCCTCCATTCTGTTTCTCACATCCAGCTCCTCCACTCTGTTTCTCACCTCCATCTCCTCCACTCTGTTCCTCACCTCCATCTCCTCCACTCTGTTCCTCACCTCCATCTCCTCCACTCTGTTCCTCAGCTTCATCTCCTCCACTCTGTTCCTCACCTCCATCTCCTCCACTCTGTTCCTCACCTCCATCTCCTCCACTCTGTTCCTCACCTCCATCTCCTCCACTCTGTTCCTCACCTACATCTACTGTAATCTTCTGTCTGGATCTTTCTCTCCTGATCTCCTCTAAACTAGTGCAGCACAGACTCCTCACCTGCCTCCATCTGGATTTTGAGAACAACCTATTCTGCCTATTTGCTTTATAATAAACAAAACGTGCCCACGTGGTTTACACTGCTCAGTATTAGTGAGCAGCTCTTTAAGGTTTCTAGTGTTTAACCCTGTCAGATCCAAACACAGAGAGAGAGAGTTAGAGAAGTTCTCCTCACTTGAGTGCCACCTGCTGTCACATCGTGGGTGGAGCCGCATAAAGAGACTGTAGGAGAGAGAGAGAGATGGAGAGAGAGAGATGAAGGGATGTAGAGAGAGAGAGAGAGAGAGAAGAGACGTGGTTCATTAGAGGAGCCACTTTAATGAGAAACACAGCTCACAGGTGAAATTAGGACGGAGTAAAAGACAGTTAGGGAGTCAGAGAACAGCCTCGCTGGGTATAAAGCCTGTTTAGAGTCGAACCAAAGCCACAGATCGTCAGTAACACCGAGATGTTGCGTTTGTTTAGGTTAGCTTAGCCACCGTTAATACTCACCACAGGAGAGCAAAAAGCAGGACACAAATCTGACTCTCCACCCGCCGCGCTCGGTCATAGCCGACCTCTCACTGCTGTAGGAGACAGTTTAACGTCCAGGTTATAAAATAACAATTATACAACCAAAATAAAACATCCATATAGCCGCTATATGTCACCCTCTCGGAAACCTCAGTACTGAGCCAATTTGTTAATTGTTGGTAAACAGCGGACTCTGGCGGTCAGCAGGCGCAACTATATATATATATATATATATATATATATATATATATATATATATATATATATATATATATATTCATTTAATTATACTTTTAAAATGTCATATTTCAAAAACTCACCCTCAACCCCAAGTTTGTACACTACTGAGCAAAGTCTTACTAGAATTAGTATATTTTCACCATTAAGAACAGCAGATCTGATTAGAACAGATGTAAATAATCAGACATACAATACAAAGTAACATGAATATGTTATTGTGAGAGAAGTAGATCAGATCTTGATCCAGTTTGAAGAACAAAGTTAGGTTCCAGATTTCTCCTGGACGCCCCAGACATTGTATGAATGTGTTCAGTTCCTTCAGCAGCAAATCTTGATTTAGCTTAATGAAGTACTGAGCAGTCAAAGCAGGTATTAGATGAGAACTGATAATAATACTGGGTTGTTTAGGAGAAGCTTGGAAAGGGTTAAATAAACACACTGACGTAACCCTCGCTTTTTAAATATAATTATGTTCTATGCACTTGTATGTCTGTGAAAGCATTAGTACACATTTTGCAGCGTATTACAAAAAGATATTATGAAACCATATTAGGTTACTTCAGGGTGGAGAACAAGCCCACAACTCCTCCTCTGTTCTTTAGAAAAGCCTGTAAAAAGATTTTACTGGAGTTTTTTTCTCAGCCATGGCATTACAACCACCTCATACATATATATATATATATATATATATATATATATATATATATATATATATATATATATATATATATATATATATATTAAAAAAAAAAAAAAAAAAAATATATATATATATATATATATATATATATATATATATATATATATATATATATATATATATATTTTTTTTTTTAATATATATATATATATATATATATATATATATATATATATATATATATATATATATATATATATATATATATTTTTTTTTTTTTTTTTTTTTTAATATATATATATATATATATATATATATATATATATATATATATATATTTATTTTTTTTTTTTTTTTTTTTTTTTTTAAATTAATTAATTAATTTATTTTTTCCAGGGTGCCAGATTGGACAATATCAAATATCAATATCAAATAATATAATATATATATTTATAATTTATTATATATTATTATTATATATTATTCTATTTATTATAATTATAAATTATATACAACACTGTGTTCAAAATATGAAATAACACACGTTATTGAGTTCCATGCATTTAGTGATGCAGTGACTGAGTGATATACAGTCTACTCTGTTTGATCTCCTGCTCCTGCAGTTACAGTCAAATTAAATTAATTAGTTTAATAATTATTAATTATTCTGTACATGTTTGTTGTTTCATATTTTGAACACAGTGTATATATAACTTATAAATAATACTTTTGGAAAGAGAGTCTGGCCCTTAGGTGTTTTGATATTGTCCAGTCTGGCCCCCTTTAAAAAAAACTTTGGCCACCCCTGGTTACACGGAACGACCGGAGAGAAAACCCGGATCTGGATCGGAGTAGTCTGCTTCTCTGTGTTGATGCTTCTGTTACTAATAAAACACTTTAAAATCAGAAGGAGTTCAGTTTCAGGGAGGAGCCGGTTAGCTGACTGGCTGATGCTGATTTGCGGGGTCGTGCGGGGTCATTCGGGGTCATGGCCGCTCTCGTTACGCAACAGGGAGCAGCTGTGACTCGCGATGACGCCACAAACGGCCGAACTGGGGTTTAAAGAGAGGAGTCTCCGCGCGGAGTCCTCAGATTAGGGATGAGGTCTCCCCACAGAACACTTACTTAATGTTCTCGCGCTCGTTGTTTCTCTACGTTTCTCCCTCCATCGCGCGCGTCTCTTTTTTTTAAGTTAGGTTAAATTACGGGGGAGGAGCGCTCGTGCGTCGCCGTTCTGTGGGGAGCCCCGCTCCCGAAACCCCGGTGGCCTAATGGCTAAGGCGCTGGTCTCCTCGGCCAGAGATTGTGGGTTCGAGTCCCACCTGGGGTGAGGAGTTAGCAGAGGATAGTGAAGTGCACTCCCTGAAGGAAACGAGTCCGGAGTGAAGATCTGATCTTGATGTTGGTGGAGACCTCTGATAAAAGACTGATCTGCTGCTTTAATTCATGTTACATTGATGTTAAACTAATGATCGACAAAGATGTAGATTAGACTTCAGTATATTTTCAGCTACAGTGTAACTGAAACAGGTCTCAGACGGAGAGAGTTAGACGCGCTGCTCTGGGTAAACGGTACGCGAGCTGGTACACTACTGACTAATCAACACACCTCCACTCCACACGCTCACCACTCCATACTTTAGTATAGGCCAGAGTGAGAGAGTGGCCATAGACTTCAGGTGTGTGTTGGAGAGGGTCTAGATTAGTCCAGGTGTATGTTGGAGAGGGTCTAGATTAGTCCAGGTGTATGTTGAAGAGGGTCTAGATTAGTCCAGGTGTATGTTGGAGAGGGTCTAGATTAGTCCAGGTGTATGTTGAAGAGGGTCTAGATTAGTCCAGGTGGATGTTGGAGAGGATCTAGATTAGTGCAGGTGTATGTTGGAGAGGGCCTAGATTAGTCCAGGTGTATGTTGGAGAGGGTCTAGATTAGTCCAGGTGTATGTTGGAAAGGGGCCTAGATTAGTCCAGGTGTATGTTGGAGAGGGTCTAGATTAGTCCAGGTGTATGTTGGAGAGGCTCTAGATTAGTCGAGGTGTATGTTGGAGAGGGTCTAGATTAGTCCAGGTGTATGTTGGAGAGGCTCTAGATTAGTCCAGGAGTTTGTTGGAAAGGGTCTAGATTAGTCCAGGTGTATGTCGGAGAGGGTCTAGATTAGTCCAGGTGTATGTTGGAGAGGGTCTAGATTAGTCCAGGTGTTATGTTGGAGAGGGTCTAGAATAGTCCAGGTGGATGTTGGAGAGGATCTAGATTAGTGCAGGTGTATGTTGGAGAAGGTCTAGATTAGTCCAGGTGTATGTTGAAGAGGGTCTAGATTAGTCCAGGTGTATGTTGGAGAGGATCTAGATTAGTGCAGGTGTATGTTGGAGAGGGTCTAGATTAGTCTAGGTGTATGTTGGAGAGGGTCTAGATTAGTCGAGGTGTATGTTGGATAGGCTCTAAGTCAGTCCAGGTGTATGTTGGAGAGGGTCTAGATTAGTCCAGGTGTTTGTTGGAGAGGGTCTAGATTAGTCCAGGTGTATGTTAGAGAGGCTCTAAGTCAGTCCAGGTGTATGTTGGATAGGCTCTAAGTCAGTCCAGGTGTATGTTGGAGAGGGTCTAGATTAGTCCAGGTGTTTGTTGGAGAGGGTCTAGATTAGTCCAGGTGTATGTTGGAGAGGGTCTAGATTAGTCCAGGTGTATGTTGAAGAGGGTCTAGATTAGTCCAGGTGTATGTTGGAGAGGGCCTAGATTAGTCCAGGTGTATGTTGAAGAGGGTCTAGATTAGTCCAGGTGGATGTTGGAGAGGATCTAGATTAGTCCAGGTGTATGTTGGAGAGGATCTAGATTAGTCCAGGTGTATGTTGGAGAGGGTCTAGATTAGTCCAGGTGTATGTTGGAGAGGGCCTAGATTAGTCCAGGTGTATGTTGAAGAGGGTCTAGATTAGTCCAGGTGGATGTTGGAGAGGATCTAGATTAGTCCAGGTGGATGTTGGAGAGGATCTAGATTAGTCCAGGTGTATGTTGGAGAGGGTCTAGATTAGTCCAGGATGTATGTTGGAGAGGGTCTAGATTAGTCGAGGTGTATGTTGGAGAGGGTCTAGATTAGTCCAGGTGTATGTTGGAGAGGCTCTAGATTAGTCCAGGAGTATGTTGGAGAGGGTCTAGATTAGTCCAGGTGTATGTCGGAGAGGGTCTAGATTAGTCCAGGTGTATGTTGAAGAGGCTCTAAGTCAGTCCAGGTGTATGTTGGATAGGCTCTAAGTCAGTCCAGGTGTATGTTGGAGAGGGTCTAGATTAGTCCAGGTGTTTGTTGGAGAGGATCTAGATTAGTGCAGGTGTATGTTGGAGAGGGTCTAGATTAGTCTAGGTGTATGTTGGAGAGGGTCTAGATTAGTCGAGGTGTATGTTGGATAGGCTCTAAGTCAGTCCAGGTGTATGTTGGATAGGCTCTAAGTCAGTCCAGGTGTATGTTGGAGAGGGTCTAGATTAGTCCAGGTGTTTGTTGGAGAGGGTCTAGATTAGTCCAGGTGTATGTTAGAGAGGCTCTAAGTCAGTCCAGGTGTATGTTGGATAGGCTCTAAGTCAGTCCAGGTGTATGTTGGAGAGGGTCTAGATTAGTCCAGGTGTATGTTGAAGAGGGTCTAGATTACTCCAGGTGTATGTTGGATAGGCTCTAAGTCAGTCCAGGTGTATGTTGGAGAGGGTCTAGATTAGTCCAGGTGTATGTTGGAGAGGGTCTAGATTAGTCCAGGTGTATGTTGGAGAGGGTCTAGATTAGTCCAGGTGTATGTTGAAGAGGGTCTAGATTAGTCCAGGTGTATGTTGGAGAGGGCCTAGATTAGTCCAGGTGTATGTTGGAGAGGCTCTAGATTAGTCCAGGTGTATGTTGGAGAGGGCCTAGAATAGTCCAGGTGTATGTTGAAGAGGGTCTAGATTAGTCCAGGTGTATGTTGGAGAGGGCCTAGAATAGTCCAGGTGTATGTTGAAGAGGGTCTAGATTAGTCCAGGTGTATGTTGAAGAGGGTCTAGATTAGTCCAGGTGTATGTTGGAGAGGGTCTAGATTAGTCCAGGTGTATGTTGGAGAGGGTCTAGATTAGTGCAGGTGTATGTTGGATAGGCTCTAAGTCAGTCCAGGTGTATGTTGGAGAGGGTCTAGATTAGTCCAGGTGTATGTTGGAGAGGGTCTAGATTAGTGCAGGTGTATGTTGGATAGGCTCTAAGTCAGTACAGGTGTATGTTGGAGAGGGTCTAGATTAGTCCAGGTGTATGTTGAAGAGGCTCTAGATTAGTCCAGGTGTATGTTGAAGAGGGTCTAGATTAGTCCAGGTGTATGTTGGAGAGGGTCTAGATTAGTCCAGGTGTATGTTGGAGAGGCTCTGGTGATGAGTACTCTGGTTTGTTCTGCCAGACAGCAGGGGGCTGAGGAGTCTATGAGAGGGGTGGGAGGGGTCGGCCACACAGCTGGCAGTCTTGTGGAGGTGTCGATGTTGGGTAAAGACACCCTGATGATTTCTCAGCTGTCCTTACAAACTGCTATAGGGTCCTGCAGTCCGGGACAATCCAGTTCCATACCAGACAGAGAGACAGCTGGTCAGGACGCTCTCCTGGACACTATTTAACACTATTTAACATTTACTTAATACAATCTTTGCACATTTATTTATTTTTTAATAAATATCCCAGTACTGTCATATATCAGAACAGAGGGAGGTGTGTGTGTTTGGGGGGGGGGGGCAGATAAAAACTGTATTGTGATATATTTTGTGCATACAAACTATAATAATAATAAAATAATAATAATAAGAAAAAATTAGATAGATAGATAGATAGATAGATAGATAGATAGATAGATAGATATGATTGTAAATAGATAGATAGATAGATAGATAGATAGATAGATAGTAATACAGTTATACTGAAATAGATAGATAGATAGATAGATAGATAGATAGATAGATAGATAGATAGATAGATAGTAATACAGTTATACTGAAATAGATAGATAGATAGATAGATAGATAGATAGATAGATAGATAGATAGATAGATAGATAGATAGTAAAACAGTTATACTGAAATAGATAGATAGATAGATAGATAGATAGATAGATAGATAGATAGTAAAACAGTTATACTGAAATAGATAGATAGATAGATAGATAGATAGATAGTAATACAGTTATACTGAAATAGATAGATAGATAGATAGATAGATAGATAGATAGATAGATAGTAAAACAGTTATACTGAAATAGATAGATAGATAGATAGATAGATAGATAGATAGATAGATAGATAGATAGATAGATAGTTATACTGAAATAGATAGATAGATAGATAGATAGATAGAAATACAGTTATACTGAAATAGATAGATAGATAGATAGATAGATAGATAGATAGATAGATAGAAATACAGTTATACTGAAATAGATAGATAGATAGATAGATAGATAGATAGATAGATAGATAGATAGAAATACAGTTATACTGAAATAGATAGATAGATAGATAGATAGATAGATAGATAGATAGTAAAACAGTTATACTGAAATAGATAGATAGATAGATAGATAGATAGATAGATAGATAGATAGATAGATAGATAGTAAAACAGTTATACTGAAATAGATAGATAGATAGATAGATAGATAGATAGATAGATAGATAGATAGATAGATAGATAGTAATACAGTTATACTGAAATAGATAGATAGATAGATAGATAGATAGATAGATAGATAGATAGATAGATAGTAATACAGTTATACTGAAATAGTGTAAATATGGTTATAAAACAGCGCCCCCTGCTATTTTCTCAACGTTTATGAGCTGCTGCCACGAACGCTTCTGGAACACTCAAGCAGACAGTAACATTAGGCTTAATTTAGAAAACAAGCTTAAAGAAAACAATAAACAATAAAAAGACGTTAGAACATTAAAAACAACAAGGATAAAATTACGCACGTACGCGCCAACCATCGAAATCTTGACGTAATCGTCATGTGCGCGTGCGCAATAAGCCTTGGTAGGACCGATAGATGGGTAGGGTGAAATGATAGAACATCGCCTACAATAGCAGTGCTGCGCTCGCTCATTACAGGGACGGACTTGTGGCTGCACTACCGATTTCTACCGCCAGATGTCATCCAGTCCTTTGTTTGCAGCTCTGTGTCTGTCTGTGAGCGCATGGCTGTGTTTACATGCGGCCGGCTGGAAGAGGCGCGCACCGAGGTGTGGTCCAATGGCTGCATGCTGTAGCCACGCTGGAGGAGTGATGCTGTGATGCTGTGTATCCCAATAATACGTATAGGTTATTATTAATATCTGATTATTAATTATCTTTATAACATCAGATTTAACGTAGTATCCCATTTGCTGGCAAATTAATAGACAACACTATCTATCTATCTATCTATCTATCTATCTATCTATCTATCTATCTATCTATCTATCTATGAGTTTATGGGAGTGAATGTCTGAGACGTGCTGCTCTTGTTTTTCAGACACGTCTGATCTTGCTGTAGTCAACAAATCTGCGCGTGACAAACTATCACCGGGTAAAGCTGACGGACACGCGCGGTTTCTGCCCTCCAACACGCTCTTTGTTGTCTCGAGGAGCATGGGCGCGGGGCGTGGCCTGTTTTACAACTGGGCGGGGCGCGCCACAGCTCGCGGCCTGTGATTGGCCCAGATTTCGACCCAGCGACTGAGGAGCGCTCCCGTAGCAAATGAGAAACGCCCCCCCACCCCGTGCCGGGAAAGTAAGTTGAAAACATCACCGCAGCTCCTCAACAGTCAACAGATGATGAAACAGGGCAGAGAGCCGGAGAGCACGCGCGCGAGCAGACCCTCCTGATCACTAGAGTTGTTGCCTGTGCTCCACAGCTCGTTACATAAAGCTCTTATCTGCTGCTGACGTGCCCGCAGATCCCCGGCCAGCTGTTGGCGAGCAGGTGGCGCGCGCGTGTGTCAGCCTCCGTTCAAAGCGCTTCTACCGTGGGAGCCGCGTTGAGCCGCGCGCACATGCTGGTCTGGCGCGCTCGGTGAAGAGACGGTCGAGACGAGAAGCTGAGGTCCACCAACGAGACGCCAAGATGCCCGAAGCCGGCACGGACATGAGCATGGACAGGCTGTTCGGGGTGAAAGCTCCCACCTCCGTGGCCCCCGAGAGCCTCCCCCCTTCGTCCCTAACCAGCGCTCCTCCTGGAGACATCCTCCGAAACTTCTACCACACCAAGAGAGTTGGGAACTATCTCATCGGCAGGAAGCTCGGAGAGGGGTCTTTCGCCAAAGTGCGCGAGGGTCTTCACGCTCTGACTGGAGAGAAGGTGAGCTGGAGCTTAATTCTTAATTAGAAGTCAACGATTGTCTCAAAGCCAGAGAAGAAGCATGTTGTTTGTTGATTTGTTGGTTTGTTTACATCATTTGAACTTAATTGCACTGAATATTGGAAAACATTCCAGTTCCATTGACTTGCACTGCAACTTGAGACTGGAGTTTTGTGTCTCGCGTGTCAAGTTCCAACCCCCAGCTACCATAAACCCCCAGTTTCAGCCCCTGTAGAGTCATGTTTGGTGCTGGAGAAGCACATAATAGACCCTTCTGGAGGTTGAACAAAGCTTTGGCTCTCCACCAGAAGTTCACCAGAGCCCTCCCAACCAAACCCCCCAGTGAAGCAAGCAGTGAGTGTGTTGGTCAGCACCAACAGTGCTGTACTTCAGTCTACTCCAGCTGGAGGTAGCAACAGTGTGTAGTAGAAACCCTAAACCCTTTGGAACACACGGGAAGATGTGTGTTCATCTCTATCGGTGCCGCTGACAGCTCCGTCCTTGTGTCCCGAACTGAGGACGCCAGCTCCTCCAGTTCTTCGTCCACTCTCACCCCTACCTGCGTGGCATTAGGTAACGGAGGCAATCCAGCGGGGCTTACTGGGATCTGGGTGTCTGAATTAATCTTAGATTACCCCAGAACGTAGGCGCTGACGTCCAGGGTGAGGTTTCTTAATAAACTGTGGGTACAGGTGAGCTCTCTGCTGAGCTCCAGAGAACTTCCACACTGCTGGCTTTTTTTTTTGGGGGGGGGGGGGGGGGGGGGGGTGTTGAGGCAGAGAGGGTCTTATTTCTCACCAGTGGGGCAGAGCTTTGTTCAGGCTACTGTCTGCTTTTGTTTAACTGGGCTTATACATTTGCATGTTAGGCTGGAGGTAGTGTGTGTGTGTGTGTGTGAGTGTGTGTGTGTGGTTGGGGGGGGGGGGGTGGGGGGGCTCTGTTTTTTTTTTTTTTTTTTTTTTTTTTTTTTGAATGAATGAGTGACCTGAAAATTCCTGTTTTGCATATAGGGGGGGATTAGCTCAGCCCCCTGACAGCCCCCTTTCACTGTTGCTGTGGCAGGGCAAAGCACTCTCTCCCGCTCTCCTTCCCCAACGATGATGCAAACGTTGGAAATCTCAGAGAGGAGCGGCGCACGCCTCACGCTGCCGTCTCCTCGTTCGCCCTCAACCGGCTGACATCACCAGGAAAGAAAGAGAGAGAGAGAGAGAGAGAGAGAGAGAGAGAGTAAAAAAAATAACATGGGGGTTGGGTGGGGCGAGCGACTGCACATGCCTGTACTGTGTGTTTTCATCGTATGTAACCCACTTTCACCCCCTTTGTCTGTGGCGGAGATAAACAACGTGGTAGCCTCAAGCTCTGGGGTGCCCCCTTACCACCCCCACCCACCCATCACAGCCTCCCCCACCCCATCTCTTTGGAGAGACCGGGGTGGACGGGTCAAGATTAGGCTGTGTTCTATTTGCATTTAGGTGACCGTTCAGGCTTTTAAGCTCCCTCTTTGCCTGCCGGTTGCCCTTCTGTTCGCCTAATTGATAGAATCATTTGCTCAATTGCTCATGTATGACTTGTTTGCTCACAGCCCCCCTCATTGTTTGATGATTTGTCATGCCACGGCTGCTCACCTTTTGAACCCTCTTCAGTTTGGTGCGCCACAAAGCCGAGCACTTTGATCAGCCGTGGAGCAAATAGCACGAGGCTATTGTCCACGGATTCAGCGGGGAATCGAAAACCAGACAAAGAGAGCACGTCTGAGATCAGAAGCCAAGGATCGTCTCCTTGAAAATTAAACATAAAAATCAAATAAAACAATGCAACAGCCAATATTTACCTTCGATATATCGTTTACTTATAGGCTGCTATTAACTGATATGCTTAATGTTTATTATATGGTAACCAAGTCCTTTGTATCCTTTGTTGAGTCTCAGTAATGGAGCCCATGAAGCAGGTTTCTCACCTTTTTAAGTGAAAAAAAACAAAAATTGAGGTTCAATGTAGGTCCCAGTAGAATGTGTGGTGTGGTCCTATTGGCCCAGACCACCGTAGACATCAGAGTGCACACATTTGTCACCACTTTGGGTGTTTATTCAGCATTAGGGGTTTGTGGTGTCTGTAGTGACAAATGGATGGCATTAACAAACCATTTGGAGTCCCACCCTCTGAGTGGACCCTGCCTTGGGAACTTATATTTAGTCATTTGTCCAGAGACCCCTCCCCCCCTGCACTGCCCCCTTCTCCAGAGACCCCAGTGTGGGACTACTTAGGCGCCACACAGTTTCTGGTGTGAAATAAGAATCCAGACGCCGAGACTGACTCCCTCACCTGTTAGACGGAGCACTTGCATGTTCATGTAAAGCCTATAATGTGATGTTATGTCTTCTAGGTCGCCGTGAAGGTGATAGACAAAAGAAAGGCCAAGAAAGACTCGTATGTCACCAAAAACCTTCGCCGGGAAGGCCAGATCCAGCAGATGATCCGGCACCCCAACATCACCCAGCTGCTGGACATCCTGGAGACCGAGAACAGCTACTACCTCGTCATGGAGCTCTGCCCGGGTGGGAACCTCATGAACCACATCTACGAGAAGAAGCGGCTCGACGAGAGGGAGGCGCAGAAGTACGTGCGCCAGCTGGTCATGGCCGTGGAGCACCTGCACAGGGCCGGAGTGGTACACAGGTGGGAGACCCTGAATAGAGACCCTAAAACTTTACAAGTAGTGAAAGCATGCGTCACTGTCCAAAGTAAAGCTACTTTACAGGAGAGGGCAAAAACCTCCTCTCCTTTCAATGCAAGTCAATGGAACCAGAATTTTTGGCAAGTTATTTTGGAGGATTTCTATTGGTCCGTTTGTCATGTAACTTCCACACAATGTAAACAACAGTTATAGCATTCAAATAATACACAAAAATAAAAATTGAAAAAAATAAAGATATATGGTTTTCTTAGGATAGTGAGAATGTATAGCATCGTCCAATGAAGCCTGAATAACTTCTCTGTTAAATTTACTGTTGACTTGGCAAACAATTTTGAACCAGTCTGGAAAACATAAGCACCATGATGTATAGAAGGCGGGAGCCCCCTCCTGGGAAAGCACAGTGGGCTTAGAAATCTCCAGCGGGACCCATATTGCCAAATGCTCTCTATGCAAATGACCATTGTTAGTTAATCTGCAGCGAAGATTCTAAAACCAAGTAACCATTGATTTCTGTTTCCTACAGAGACCTGAAGATTGAAAACCTTTTGCTGGACGAACAGGACAACATTAAGCTCATAGGTAAGCAAGCAACACTCTGGAACGTTTTCCTAAACGCTCCTTCCCAATCCAAATGTTAATTTATTCCCAACGTGACTCCCGAGACAAGTCTTTCCCTAGTGCAAGGACGACCCGCAATAGGTCTTAATAATCTAAGCGAAGGATATAGCCCTCTTCGGCATGTGGCAAAGACTGATGGAGCAATCAGCATCTCATTAAAACCAAACAACCTCTCACCTCCGCGAAAGTCCGCCCCGGCATACAAAGTTCCTAGTTAACAGCTGAGCGTGAAGGACAGGGAGAGTCTGCCGGTGCTAGACGGCCGTAAACTCCTCTCAGTGAGCCCCAAATGGGTGCAAGAGCCCTGACACCTTTCCTCCCCAGCACCAACTGACCCCTCACACCAGGTCCAGGCTGTTCCAAACCTTCTCTCTTCTTTTGTCCCACCTCAGATTTCGGGCTGAGCAACTGTGCGGGAATCCTGGGCTATTCAGACCCCTTCAGCACCCAGTGCGGCAGCCCGGCCTACGCCGCCCCCGAGCTGCTGTCGCGGAAAAAGTACGGGCCCAAAGTAGACGTCTGGTCAATGTGAGTTCACTGGGCTCCACCGCGCTTTCTATTAAAGTCTAATGGCTATCGATCGCCTCTTGATGGATGCTCGCAGGTCGAGCTTTCATTAGGAATAATAAGTGTGTGTGTTTTCCATTGCAGCGGAGTTAACATGTACGCCATGCTCACCGGCACCCTCCCGTTCACGGTGGAGCCGTTCAGCCTCAAAGCCCTGCACCAGAGGATGGTAGACAAGGACATGAACCCTCTGCCGCCGTCACTGTCCTCAGGTACACTTGCTCATGCTTTAACTGTGGAGAGGATCGAGAAACTAGGAAGCGAATGGTCTGAAGGGTCGCCAGTGATTTCCTTTGGCCAGAAAAACCTCAGCCTCCATGCAGCTGTGAATTAGAACCTAATAGGCAACACGCTCCACAGGCTTCCTATGAAGGCAGTCATTGTTGGCTGTCCTCTTATTTTGGTCCAGCCTGCTGTTTTTCTCTCTCACGAATGGGGTCCAATGTTCTCGTGAGGCTAAGAGCTAAACCTGACTGCCTCTAGTCTAGTTTAACGTTCCTGCTTGCTGGATGTTGTCACCCTGTGTTTTAATTTAGGGTTAACAGTCTTATGTAGTCTTAAAATTCAGTCAAATAACACTGTGAGCGTGCAAGAGTGACTATTTGCATAATAACAGGTTCTGGTAACAAGTAACCCACTTTGTTGGTAACCTAAAAAAAATCCAAAGTATGTGGTTTGTGACCAGCTGTGTGGTTCATGTACAGTTTGTTTCTTTAAATGCTTTAAAGGCCTCTCATATTGTTTTCTTAGGCTGTTCTTAATTATAATAATCTATACATACATTATTTTATGCTCTCCGGCCATATGCCATCTTATATTTCTTCCTTAATTTCTTTAAACAGCTGTAATTATCAGACTCGCTCTGCTGATTGGATTAGCTGTCAGGTTCCTAGAGTTTTTACTGAGCTGAGAAAATCTGCTTTTGGCTACAGAGCACCAGTGAGCTGGACTTCACTGCAAGAAACTCTAAAACTCAGCTCGCTGGTGTCACTCAGTCATTTTAAACTTTTAGTTTTTAACCACCTTCAGACAGCCTGTACCTGTTTTAATTGAGTTTTTCTTTTGACTTATTTTTTCTGTCCTTTTATCTATCCAATTTCGGTTTTACATTTTATTTTATTTTCATCATTTACTTTCTTCATAATTTTTAATTTATATTTAATTTATTTGTATTTAATTCACTTCATTTTTTAAACTTTTATTTTGAATTATTTATTATCTTAATTAAATTCTTATATTGTTCGCAGGTTTTTCTAATATTTTTATCATTTAATTCTTATGCTTTACTCATGAAGTTCTTTATTTTAGCTTTCTTGATTAAATATTGATTCTAATTTTAATGTATTTTCAGTCCCTTTAAGTTGTAAATTCTCGGATGCATTGTAAATGAGGGTTACTCTCAATGTATTACCGAGGGCAAATAAAGGTTGATTGATTGATTGATTGATGTAAATAATCTTACATACAATACAAAGTAACATGAGTATGTTATTGTGAGAGAAGTAGATCAGATCTTGATCCAGTTTGAAGAACAAAGTTCCAGATTTCTCCTGGACGTCCCAGACATTGTATGAATGTGTTCAGTTCCTTCAGCAGCAAATCTTGATTTATCTTAATGAAGTACTGAGCAGTCAAAGCAGGTATTAGATGAGAACTGATAATAATACTGGGTTGTTTAGAAGAAGCTTGGAAAGAGTTAAATAAACACACTGACGTATGGAAAAGCTCTACAAACTTGGTTTCAGAGTGTATAACTGGTGCATGAAGCTAAAATCCTAGGACTAGTTTAGTAAAAAAATAAACAAGCTTTGTTTATGTTGGTTCTTGAAGCATCTGACACTTTCAAAATTTGACTGCTAGAGTCAAATTTCTTTCCAACGGCTATTTTTCCGAGGAATGTCACAGTGACAGGTTTTGAGATGGTTACTGCATGCATGTGTGTTTTCGTGTCAGTGGAGGGTGAGTCAGTGCTGAAGTGAGATTAGCCTCCTTATGTAACTGTGGTATGTATTATCAATGACACAGAGCTGTCTTCTCATCAATCTACTTATGAAAGACATTATGTATGTGAGTGTTGGGGGGGGACGGGGTCAATTGGGTCTTACTGGCCAGAGGACATCAACAGGGCTTTGTTTTGTCTGGTATCTAGAACTTCTGTTCTACTCTGAGCGCGTGTCTACTCTATAGAGCTCAGCATTGATAGTAAACCACAGACTTGCTGATCTCAGTCTCGGCCTAATGAAGCAAAGAATGAGATCCTGGGGTGATGGAACCAAATCTGATTGGCACAGTCCAGCGTATTTACCATTCATCCATTCTGTCCACAGCTGCGGTCAGTTTGCTGAAGAGCCTTCTAGAGCCTGACCCCGCCAAGAGGCCCAACATCCACCAAGTTATGGCGGACTCGTGGCTACAGCTGGGCAACCCTCACACTGGAATCCCTTACTTGAACCGGTAAACTTTTTTTTTTATGGAGTGGGCTGGAGAAGATAAGGCTGACTGTTTTCTGAGAATAACCTGGAGATGTTCTCTCGCTCAGGATCCACATCGAAGAGATTAACCACACGGTCCTCCTGCACATGACCGAGCGGATGGGCTACAAGCACAGCGAAGTCCTCAGCGCTGTGCTCACCAACCGAGCCTGCCACACTCTCGCCGTCTACTTCCTCCTCAACAAGAAGATGAAGAGACTCTCCAAAGAGTATCGGGTAGGTGTCATATCTGACCGTTCCTAATATATATATATTCGAACTGTTCCCGGCTGTGGATCGTAACCTGTGTCTGATATTTGGCTGTGTTGTCCGTGCAGGAGAAGCAGTACAGCATGGAGAAGGAGAAGAAGAGTGAACTGTTCCAGACGCAGTGGAGGAAGCACATCGAGAAGATCACCATCCCCCCCAAACAGACGCCGGTCTATCTGGCTGTGAGCAAAGGCCCCACCAAGGAAAAGAAACAGAAAACAGGTGAGGGGGCTGGGGGGCAGATAGACACCAAACCTGAGATTCAATCAGAGCGCCCTCGTTTGGTGCAGGACATATCTGTGCATCGTTTTAACGAACGCTCCTCTCTGGGAGTCACGTACACCTGAGCAGCTGTCACCAGGAGCATGTGGTGAACATGTGGAACAGGTTTGTGCTGTTCATCAGTGCGAAGCCTCCAGGCCTTGTCTGTACAGAGCAGTCTGCAACCTCTGTCACTGACCCATTTCTGCTCTTTCTCTTTTTCTTTTTTTTTTGTTGCCGCCACTCATTAAGTCACGCTAACCAAGCTCAGACCTTAAAGAAGTCTTGAAATTCAATTTGGAATGAAGATCAAAAAGAAGAGCTGTTTTGTCTTTACCCTCTTACCTCTTTCCATATAAGATATTTATACTACTTTGTATTGTATTTATGATTATTTACATCTGTTCTAATCAGATCTGCTGTTCTAACTGGTGAAAATACTCTTAAAGACTTTTAAACTATCGGCTTGGGGGCCTCAGACAAGGTTGGCATTTCAAGTGTGTCAAGAGTGTACAGTTTAACACTGTACACTCTGGAAAAATATTCTTTTAATAAAGTTAGAAATGATTAAACATTTCAAATTTCAGAATATAAAGGGTTAAAACATTGTGTTCTGGATGCTTTTCATATATGATACAAAACAAAATCATATATGCAGTGCTATTTAATTGTATTACTATTATTTGTTGTTATTATTTATATAATAATCAATTATTTAGGTCAATTATATCAAAGAATTAGAATTTTCAGGCAATCGTTTTTATGGTTCAGGCTTTAAAGGGTTAACGTATGCAACAGTATTGCAGTATATTGCAGTATTCGTTCAGATTCAGTTCAGAATTAATTATTTACATCTGTTCTAATCATATCTGCTGTTCTAACTGGTGAAAATACTCTTAAAGACTTTTAAACTATCGGCTTGGGGGCCTCAGACAAGGCTGGCATTTTAAGACTTTAAGGAAAGTCTTTAAATTTAATTTGGAATGAAGAGCAAAAGAAAGACCTGCTTCATCTTTACTCTGTTACCTCTTTCCATATAAGATGTTTATGTTACTCTATTCTATTTATGCATATTTATATTTGTTCTAATCATATCTGCTGTTCTAACTGGTGAACATACATGTATTGATAGGATAAAGGCTTTTAAACTATCGGCTTGGGGGCCTCAGACAAGGTTGGCATTTCAAGGCCTCAAAGAATGTCTTTAAATTTAATTTGGAATGAAGATGAAAAGAAAGTCCTGCTTCATCTTTACTCTGTTACCTCTTTCTATATAAGATGTTTAGGCAAGGCAAGTTTATTGGTAGAGCACCTTTCATACACAGTGGCAACTCAAAGTGCTTTATATAAATTAAGAAATAAGAAACAAAGCATTAAAATAAATCAGTTAAAAGAAATAAATAATATACAAATATTTAAAAGAAAGAGAATTAAACATAAAAGTGAAGAATGAGGTTTAAAAGTGATGTTGGACTGCATTCTTCTGGCTTATGTTTTTCTTTACCGTGGGTTACTCCTGCGTTACTCCTGCACTCCTCCAGAGCCGGCTCCATATACACTGCTAGGCCCGTCGGCCCTAGAGGCTCAGCTCTATACAATTAATCAATCAATCAACCTTTATTTTTCCTAGGTAATACATTGGGGGTAACCCTCCTTTGCAATGCATCCGAGCATTTACAACTTAAAGGGACTGAAAATACATTAAAATTAGAATCAATATTTAATCAAGAAAGCTAAAATAAAGAACTTCACAAGTAAAGCATAAGAATTAAATGATAAAAATATTAGAAAAACAGGCAAACAATATAAGAATTTAATTAAGAAATAAATAATTCAAAATAAAAGTTTAAGTGGACAAGCTAAAAATATAAAACTATTAAATAAGATTTGTAAAAAATGAAGTAAATTAAATACAAATAAATTAAATATAAATTAAAAATTATGAAGAAAGTAAATGATGAAAATAAAACAAAATGTAAAGCCGATATTAGATAGATAAAAGGACAGAAAAAATAAGAGTCAAAAGAAAAACTCAATTAAAACAGGTACAGGCTGTCTGAAGGTGGTTAGAAACTAAAAGTTTTAGAGTTTCTTGCAGTGAAGTCCAGCTCACTGGTGCTCTGTAGCTAAAGGAGATTTTCCCAGCTCAGTAAAAACTCTAGGAACCTGACAGGTAATCCAATCAGCAGAGCGAGTCTGATAATTACAGCTGTTTAAAGAAATTAAGGAAGAAATATAAGATGGCATATGGCGAGTTATAAAAAAATATAAGCCAGTGTGATTCGAGCTGCTAGTGAGGGCCAGCCTACTTTTTGGTATCTGTTCTAATGATATCCGGTGGTGAAGATACACTTAAAGACTTTAAACTACCAGCTTGGGAGCCTCAGACAAGGTTGGCATTTCAAGGCCTCAAAGAATGTCTTTAAATTCAATTTGGAACGAGGATCAAAAGAAAGACCTGCTTCTTCATTTCTTCTGGTCCGGAATGGTTCCATGGCGTTCCCAGAGGAATCCATACAGACTCTTTTCAGGTCGTGTTCAGGGAGACTCCAGGCACATTCCAAAAATCATTGTTTTCCTTCTGAAAATGAGCTGGAGACGCAGAGTTTGTCCCAGTCCAGAGAGGAATGTTCTGTGAATAGCCGCGAAGTAGGAACAGGGCATTTATTGTCCAGTCAGTTCCGACTTTTGTTTTATGTCAGATGACTCACTGTGTGGACGTATGAGGCGTTAATATCTCTGACACAAATGCATCTTTTGAAAGTGCGTACGTTTGCTCACTGTGGACCGGACTGGTAGCAGGCTTCCTTTTTTATTGTTTTGTCTTTGTTCTATGAGTCCACTAGTGAATAGAGGGCATTAACCCTTTAACGCCAAGTGAATCATATTTCATACACATGTTTTTGAGGCCTGTAAAGCATCATTGTTATAATTTTTTCCTATAAAACCTGAATGTTCACCTGGATTTTGCTCAAACCCACACTTGTAGTAGATAAAGAATGTGTTTAACACTGTACACTCTGGAAAAATATTCTTTTAATAAAGTTAGAAATGATTAAACATTTCAAATTTCAGAATATAAAGGGTTAAAACATTGTGTTCTGGATGCTTTGCATATATGATACAAAACAAAATCATATATGCAGTGCTATTTAATTGTGTTGCTATTATTTGTTGTTATTATTTATATAATAATCAATTATAGGTCTAATTTTCAAAGAATTTGAATTTTCAGGCAATCGTTTCATGGTTCAGGCTTTAAAGGGTTAACGTATGCAACAGTATTGCAGTATATTGCAGTATTCGTTCAGATTCAGTTCAGAATTAATTCATTTGAATGAATCGGTTCAGTAAACTGAATCAGTCTGTTACAGTCTTGTGTCGTCAGACGACAGTCTCATGCTAAGACGATGTCTCTCTCTCTCTCTCTCTCTCTCTCTCAGGGCTCCTTAAAGCGATGACCGGCCTCAAGGAAGCCTACTCAGGCCAGGGCGGCTGCATCGCCTCCTCCTCGCTGGAATACCTGGAGATCCACCCCCTGTTCCCCCAAGAAGCCCGCCGCCTGGACACCCAGCCGCCGCCCAAAGAGAGCTCCAAGGACGTGAAAGCCGTGGACGTCCCAGCCCGGCCGCCGTCCTCTCTGGGCGCCCACTCCTGGGCTTCTGCGAGCAAGGAGCCCAGCAAAGAGGCCCCGCCGTCGCCCTGGTACAAGCTGACCAACGGGGCTCTCTCCCCGCCCCGGCACGTGTCCGCCTTCCAACCGGACAGCTCCTACCTGAAGAAGGCCACCATCCCCAGCCCCCCCGTGCTCATCGTCAAACCCCAGCCCAAGAAGAGCCCCCCAACTACAGACTGGCCAACCCCAAGCCCCCCAGAGTCCAGCAGCGGGGGCAGCGGCGGCAGCGAGGAACCGGACAGCCCGCAACACCGCAGCAAGTTCCCTTCCATGGGCATCGGGCAGATTCTGAAGAAGAAGGTACCACCGTTCACCTTCCAGGTGCCTCCGTTCAGGCCCGAACCGGCCGTGGAGGTGGAGTCGCCGACTCCCTACCACATGCAGACTCTGCTCTGTGCCTCTGGGGCCCTGAAGACTTTGTGCTGATTAACGAGACTCTGTAAAGTTAAAGGAACGGCTCGACCGCACGTGCTGATGTTAGTTCTGAGCAGGTCTGGTTGAACGGTTCCTTTAAAAAAAAACAAAAAACACAGAAACCGTATGCAGTAATCGTATTCACCACCATGGCTTTTATCCAGCACGAAGCACCAGGGCTTCCAACGTGACTGGGCGATTTAGCGTAAACCCTTTTGAGGGAGTTAGTTGACTTCTGTCCTTTAATATGCACAGATAGAACAGATGCCTGCCTGTAGAGAGCACGCACACTCCAGCTCCGAACACTGTGTTAGATATATTACCTCTTACGCAACACTGCCAGCGGCGTGCCCGTCGCTAAGACGGACCCTCACGAGCATCAAGAATGCTGACTTTAATATCTGTTTCCATAAAAAGCAGGGTGTTTTTTTTTATTTATTTATTTTTTATTCACCATCTGCCACTGCAATCCCTGTCCAAGGATCAGATAAAGACTTGACCGCTTTCACGATATATTAAGAGATGCTGGAGCGCCGCCAGTAGGGCATTTGCATGTACCTCGGAGCTCCTGTGAAGCAATACAGCCTGAGAACGTTCGCCTAGCGTCTGTTTTTACTCCATAGCCGCGCGAGTCGAGCAAATGCTGGATAGTTGCGCCTCGCAAGTCACTCACAGACACTCAGGTCTAGCCGTACTTCACAGACGACACAGTCTTCTCCCGTTAGCCTTGCTGCAAACCTGTTGCATAACATTCCTTTTCTCGCCTCCGACGAAGGAGGTCGCTGAACTTGTATAGCCTTAAAAATCATACGTTTCAAGCCCTTCGGCTAAACCGGGAGAACCTGAAGCATTGTGTTACATCCTGTAGCCTGTGGGTTATCTCATACAGATAAGGTTGGGGGTGGTGGTGGTGGGGAAGGGGGGGGTCATCATCATATGTGTAACTCACATAACGTCGCTGTCCAAGAAAAACAAGCATCTCCATTTTTGATTTTTATGTTTCTAGGTCATGAAAATGCAGCAGCCGCTCTTTACAGGGGGAGTCAAAAGTCTTAGGACACCCTTTTGTTTCAGAAACGCACCTTCAGATCTGTGGTCAGAACCAAGGACAGCACACTGAGCATGTTCTTCAATGTGGTTGTTGAACGGCTCCAGAATGAGGTGGTGAAAATTCTGGTTCCATTGACTTGCACTAAAAGTGAAGTGGCTTTTTCGGCCTCTGCTGTAAAGTTGGTGCTCTTTACAGGGGGAATCAAAAGTCTCAGGACACCCTTTTGTTTCATAAAAGGAAGGGAAAATGTCATTGAACAACATGTGGAGCTGAACCGCACCTTCAGATCTGTGATCAGCATCAGGAACAGCAACCTGAGCATGTTGTTCAATGTAGTTGTTGTTGTTGTAACTTTCTGGGTTGATAACATTTGAACCACAAGAAATATTACAAATCTGATTACATCACTTAACTTCTGAGACAATTCTGGTCTTCTCTGATCTGCTACACGACCACCTTCCCATTAACCCTTGATCCAATATGGTGGCTTTCAAGCTGGTGGCCATATTTGGGACCCACCCGTTACTTGCTGGGGTATTCAGATACATCATCTTCCCGTTCCTTTCTAAAATGAAAGGGTGTCCTGAGACTTTAGACTCACCCTGTATATCCTGAGAATGCTTCATGGTTAATGGACCAGAAGAAGTGCTCCAGAATGAGGTGGTGAAAATTCTGGTTCCATTGACTTGCACTGAAGGTGAAGGCCTCTGCTGTAAAGTTGGCACTCTTTAAAGGGGGGGGTCAAAAGTCTCAGGACACTCTTTTATTTTAGAAACTAAAGGGAAAATGGCATTGAACAACATGTGGTGCTGAACCCCACCTTCAGATCTGTGATCAGCATCAGGTACAGCAAACTGAGCATGTTGTTCGGTGTGGTTGTTGTTGTTGTAACTTTCTGGGTTGATAACATTTGAACCACAAGAGATATTGGAAATCTGATTACATCAATAGATTTCTGAGACAGTTGTGGTCTTCTTTGATCTGCTACAATCTGCTACATGACCACCTTCCCATTGGAAAAACACACCCTTAATCCAATATGGCGGCTTTCAAGATGGTGGCCATATTTGGGACCCACCTGTTACTTGCTGGGGTATTCAGATACATCATCTTCCCGTTCCTTTCTAAAATGAAAGGGTGTCCTGAGACTTTAGACTCACCCGGTATATCCTGAGAACGTTTCATGGTTAATGGACCAGAAGAAGTGCTCCAGAGTGACGTGGTGAAAGTTCTGGTTCCACTGACTTGCACTAAAAGTGAAGTGGCTTTTTCGGCCTCTGCTGTAAAGTTGGTGTTTTGGAGATGCTTGGAGATGCTTGTTGATTGGACGGCGGCCTGTAATCACGCTGAATGATGTGGTAGGTCGTGCAATAGTGCGTACGTGTTGATAGTGGCCATGCTGTACATTGTTTTCTGTTTACCGGGCGATGGCGGTCCCGCGGTAGACGAGAGCCGCTTGTAAATACGACCTCCGAGTGTCTTTCGTGTGACTCGTGCTCACGACTGCACACGGCTGTAGTTGAGGTATCGAAGCTATCGGCTTTCCAAAGTCTTCACTTGCACAGAAGGCGACGAACTGTTTGTTAATGACGGACTCTCTTTTCCAACGTGAACTACTTCTTTGCATGCACTGATCACATATTTTGGAGGGGGTGGCGGGCGGGATGCCGGGTGGCGGGGGGTGGAGGGGAGCAAGGTGGGGAATAATCGGTGTCGGTTTTTGTACCTCTTTGTTACGACGAAGAATGGATCTGAGGCGGAGAGTCTTTTGAATCCTGAAGGTCCTTTTGTAAGCTTTTGTAACGAGTTGCTGTGCTTAAGTGCGAAGAGATTTTTATGCTGTACAAAGAAGATTTGAAATATTTAATATTTATCACTTCCAGAAGTGAATATTTGTGTACCGAGTCCTTCTTTTGTTTTCCACTCGACACTTCTTACCACACAATAAAAGTGTACACTCTGACTGCCTCGGCCGTGTCGCTTCAGTACAGTGTGTAATGTAATATGAAGCGGGGGAGCATTTGCTGCCCCCTTTTCCCACGAGACACCTGTGGGGAGCATGAAATGAGTGACAGCTGAAAGACCTCCCGGCCTCATTTAATCCAGTCAGCTGCGCTACAACAGCCCCCCCACCTACCCACTCCAGTCCAGTCTCACACACTCACATGTACTCTGGCAACCCCCTGAGAAATGAGACGAAGTTTTGGTGGGGTGCGGTGGGGGACACCCCCGAGACAAGCCCTCAGATACCCACACCCGGATCAATCGGGGCGGCTAAGCCGATAAGAGCTGTGGCCGCAATTGTGGCTGTAAAGGATATTAAAGCAAAGCGCTTTGTTTACACAGGACAGTATAGTTGTCTCAAATCCGGTGTCGGCTCGAGTGACATAAACAGCCCCTGACAAAGACCCCAGTGGCTTAGCTCAGCGCAGCTGAGAGACACGACACTCATCTAGAAGTAGGATAATCAGGAATATCATAATATTCAAAACACAGTGGTGATATGGAGCAACCCTGGTTTCATAAACTCCCGATACACTCCTACCACACGGTCAGTGGTGCTCATGATGTATAAACACCAATACAATGTTCCTATTACAGGAAAACCACATTCAACACACTATTCATTTAAAACCCTATTCAAACACTGTATCTAAACTAAACCAGCTCATCACGTTTCAGATTATCAACCAAATTTCAATATCAGACAAATATAAACTGAGTAAATATGAAAAGCAGTTTTTTAAAATGAGAATTTCATTTATTTAGAGAAAAAAAAAACTATGCCAAACAACCTGGCCCTGTATGCAAAAAACTATAATTAACCACATTGGAAAGCTGAGTTCAATTTCATGAGCCACACACTCAGACCTGCTTACTGCCAGACCTGTAGTATCAAGAAATCACTGAAATAGAACCCGTCTGACAGCATGAAGTAGCTAAAAGATCTCAAACAGCAACACATTCAACCCCGATCTGAAGAAATTCAAGAACAGATGAGAAACTTTGCTTTGCTTTTCAAAAACACTAAAGCAAAGTGGACGATGTTGGCGTGAAAATGTATTCTGGACACTAATCAATCCTAATTGATCAATAAATTAAAGATGATACATGATCAAGTATCAGCTTCTGTCCAGTTTTCTAGGTATAAAGGTATGTGGACACCTGACCATCACAACTTGTTGTACAGTCCATGGGAGTTGTTATGTCTCCTGCAACAAACGTCACTGTCGGCTCAGCATCGTCTGGATTCAACCACCAAACAGAGAGAACATACAGCTCCACACAGAACGGCCCGGATCATCTTGCTGTGAGGGGACAGTGCTGACCACTACACCACCATACTAACCACTACACCACCATACTAACCACTACACCACTATACTAACCACTACACCACCGTACTAACCACTACACCCCCATACTAACCACTACACCACCGTACTAACAACTACACCACCATACTAACCACTACACCACTATACTAACCACTACACCACCGTACTAACCACTACACCACCATACTAACCACTACACCACCATACTAACCACTACACTACCGTACTAACCACTACACCACCATACTAACCACTACACCACCATACTAACCACTACACCACCATACTAACCACTACACCACCGTACTAACCACTACACCACCGTACTAACCACTACACCACCATACTGACCACTACACCACCGTACTAACCACTACACCACCATACTAACCACTACACCACCGTACTAACCACTACACCACCATACTAACCACTACACCACCGTACTAACCACTACACCACCGTACTAACCACTACACAACCGTACTAACCACTACACCACCATACTGACCACTACACCACCATACTGACCACTACACCACCATACTAACCACTACACCACCATACTAACCACTACACCACCATACTAACCACTACACCACCGTACCAACCACTACACCACCATACTAACCACTACACAACCGTACTAACCACTACACCACCATACTGACCACTACACCACCGTACTAACCACTACACCACCATACTAACCACTACACCACCGTACTAACCACTACACCACCATACTAACCACTACACCACCGTACTAACCACTACACCACCGTACTAACCACTACACCACCATACTAACCACTACACCACCATACTAACCACTACACCACCATACTGACCACTGCACCACCATACTAACCACTACACCACCGTACTGACCACTACACCACCGTACTGACCACTACACCACCGTACTGACCACTACACCACCGTACTAACCAATACACCACCGTATTAACCACTACACCACCGTACTAACCACTACACCACCATACTAACCACTACACCACCATACTAACCACTACACCACTATACTAACCACTACACCACCATACTAACCACTACACCACCATATTAACCACTACACCACCATACTAACCACTACACCACCATACTAACCACTACACCACTATACTAACCACTACACCACCGTACTAACCACTACACCACCGTACTAACCACTACACCACCATACTAACCACTACACCACCATATTAACCACTACACCACCATACTAACCACTACACCACCGTACTAACCACTACACCACCATACTAACCACTACACCACCATACTAACCACTACACCACCGTACTAACCACTACACCACCATACTAACCTCTACACCACCATACTAACCACTACACCACCATACTAACCACTACACCACCGTACTAACCACTACACCACCATACTGACCACTACACCACCATACTGACCACTACACCACCATACTAACCACTACACCACCGTACTGACCACTACACCACCGTACTAACCATCTGATCTCTGTTACATATTTTGGGGGCTGTCCTGTACTTTTTGGCAAGAGACTGGAAATACTTTCGTGAGTGACTCATTTGGAAGTTATTTTGGAGAAGTGCTTCAGAAAATCTAATGTCTAATTATTTCTTTTAATTGTCAAAAATTCACACACAAATCACACGCCGGTGAAGTGGGACAGGGTGCGAGTGGCAAACTGGGACAAGCACTCAGGCTTAAGGCTTAATACCATCAACAGTATGTCAATGAGTATGATTATAATCATAAGTAGTAAGAGATCCAGAGGTTCAGAATAAGAGATCCAGAGGCTCAGAATAAGAGATCCAGAGGCTCAGAATAAGAGATCCAGAGGTTCAGAATAAGAGATCCAGAGGCTCAGAATAAGAGATCCAGAGGTTCAGAATAAGAGATCCAGAGGTTCAGAATAAGAGATCCAGAGGTTCAGAATAAGAGATCCAGAGGCTCAGAATAAGAGATCCAGAGGCTCAGAATAAGAGATCCAGAGGCTCAGAATAAGAGATCCAGAGGCTCAGAATAAGAGATCCAGAGGCTCAGAATAAGAGATCCAGAGGCTCAGAATAAGAGATCCAGAGGTTCAGAATAAGAGATCCAGAGGTTCAGAATAAGAGATCCAGAGGCTCAGAATAAGAGATCCAGAGGCTCAGAATAAGAGATCCAGAGGCTCAGAATAAGAGATCCAGAGGCTCAGAATAAGAGATCCAGAGGTTCAGAATAAGAGATCCAGAGGTTCAGAATAAGAGATCCAGAGGCTCAGAATAAGAGATCCAGAGGCTCAGAAAGCTTTGCCTTTAAAAAACAATGAAGCAAAGTGGACGATGTTGGTGTGGAAGTGTATTCTGGACACTAATTAGCCATAACTGGTCATTAAATTAAAAATGATTCAAACATGATCAAGTATCAGTTTCTGTCCAGGTTTTTAGGGTAAATAAATGACTATATGGCCAAAAGTATATGGACACCCGACCATCACAACTTGTATATTCCATGGGTCAAAACCATGAGAGTTGTTACGTCTCCCCTAACAAACTTCACTGCCGGCACAGAGCATTCCGGTAGGTAGCATCACCTACACTCCACCAAACAGAGATTTCTCCATCAGACTGTCCATCACTGTGAGAGAATACGTTTTAGAGCTTTACACCACTCCAGCCAACTCTTGGCGTTGGACATAGCAATTGTGTAGGCTTGAATGTGGACGGCTGGGACGTGTCCCTATCAATATTTTGGGTTTAAAGAATTGTCCCTACCAATATTTGAGAAAAAAATTGGTTCGCATTACACTACCACTCTAAAGTTTGGGATCACAGTGAAATGTTCTTGTTTTAATGGAGTATCTTCTTCTTTAACACAACAATGGACTGACGGGTCTCTAAAGAAAGTTGTTTCTTTCTGGTCATTGTGAGTCGGTCAGCAAGCCATCAACTGCTGATCTTCAGATACTAAACTAACCTAGAATGTTGTTCCCTTTTATACTCACTTATTAGTAGAATGTTTTTCAGCTGTGATCACAATTAAGGAAGAGTGTCCTAACAACCAATTAGTCCAATAACATCCTTAACTTGGATTGGTGGCCGTACCAGGAGATTTAGACAGAGGACTGAGAATTACTGATAATAGAACTATATGTAAAATAAGACTCTATACAAAAATAGACTTTAATACAAACATTTATATTCTTTAAAAATCATCTGATACACTTACATTAATTGTGAAATGAACAATATTGGTTGTGAATTGCATGAAAATTGCATGAAATGAAATTCTAAAGTGATCCTAAACTTTTGAGCGGTAGTGTATATTAAGAGCTGATCATTCAGATTGTTCTGTCTTCTAGACACCGTTTAATCATGCTTGCATTTGATTGGCTGAGAGAGAGGAAGCCCTCCAAAGACTGAAATCACAGTGTGCAAATTTTCTTACTGCCAGACTCCGAGAAGCGAGAGCTGATCAGTGAGCTAGCGGTCAGTTATCAGGGCTCTCAGTCCACAGAACTCAAACAACTGTAGTCTTTCAGATGATTTACTGTCTTTTCCATGTCAGACCAACATGTTTGATTCTCTGTAGATAATCAGACCACCAAAAAACAGAAGTGACATCAGAAGCTTCTTCGCCTTCCAAACCGTAAGTCACAGGTAGTAAACAAAGCAGCCAGTAACAATGAAACTGTTGCTACTGTGACTAAGCTGGCATCCTGGGATGATGGCATGTTTACAGTCAGTGAGTTCTTAAGCACGAACCATCTACCACCAATGTTTATCTCTGATATCTTGATTTTTATCCATCTGTTAGCAGCAGGTGTGGCCGAAACACCTGAACTCAACAAGTTGGTGCATGTCTTTCAAAGAAAGGACGTTTAACTTCAGCAGAATTACATGAAAACGTAACCCTGTCTGTGTTTCGCTGGAGATTTTATTGGTACATTCATTGTTTCAACCCATAATATTGCATGTGGGTTTATTAAATCCTTGTGAAAACAAAACATTTTTAAAAAGAAACTATAAAAAGCTTGGACTGTTCATGCACAACAAATAAAAAAAGGATTAATAGTACTCAACACTTAAACACTAAATAAATATTATTAAATAAATAATATTATACTAAGAAGTGGTCAGCATCGGTTCTTCTAAACAATGTGGCCAATTACTATAAGTGTATAATTAAGTATCCCTATCAAGGGCGTAAGAGCAGGTTTGACATTGGGGTGGGGCACATTTGCTAATATGAATCAAAGCCCACCCCATCTCCTAGAATATCACCTATAATCTGATTCCACTGTAGGTAAGGTAGTAAATTACTGTATGTATAGTGACGTAAAACAACATTTGTGGAATTACAGTAAATTAATAAACAAATAAATAAACAAAAGATAAAATTATCTGTACGTCTGGTGAGTGGAGGTCCTGTATGGTCAGTGGAGCTGATACAGTGGACAGTGTGTGGAGCTCCTGTATGGTCAGTGGAGCTGATACAGTGGACAGTGAGTGGAGCTCCTGTATGGTCAGTGGAGCTGATACAGTGGACAGTGAGTGTAGGTCCTGTATGGTCAGTGGAGCTGATACAGTGGACAGTGAGTGGAGGTCCTGTATGGTCAGTGGAGCTGATACAGTGGACAGTGAGTGTAGGTCCTGTATGGTCAGTGGAGCTGATACAGTGGACAGTGAGTGGAGGTCCTGTATGGTCAGTGGAGCTGATAAAGTGGACAGTGAGTGGAGGTCCTGTATGGTCAGTGGAGCTGATACAGTGGACAGTGAGTGGAGGTCCTGTATGGTCAGTGGAGCTGATACAGTGGACAGTGAGTGGAGGTCCTGTATGGTCAGTGGAGCTGATACACTGGACAGTGTGGCACGTAATATGACTGGGAGTGTTCAAAGTTGTGCAACTTGACAGACTTTATCTTCAAGATCTTCGCTGATGAAGATGTAGGGACAAAACTATTCTGGCAGCAACACAGAACTTGACGCTTGACTGAGCTTCTGGATAAACTTCTGGTGAACATCTTCACAAACAGCCGTGTCAACGCACCCATGACCTAAACACCCCCAGATCTGGATACCAGAAGAACCCAAGACTTTCCCAACCATCTTTCCACTTGGCACATTGCCAGCTCGCCTATCAATAGAGTAAACAACTCCGGGCGCCGGCGAGAACCAAACAGATGTCAATAAGAGCAGGACGGCAAAGCCAATCTGTGGCTTAAACTCCGCGGCCTGGGTGTCAAACGCGCTGTAAGCTTTTCCTGGCCCTTACTGTGGCTCAGGCCCTCGTTAGAGTCAGGCCTCTCGCTGCGCTGTGGCCTCTCATCCTAGTCAATCTGTTCGGGCTTAGAAATCGACTGAGACTAATCCTGTTTTCAAAGAGCTTTTCCAGTTGAGCGAAAAAACAGTTTCTTTGTGTCTGAAAAACAGACAATTAATCGGATGTGGGCGCCGCAGTGATGGAGGTCACACATCTGAAGTGACTGACTCTTCAACAGATACATTTACCAGAACGTTCTAATGTCTGAGGAACGTCAGCTGATCGTTAAAAAGTCTTTATCTGATCAATAAGTGTGTGTTCACCAGTAAGAACAGCAGATCTGATTAGAACAGATGTAAATAATCATACATACAATACAAAGTAACATGAATATGTTATTGTGAGAGAAGTAGATCAGATCTTGATCCAGTTTGAAGAACAAAGTTATATATATATATATTCGACTGGTAATGTACTAAAACGTTTGACTGGTAATGTACTAAAACGTTTGTCTGGTAGTGTACCTAAAACGTTTGACTGGTAGTGTATCTAAAATGTTTGACTGGTAGTGTATCTAAAACGTTTGTCTGATAGTGTATCTAAAACGTTTGACTGGTAGTGTATCTAAAACGTTTGACTGGTAGTGTATCTAAAACGTTTGACTGGTAGTGTACCTAAAACGTTTGACTGGTAGTGTATCTAAAACGTTTGACTGGTAGTGTATCTAAAACGTTTGACTGGTAGTGTATCTAAAACGTTTGACTGGTAGTGTACCTAAAACGTTTGACTGGTAGTGTATCTAAAACGTTTGACTGGTAGTGTACCTAAAACGTTTGACTGGTAGTGTATCTAAAACGTTTGACTGGTAGTGTATCTAAAACGTTTGACTGGTAGTGTATCTAAAACGTTTGACTGGTAGTGTATCTAAAACGTTTGTCTGATAGTGTATCTAAAACGTTTGACTGGTAGTGTATCTAAAACGTTTGACTGGTAGTGTATCTAAAACGTTTGACTGGTAGTGTACCTAAAACGTTTGACTGGTAGTGTACCTAAAACGTTTGACTGGTAGTGTACCTAAAACGTTTGACTGGTAGTGTATCTAAAACGTTTGACTGGTAGTGTACCTAAAACGTTTGACTGGTAGTGTATCTAAAACGTTTGACTGGTAGTGTACCTAAAACGTTTGACTGGTAGTGTATCTAAAACGTTTGACTGGTAGTGTTCATTAAACGTTTGTCTGGTAGTGTATCTAAAACGTTTGACTGGTAGTGTATCTAAAACGTTTGACTGGTAGTGTATCTAAAATGTTTGACTGGTAGTGTATCTAAAAGGTTTGACTGATAGTGTATCTAAAAGGTTTGACTGATAGTGTATCTAAAACGTTTGACTGGTAGTGTACTAAAAGGTTTGACTGGTAGTGTATCTAAAACGTTTGACTGGTAGTGTACTAAAACGTTTGACTGGTAGTGTATCTAAAACGTTTGACTGGTAGTGTATCTAAAATGTTTGACTGGTAGTGTATCTAAAACGTTTGTCTGATAGTGTACTAAAACGTTTGACTGGTAGTGTATCTAAAACGTTTGACTGGTAGTGTATCTAAAATGTTTGACTGGTAGTGTATCTAAAACGTTTGTCTGATAGTGTATCTAAAACGTTTGACTGGTAGTGTATCTAAAATGTTTGACTGGTAGTGTACTAAAACGTTTGACTGGTAGTGTATCTAAAATGTTTGACTGGTAGTGTATCTAAAAGGTTTGACTGGTAGTGATCTAAAACGTTTGACTGGTAGTGTATCTAAAGCGTTTTACTGGTAGTGTATCTAAAACGTTTGACTGGTAGTGTATCTAAAACGTTTGGCTGGTAGTGTATCTAAAACGTTTGACTGGTTGTCTATCTAAAACGTTTGACTGGTAGTGTATCTAAAATGTTTGACTGGTAGTGTATCTAAAATGTTTGACTGGTAGTGTACTAAAAGGTTTGACTGGTAGTGTACTAAAAGGTTTGACTGGTAGTGTATCTAAAATGTTTGACTGGTAGTGTACTAAAAGGTTTGACTGGTAGTGTATCTAAAACGTTTGACTGGTAGTGTATCTAAAACGTTTGACTGGTAGTGTATCTAAAACGTTTGACTGGTAGTGTATCTAAAATGTTTGACTGGTAGTGTACTAAAAGGTTTGGCTGGTAGTGTACTAAAACGTTTGACTGGTAGTGTATCTAAAACGTTTGACTGGTAGTGTATCTAAAAGGTTTGACTGGTAGTGTATCTAAAAGGTTTGACTGGTAGTGTAACTAAAACGTTTGACTGGTAGTGTATCTAAAACGTTTCACTGGTAGTGTATCTAAAACATTTGTCTGGTAGTGTATCTAAAACGTTTGTCTGGTAGTGTACTAAAACATTTGACTGGTAGTGTTACTAAAACGTTTGACTGGTAGTGTATCTAAAACGTTTCATTGGTAGTGTATCTAAAACGTTTGACTGGTAGTGTATCTAAAACGTTTGACTGGTAGTGTACTAAAACGTTTGACTGGTAGTGTATCTAAAACGTTTCACTGGTAGTGTATCTAAAACGTTTCACTGGTAATGTATCTAAAACGTTTGTCTGGTAGTGTATCTAAAACGTTTGACTGGTAGTGTATCTAAAACGTTTGGCTGGTAGTGTATCTAAAACGTTTGACTGGTAGTGTATCTAAAACGTTTGACTGGTAGTGTATCTAAAACGTTTGACTGGTAGTGTATCTAAAACGTTTGTCTGGTGGTGTATCTAAAACGTTTGGCTGGTAGTGTATCTAAAACGTTTGACTGGTAGTGTATCTAAAACGTTTGGCTGGTAGTGTATCTAAAACGTTTGACTGGTAGTGTATCTAAAACGTTTGACTGGTAGTGTATCTAAAACGTTTGACTGGTAGTGTATCTAAAACGTTTGTCTGGTGGTGTATCTAAAACGTTTGACTGGTAGTGTATCTAAAACGTTTGACTGGTGCTGTTGTGGTGCTGGTTGATCCACAGGACAGTAAAAGAAAACCAAACCACAGATGTTGTGGAGCTCCTCGGTATCGAGGTCCACCGAGCAGAAGACCCTTCAGTCTGCAGGATGTATCTATATGTGTTGATCTTAACTAGATGAAACTGGATCCTATTCTAGTTCACAGAACACAAACTTCTGAAGTGAGGGGTATGAAGGTCCTCTAGCGGGGGCCGTCTCTGTGGCGGTGAGTGTGAGTGGGGTCGTCTTGCTCCCTGATTGCTTCAGGAGGTTAGAGGAGGAGAGGTGCGTTCCTCCAGACAGGCTGTCTACATTATTTATCAGCATACGGTCTGTGCCCACCGCGCGGGACCGCCTGCGTCTGGACAAGGTGAAGTAGTGTGGGGAGGTGGGGGGAGCGGGTGTGCGAGTGTTGGGGGGTGTGCGAGTGTTGGGAGGGGGTCAGTTTATATCGATCACACTGGAAAGTGCCGAGCATCAGCGCTTCGGCTGCTGGGGGCTGCGGGGGGCTGCTGGGGGCTGCGGGGGGCTGCAGCGCGCAGACGCGGGGCTCGAGCACATTCATCAAAACGACAGCGTCTGGCGCAGCAGGTGAAATAATGAGGCTGAAAGAAAAATCACGGGCACCGAAACAAAGAGCGCCACAGCCCAACATCTGTAGAGCTTACAGCTGTGCCACCTCTAGGACAGTCTGGAGAACCGGTGGACCAGCAAGTCCCAGTCCTGGAGTACCTGCTCCGTGTGATCTGGTGTTTCTCCTGCTAACAAAGGACTCCACACACAACCAACCAACAGGCTGAACACCACAATCTTGAAAGAGACAGTTCTGTAGGTATATATATATATATATATTACTGAACATTACTGAAGCCATAACAATAAAATAATAAAATCACCTCCTTCTATCTCCACTGTATCAGCTCCACTGACCATACAGGAGCTCCACTTACTGACTGTAGTTCATCTGATTCTCTGTATACTTTATTACTCTGTTCTTTAATGATCAGGACCCCCACAGGACCACCACAGAGCAGATACTATTAGGGAGGTGGGTCATTCTGTGCTGCTGGAGGGTTTAAACACTGTGTCCACTCACTGTCCACTCTATTAGACACTCCTACTACTTGCTGGTCCACCTTGTAGATGTAAAGTCAGAGACAGTAGCTCATCTGCTGCTGCACAGTTTGTGTTCCTCTAGTTCTTCATCAGTGGACACAGGACGCCGCCCACAGGACACTGCTGTCTGGATAGTTTTGGTTGGTGGACGATTCTCAGTCCAGCAATGACTCTGAGGAGGTGTTTAAATCCCAGCAGCAGCACTGCCGTGTCTGATCCACTTACACCAGCACAACACACACTAACTAACACACCACCACCACGTCAGTGTCACTGCAGTGCTGAGAATGATCCACCTCCCTAATAGTATCTGCTCTGTGGTGGTCCTGTGTAACCAGATAGCTCTCATGTTCAAATGACAGAAAAATAGAAATGAACCAAATCAGATATACACGTTTTTTATTGAACAGTGACAATATATTTATATATATTATTATTTTTTTATTTATTTTAATTAACTTTATTCACTTTGACTTACAATATATTATTATACGTTATATATTTTGTATATTTTTTATTTGTTATTTTTATCTACTGGTGAATAAAGGAGCAGCAAAGTAAGAATTTCATTGTACATTGTATCTGCGGTGCATATGACAATAAAACTCTTGAATCTTATATATATATATATATATATATATATATATATATATATATATATATATATACTTTAAACACATCAAAAAATACTGAATGCTAACATGTTTTCCTTATTATAGGACTTTTTCTTTTCTTAATAAGTAATATGAACTTTTTGGTACCACATATAAATTAATAGAACTCATTTTGCTAAGCGTGCAGGTTTATTATTCAGTTATTAAGTCTAACACTCACTAAACATTAGTAATAATATTTATTAACTACAACAAAATGTACACTGATAACTATCAGAATTACCTTTATAGCTACCCCAGTTACAGAACCATCAAGCACTGTCATCTTGCTCTGATTGGCTAATGCACTCAGCAAACAGGTGTGTGAATGTGGGCCGGGTCCCTCAGCAGTGCTGCTCTGTGAGTCACATTATACAGCAGGCAATCTGACGGAGAGATGAGTTCATTATCAAAACCCAGTCTGAATAATAAACCTGCTTCTAAACACTCTTACAGTTAAATACACGCGTGTGTTGTTGGTTTATATAGTGTCAATTATTAGACTCATACATAACCTGTATATTAATAAGTTATATATTCTTTTAAATAGAGTAATAATAAATAGGCTTCTTTAAAAGTTAATATGCTGAACATTAAAGTGATGCGTTTACTTGATTCAAACACATCAGTTCCTCATCAATGGCTCAAATCTATAGCGTCAACAGTTTTGTTACTATATTTGTATTGATTGAATATTTTATTTATGATGAAATGATGGACAGGTGTCGGTGCAGTGTGTCACCACAATTAAATCTCTGGGTTTTACCTGCACAACGCATTCTAGCTGGAGCCCTGGTTACTATTAAACTGGCTTTAAATTCATTTCATTTTAATTTATATTAAAATATTATAAATTAAACCTCACATCCATACAAACATACTACTCATAATATCTCATATAAAGTCAGTAAACAGTTGTTCTGATGTGTTTATGTATGTTATGTGTGTAGACATCATTAACTCGAGTAAACACATAGTCTCTCAGTGGGTTTAAGGTGTGAACAAGGGCTGAGGTGGGAGTGCGGGGTAGGATTAGGGACCACCCTGCGGGATAACACACTAACACTGCCATAAACAAAGCCAGGCTGCCTGTTTATTAGTTTGCTCTCTATTAATTTTAATTTTAATGTTTCTCACCTATTTTGGGAAGAGGAACTTTGGGGGGTGGGGGGGTGGGGGTGTGAGTGTGTGTGTGTGTGGGGTGTGGAGGGATGGAGGCAGAGGGGGATCGATGTAGGGAGGGAAAAAGAGAGAGAAAGAGAGGGAGGGGGTGGGTGGAGAAGGAGAAAGAAAAACACCCAGGGGGATTAGAGGCCGGAGGCTCCACCCCGTCCAGCCAATCAGCGGGAGCGCGCAGTGACGCGGGGTGGCTGGCTGCCTCCGACACCAGGAAACGGATGACGCGATGGCAACAGCATCAGCGCAGCATGTGCGCCCTGTTTCCATGGCAGCCGTGCCTTGGATACAGCGCGCTGGTTGGTCTGCCTTCAACATCCGAAGCTGTTGTTGTTATGCTGCCCCGGCGCTCGAGCTCCTCGCCTGGTCTTCCAGCTCGGGGGGCTCGGTGCACGAGACGCTCCGCCCGCCCCCAGGTCCAAAGTGTTGCTAGGCACAATTCGACGGGAAACGTAAACAAAAAAAGGAAGACGAGCATGAGCCGCCCTCAGTTACCCCGCAGCCCCCCTTTACCTCCTCCTCCTCCTCCTCCTCCTCCACCCACCATCCAGCACTTGTTATTGAAGATGAGTGAAGTGCACGTGCGTGGGGGGGATTGTTTTGATCCCGGAGGTTAAACATCACACAAACAACAAGAGGGACGTAAACACAAACAACAACAGGGATATTTACTTAACATGTAGGGCTTTATACATCAGAGATTCTGTTAATCTGCATATGCAAATTAAAGAAGATAAAGAATTTACAGAGCCGGAACAAACACGAACTGCCAGAGCACCGGCTCTTTCTGGAGAACCACACGAGAACTCTGCTTTGAGGTCCTCTGAGAACACTGGACGTTGCTATGCAGGTGTGGTCAGAGCCTACACCGGTTCCCTAAATCAGAACATTCCCTCAAAGACGCTGGAGGACAGGTAGAAGAAAGAAAAGCAGGAGGAAAGCGAGAGACACCGCTACAGTGTGGTGGAGAACAGAGGAACAGAACAAACTTCCAAGACCTCACGGCCAGCTCCCATCTAACTGCAGCTCATGTCTGGTCCTGACCTGCTCTGGAGGTCAACCTCAACCTCCAACAGCCGCTGTCCTATCGTCACTGCTAGAGATTTGATCTGTAAGGCATACAAAGAGACGGAACTCAGAGCAGAAGAGGGCTGAGATCAGACATGTTGTGAGGAAAAGAAAAGAAAGAAAGAAACTGTTGTGGGTCATCAAGGTACATACATATACACACTAAAGGTACTATACTGGTTTTAAGGAGGTCCAGCTGAGCAAGTGAGGCACCTCTTTCCTCAGCAGTAGATATACACGTGTCTTTACATCATCACTGTCCAAAATATCAACTTTACAGGAGAGCACAAAAACAGTCTTAACTTTCAATGTAAGTCAATGAAACCAGAATTTTGTCCAAGCCATTTTGGGGCATTTCTATTGGTCCATTCATCAGGAAACTTTCACACAATGTAAACAGCAGCTGACGCGTTCAAATGATGCAGAAAAATAAAAAATAAGGAAAAGTCCGAATAATAATAGGGTGTGAGGCATCAGTGTAACTCTAAAAATAGAGATCACTGTCCTCTAATCTATTAAAATTCTAAGCGAAGGTACTGAGACGCGCCCTTGAGCGTCCCACCCCGGTGATGGTTTTCCTGAGCCCGCTTCAAGGAGAAAGTGTTTTTATTACCAAGAGCTCATAAAACGAACACACATTAAAAGATGTAACAGCTCCAGGCATTTTTACCACAACGCTACACCTACAGAGGTGGAGTTCATAATATATTACATTATATTATATAAAAGCTTTATGTATATAAAACAGGCATTCAGGTTTCTTGTAGGATCAAAATACCACAAAATAATAATAATAATAATAATGATAATAAGTAAAAATAAAGATTTTCTTTTTATCTGAGGTGGTAATCTCTGCTGAACTTGCTCTCGGAATTGAGTTCATTATTAATATATGACAACATGTTCATGTCCGTGCTGGGTGTCTCAAGCTGACATCACTGTGTCTGAAATTCTTGAACAGGTCCTAATAGCTCTTTGTTTGCCGGACACGCTCACACCGCCGCCTGGAACAAAGAACTTTCCCTTCATGGAAAGACTGCCCTCTGCTGTCCGTTCATATCAGAAAAACAAGGCACGTATTTGTCTGAAGTATTTACAGTAAGAGGCCGGATCAGCCTGCTACTCTGGAAAACAACAGAAGTGTGTTTTCACGAGAGCTTTTTATTAAACGAGGCATCACTAGTCTTCTGTTCCTGCTGGCTTTTACACTTCAGTAAAGAATAATAAGCTTTCTGTTATTATATCTGTACACTCTTCGTTTTTCATATATATATATATATATATATATATATATATATATATATATATATATATACAGAAAGAGAGAGAGATTTAAAACCAATACTTTTAAAACGTATTATTAATATTATTATTATTATTATTATTATAAAACACATAAATATAAATATTAAATAAACTAATACTAGTTGGTTTATGTTGAAGGTATAAATATATATTGTTGCTGTCCTAGAAAAAAACAAGTATCCCCGAAACGGCACCTGTACAGGAGAGGACAAAAACAGTCTCCACCTTTAATGTAAGTCAATGGAACCAGAATTATTTCCAAGCTGTTTTGGAGCATTTCTATTGGTCCATTCATCTTAAAATATTCACATGTAAACAGCAACTATTGAGTTCAAATGATATAAAATAGAAAATAAAATTTGATAAAAATAAAAAAAAAGATGCGTCTATATAAACTAGTGGACTGAGCCCACTTATGACTTAATTAGTCATTTATGTTGTGCTGTAGGGTTCATTTTGTTTATTTATTTATTTATTAATTTTTGACCCCTCATTTGTTTACCAGCCTTCACCAGAGGTTTTAGAATTTTAGGAGATACTGACACGTTATTCTGTATCTTTAAATACACATAAACTATTAGAAGAAAACAGAGAAAGTATTAAAGAGAAGGTGTCCTGCTGTTGGGCAGCAGCTCACAGTGTTAGAGATATGATTTCTAATGTGATTTAATTACTCATCAAATTCATCCCAGACGCTCTATTGTCTGTAACGATAACGAGTTTACCTTTGTCATTTCCTGCTGGACGATATCCTGGAACTCTAATGTCACCGGTCTCTCCTCTCTGTCCACTGCTGCCATCTGCTGGTCAGCAGAACCTAACACATAACTACAGCAAACAACAGCAGATCAGATACAATACAGTAACACTATCTACACACTGAGGAACTAAGAATACCACTGGAAGAGAAAATGATAAAATAATAAATAATAACAACACATTTGTTTACCTCTCGATATTTTCAACCCCGAAGCAGAAAAGCGACCTCTTGAAATCGAACTGCTTTGGCGTTGATGTGTACATGAGTCCGAGTGTGGAGCCGCAGCCACGACAGGTGAGATTCACAACCAGACTGAGAGAAAAGAGGAACATGAGAGAGAGAGAGAGAGTCTGACCAGACTGGGAGAGAGTCTGACCAGACTGGGAGAGAGTCTGACCAGACTGGGAGAGAGTCTGACCAGACTGGGAGAGAGTCTGACCAGACTGGGAGAGAGTCTGACCAGACTGGGAGAGAGTCTGACCAGACTGGGAGAGAGTCTGACCAGACTGGGAGAGAGTCTGACCAGACTGGGAGAGACTGGACTGGACAGTCAGGAGAACTAAACTCATAATATCTTTAAACTTAATTTAGAGACTACACAAACAATTCCATTCATCTGTAATGTGATGACAGAGTTTCTCAACCTTGGTCCCAGGGGCCCACCACCCTGAATTTTAGAATTTAGAATATTTGCCATTTGTGTTTGCACACAGAGGAACTTAACCAACCCATGCAGTGATACACACACACACACACACACACAAAAGGGAAGTGATATATATATATATACACACTCACACACACACACACATACATACACTCCAGTGAAACACACACACATGTGAATGAACACACACACACCCACCCACCCACCCACCAGTAAATGCACACACACACACACACACACACACACACACACACACACACACACACACACACACACACACACACACACACACTAAGGGGCAGTGAAACACACACATACATAAAGACTAGTGAATAAACACTAGGGGCCAGTGAGCACACCTATGGCCGGAGTGGTGGTCAGCCCTATCCACAGTGTCCGGGGAGCTGTTGGGGGTTTGGTGTCTTGTTCAATGGCACTTCAGTCGTGTCCTGGTGGACTAACCGGCGATCTTTCTGTCATAAGACCGGTTTTTCAATTTTAAAGTTCACTACTAACTTCATAATCAGCTGTCGGAGTCGGTTCGGTGGGATTGGGGGGGGGAGCGAGCCTCCAGGACCACAGCCAGGAAACACTGAGCTGAATAAAACCATCACAGAGTGAAAGACAGATCAGCAACAGACTTACCACCCGAGCTCGTTACGCGTGCAGGAGACGTACGGCTCTTTTCCAATCGCAATGTTGTCATTGACCCCTGAAAGTGACCACCAGAGAAAAGTACACACACACACACACACACACACACACACAAAAAGATTGAGTCACAGTCACCAACATCTACGAGCATAAAATTTACTCTGCCTTGTATAACATCACTCTTCTCACTGCTACACCTTCCCTCGTTTACTCAACACACCAACAGGAAAGCTCCAAAATAGCCTGGACAACAATCTGGTTCCACTGACTTGCATAGAAAGCAGAGTTAGTTTTCAACGTAACAGTAACAAACATTCTTTAACCCCTATTTACTTCCCTTCCCTAGCCATCTAAACCCCCCCCCCCACCTCCCTAAGCCACCACCTCCCTCCTATAAATGTACAAGTGGACATGTAGACATTTTAATCAGCAGTAGATTAGTAAAAAACAAGCATTAATAATAACACTGACAGTATTTCTGACTAACAAAAAGATATAAAATACAGTGTCAAAAAAGTAAATAAATTTAATTACATAAATTAATAAATAAATAAATAAAAATAATAATGAAAAAAAAAAGTTCAAATCTCTTTACCATTCTGCTCCTAGACTCTTAAACTGGACAACTGTTTAAAGGTATGTGATAAAAGGATCCCAGACCAAATCAAACGTGTCTGCCACTAAATTGAATCTTTTCTAAGTTAAGGAAGAACATAAGGTCTGTTAACCACAGGGCGTGTGTGGGTGGCGTGGAAGCTTTCCGCCCAAGAAGAATTCTTCTCTCAGCTAAGAGGAGTGAAAATTTAGTGCCTCAGTCACACTGGACATAAGAGAAGACTCCACTTGTACTCCAAACCCTATGAGTAACGGGCTGGGGCTGACATTACTTCCAAAATCTTCATTTAAAGAACTGAAGACTGCTTTCCAATATTTCTCAAGCTTCGAGCAGGTCCAAAACATGTGCAATAGGGCAGCAGGCTCTTTACCACATCAGGGGCATAAGGGATTTACCCCAGGGTATATACATGCCAGTCTGGCGTTGCATAGGTCTGCCCTATGAATAAGTCTGAACTGGATTCAATTCAATCGAGGACAAGAACTGTTCTTTGTTCCAAAGCTCCTCCTCAATCTCAAACCCAAGTTCTTGCTCCCACTTAGACCTAACAGTTGAGGGCAAATCAGTGAATGACATAAGAATATTTTTTAAAAAAATGATATCAACCCTTTTGAGTGAACAGGAATTGTAAACAAACGTACCCAGAGTAATTCAGGTGGTCGTCCCGGAGCAGCGTATGTTTTTGTCCCCTCCTGTGTGGTTGCCAGTTTTGATTGATAAGTTACTGAATGTGAGTGGATTGGCTCTGTCCTTGGACCAACTGTTTATTATTTATGTGCCTCCACGTAATACGTGAGATCATCACTGCTATGCAGACGACACTCAGGTGTATCTAAGTACTGGCACTAACTCCTCTCTCGTTCTTACCACTGACAATGCAGCAGTTACTCCTAGAGGTGTGAGAAAATATTGAAATATTGAATATCGGGATATTGTGTTTACTGATACTGTATCGATTCTCAAAAACACAGTATCAATTATTAATTAACAGTTCACATGCAACGATTCCTGGCAGACAGTGAATCATTGTGTGGTGTGTTGTGTTTAAACCTCTGACCACTAGAGTGTTGTAATCAATTTTAACAGAACAGAACTCGAATTAGCCACGTGTTTTGTACACAGCGGAATTTGACCTCCGCATTTAACCCATCCATGCACATATACACACACTAGTGAACACACACTAGGGGGCAGTGAGTACACGTACCCGGAGGCGGTGGGTAGCCCTATCAACGGCACCTGGGGAGCAGTTGGGGGTCAGGTGCCTTGTTCAAGGGCACGTCAGTCGTGGCCTGGGGGATCCCGGGGATCGAACCGGTGACCGGTCACAAGACCGGATCCCTATCCCTATCCCTATCCTTCAGGCCACGCGCCCCTTCAGCTCCACTCCAACATTAACAAGCAGCACAAGGGCGCAATGCTATTGTAAGCATTGATAAACCTGTTCGTTTTAATAGCAGGATTTTAAAAATATATAACATATACTGCAATATATGACTTTGCTTGCAGTATCACTGTATATTAAATCGTGACCTGGTATGTAATCTGTGCGTCCTCTTTGACCCTACTATCTATCTTTTGCATCAGTGCATCTCAGATCGCTAAGGAAACGCTAATTAATGCATTTATCTGCAATTGTCTAGATTCCTGTAGCTCTCTGCTTGCTGGTGTCACTTCCACACGGTGCAGAGTTCTGCTCCTCACCTATAAAATCTGCTCCTATATATCTTTCTCACCATGCTTCCTCTATAGGCTGGCTCCCTGGCTATGGAACTCAGTTCCCTCTAACGTCCAGCAGGCCATCTCTATCTCTTCTTTCAAACCTCTACTCAGAACTTCTCTCCTCGCTCGTGCTTACAGCTGATTCTTACCTTGAGGTTTTGTTTTATGCCCCCATGTTTGTGTGTTGGCTGCTGTAAATATAAAACTGTAAACGCCTTTGAGCTCATGAAAAGCACTATACAAGACCAATGTATTATTATTATTATTATTATTATTATTATTATTATTATTATATACTGCACTGTGTTTCTGTGTAAAGACACATAACTTTAGTGAGTCATTACCTGTATTCATGAAATCCATGATACACTCAGAAAAGCATACTGAGGCATATGAGTGACACTGTTTATTATATGATATGATATAAATATAGTCATACGGTCCAGTCCTACTATCTAACAGTGCGTCCCTCTGACAGTCCTGTGGTCCTCCCCTCCCCTCTCCTCCCTCACTGCACACAGCAGCAGCAGCTGATTGGCTCCTCTGGTAAGGGGTCTCATAACCTGAGGTCATATCTGATAATGATTTGATATCAAATACAGAGAAACATCAGGACTGAACGTGGAACTTACTGTAAAACGAATTCCAGGTGCATCATTTAAGGTGGAACAGGGAATTGGAATAAGAAGCTAACTTCAGCCAGGCACCAGAATGGTAACTGCTGCATCATTTAAGGTGGAACCGAGACTTTGAATGAGCAGCTAAGGTACAATAAGATAACTGCTGCATCATTTAAGGTGGAATTGTTAACAAGAATAAGAAGCTAACTTCAGCCAGGCACCAGAATGTAACTGCTGCACCATTTAAGGTGGAACAGAGAATCTGAATAAGAAACTAACTTCATCCACTTTATTCTTTAGGTTTACGCTCACGGGTGCACAATTTAAGGTGGAACTGCCACATCATTTAAGGTGGAATGGTCAATTCGTATAAGAAGCCAAGATGCAAGAATGTTACTGCTGCATCATTTAAGGTGGAACCGAGACTTTGAATGAGAAGCTTAGATGCAAGAACCTTAACTGCTGCATCATTTAAGGTGGAATGGGGAATAAGAATCAGAAGCTTCATCCACTTCTTTCTTTAGGTTTACGCTCTCAGGTGCACCATTTAAGGTGGAAGGGGAAATTTGTATAGAAGCTAAGATGCAAGAATGTATCTGCTGCATCATTTAAGGTGGAACTGGGAATTCGAATAAGAAGCTAAGGTGCAATAACATAACTGCTGCACCATTTAAGGTGGAATTGTTAATAAGAATCAGAAGCTAACTTCAGCCAGGCACCAGAATGTAACTGCTGCACCATTTAAGGTGGAATCGAGAATTCGAATAAGAAGCTAAGGTACAAAAGCATAACTGCTGCACCATTTAAGGTGGACTGGGGAATAAGAATCAGTTCTTTCTTTAGGTTTACGCTCATGGGGGCACAATTTAAGGTGGAAGAAGCAATTCATATAAGAAGCCAAGATGCAAGAATGTAACTGCTGCATCATTTAAGGTGGAACCGAGACTTTAAATGAGAAGCTAAAGTGCAAGGACGTAACTGCTGCATCATTTAAGGTGGAACGGGGAATCTGAATAAGATGATAACTTCAGCCAGGCACCAGCATGTTACTGCTGCACCATTTAAGGTGGAACCGAGACTATGAATGAGAAGCTAAGGCGCAAGAATGTAACTGCTGCATCTTTTAAGGTGGAATGGGGAATAAGAATCAGAATCTAACTTCATCCACTTCTTTCTTTAGGTTTACGCTCACAGGTGCACCATTTAAGGTGGAAGGGGAAATTTGTATAGAAGCTAAGATGCAAGAATGTATCTGCTGCATCATTTAAGGTGGAACCGAGACTTTGAATGAGAAGCTATGGCGCAAGAACCTTAACTGCTGCACCATTTAAGGTGGACTTGTTAATGAGAATCAGAAGATAACTTCAGCCAGGCAACAGAATGTATCTGCTACATCATTTAAGGTGGAACCGAGACTATGAATGAGAAGCTAAGATGCAAGAATGTATCTGCTACATCATTTAAGGTGGAACCGAGAATTCGAATAAGAAGCTACGGTACAATAACATAATTGCTGCATCCTTTAAGGTGGACGTGTTAATAACAATCAGAAGCTAACTTCAGCCAGGCACCAGAATGTAACTGAGGCATCATTTAAGGTGGAACTTGGATTCGAAGCTAACTTCAGTGTCTTTCTCCAGGTTAAGGCTCAGTAACAGAGAGCTGCTCACTCTTCAGCATGATCTGGTTGAGCTCCTCGTCGCTCCCCGCCCAGGCCAGCGAGTCTCCCACCGGCCGCCGGCACTGACCGCACAGGAACACCGCCGGAGCGTCTCCGTCCTCCTCCGCCACCGACACGCTGCTCTGACCCACCGACACGCTGCTCTGACCCACCGACACGCTGCTCTGACCCACCGACACGCTGCTCTCGGGAACCACGAACGTGTCGCCTTCACAGACGGAGCGCCCGTTTGTTTTGGCCGCCATAGCAGAATCAGAGACTGTTTACAGCCCAGCTCCTCCACCTGCCCGCCCAAATTCACTCCTCTTCTTCTCCGAGTCAACAACCGACAGCGCAGGCGCGTCACAGCGCCCCCTGCTGCACCGGTGTGAGGGGGTTTAAGTCTAGTATCAATCAATTAAGTTTATTTGTCATTTGCATCGAAATGCTTGCACAGGTAATCACAGCAAGGCAGCATTATATATTATATTATATATTATTATATATTATTATATATTATATATCACCTTCTTTCATGTTTTGATAATTGTAATTCATTATGTGTTACAAGTGTTCATTAAAAATCTTGTTTTTGGTCTTTAATCATTACTTTAAATCTTATTTATTTACTTCATGAACAAAAACAGTGTTGGTAAATATGTTACTGACTGCATATGTTTACAAAAGTCATCAGTTCCTAATAAACTCCATAGTGAACACATAAGGGTTAATTCTGAGCCAGGTTGTGTGTTAGAAAGCAGTGATACAAACATGCTTTATATTAATAAAGTAAATAATTAAACTGAAATATGTATTTGTAATTATCAAAAACAAGTACACTGAGGAATTCATGGAAGTTTGAATGATGAAATTAATTTATTGTAAAGATACAGAGAATAAAATCTCAGTAGGGTGACTTTTGACTAGGTTGTGTATTAAATGGTTCAACATCCTTCATGTATGCTTTCAATATAAAAATATTAAACTAATTTGATAAAACTACATTCCAACCAAAACACAATATTCAAAACTTCAGCTCTGAACAACAGTGTCTCGGGTCTCAGGCTGAGTGGAATAACTTTCTGGGAGGGAACTTTTAGAGACTCCTCAGACGTCTGGTTACCATTTCACACAAAACCACTCTCAATTACTTTGTTTAATTGGTCTCAATCAATCAAGCAACCTTTATTTAACTCATTATTAAATTAAGGGTGACCCACATTTCCAATACAGTCCAGTATTTACAGTTTAAAGGGACTAAAAGAAAAAGAAAAATGGATTTTAATCTGAAAATGATTTCATTAAAAAAGGAAAAAAAAGATAATAAACCAAATGAATAAGATTTTAACACAAAACGATAAAATGGAAAATTAAAAAGTATTATAAAAAAAAGTAATAGATCTAAAATAAAATAATTGGAAAAATGGAAATACAATAATAAAAGATATAAAAAATGAATGAATAGTAAAAAATAATTTAGTTAAATTAAGACTAGAAACATATAAAAATAAAAAAATAAGATTTTAACATAACAAGATAAACTAAAAATTTTAGTATGATAAAAAGTTAAATATCCAAAATAATATCAAATAGATTTGATATCAAAGAAAATTAAATAACTGGAAAAATAGAAATAACAATAATACAAACATTTTACGCAAAAGAAAAATTACGTAAAAAATGAAAATTAAAATAAGAATAATCTAAATAATAATAACAAATAAAAAATAAACAAAGAAATAAAAATGTTGAAATTTATAAAAAGACAAATAACATTATAACAGTTATTAACAGTAATAACATTAATAAATAGTTAATATCTAATTTACGTAAACAATATTTTATAATAATAATAATAATAATAATAGTAAAAGTTCAGAGACAACTAAAAGTTTAAAAATTGTTAATTTACCCTTTAATTATGCAGAAATTTGGAAATTCGGTGGGGCTCCCCTTTACCCCTTTACGTATCGCATAACTCTTGTCCCCAGTGTAGTACTTCGTGGCCCCGCCTGTCACTTGAGGGGGCTCCGGTTCTACTAGAGGGTCTCTATTAATATTCTACAGTCAGCTGTGCGCAGAGTGAACGCTCCTCCGCCTCTGAGCCAATCAGCGTCCAGAGCTCTCCCTCGGCGCCACGCCCCTTTCAGCGGAGCGACACTTTTACTTTAAAGCCTTAAACATGTCAGCAAACTCAGCTTTAGGACCCCCAGCCCTTCGAGACCAGCCCGAGCTGTGACAGGAAGCCCACCGGGGGTCTCCGCGGGCGGGTCTGAGGGGACTCGGACTTGTGGCGCACTTCGTATATCCTCGTGCGCCGGACCGGAGTCGCTCCTAACATGTGCGCGCGCGTGTCCCGCCGCTGTTCTGGACCGTCCTGCGTCTGAACCTCCGCTCAGAACCGGTTTGAACCCTAACGCGCTCGCGGCCTCGGGACTCTGCGAGCGCGTCTGTGTCGAGGGGGTCGCTGGCTGAGCCCCAGCCTCATGACAGGTGAGGCGAGGGGGCGTTCGGCTGGGTGCTTATTGGAATTCCTGGTAAATCCCCTCCTCGGGGGGCTATAATGGAGCTTTGATGCGAGGATGAGCTCGTCCGAGCCCACGCGCTGCTGCTCCCACAGACCGAGGTGGGCTCCTCAGCTCCTCTACAGTGTCCTCCTCCTGCTGTGGAGCAGAGAGGTGCACGGACTCTCCGACTTCTCCAGTGAGTACCTTCACTGTCTTACAGGTGTTAGAGGCGCGCGAGGCGCTGCAGTGTCTAGTCTAAGTCTAACGCTGAGTGACAGGCGGAGGTCTTCTGTTCTGGATCTGTAGCTTCTTCTCGGAGGGTTCGTTTCAGTACTAGTGAAGAGAAGAAGCTACTGTCTCTCTTAATGAGTTCTTATGTGCTGAGTTTGATTTGTTTAGTCTGGTTTATAAACAGAGTTCATGTGCTGATGTGCTGAGTGCAGTAAGCTGTGTGGCACTAGTTAGTCTAAATCTGAGAACTTTCTTTCTCCAGGTTTTAGACCTAGCGTTGGGTCAGGATTAGATTAGGTTAGGGTTGTGTTAGTGTTAGAGGTAGATTATGTTAGGTTAGTATTAGGTTTAGGTTGGTGTTAGTGTTAGGATAGGGTTAGGGTTGTGTTAGTGTTAGAGGTAGATTATGTTAGGTTAGTATTAAGTTTAGGTTAGTGTTAGTGTTAGGATAGGGTTAGGGTTGTGTTAGTGTTAGTGTTAGAGTTAGATTATGTTAGGTTAGTATTAAGTTTAGGTTAGTGTTAGTGTTAGGATAGGGTTAGGGTTGTGTTGGGGTTAGAGGTAGATTATGTTAGGTTAGTATTAAGTTTAGGTTAGTGTTAGTGTTAGTATTAGGTTTAGGGTAGTGTTAGTGTTAGTGTTAGAGGTAGATTATGTTAGGTTAGTATTAAGTTTAGGTTGGTGTTAGTGTTAGGATAGGGTTGTGTTAGTGTTAGTGTTAGAGGTAGATTATGTTAGGTTAGTATTAGGTTTAGGTTGGTGTTAGTGTTAGGATAGGGTTAGGGTTGTGTTAGTGTTAGAGGTAGATTATGTTAGGTTAGTATTAAGTTTAGGTTAGTGTTAGGATAGGGTTAGGGTTGTGTTAGGGTTAGAGGTAGATTATGTTAGGTTAGTATTAAGTTTAGGTTGGTGTTAGTGTTAGGATAGGGTTAGGGTTGTGTTAGGGTTAGAGGTAGATTATGTTAGGTTAGTATTAGGTTTAGGTTGGTGTTAGTGTTAGGATAGGGTTAGGGTTGTGTTAGGGTTAGAGGTAGATTATGTTAGGTTAGTATTAAGTTTAGGTTGGTGTTAGTGTTAGGATAGGGTTAGGGTTGTGTTAGGGTTAGAGGTAGATTATGTTAGGTTAGTATTAAGTTTAGGTTGGTGTTAGTGTTAGGATAGGGTTAGGGTTGTGTTAGGGTTAGAGGTAGATTATGTTAGGTTAGTATTAGGTTTAGGTTAGTGTTAGGATTGGGTTAGGGTTGTGTTAGGGTTAGAGGTAGATTATGTTAGGTTAGTATTAAGTTTAGGTTGGTGTTAGTGTTAGGATAGGGTTAGGGTTGTGTTAGTGTTAGAGGTAGATTATGTTAGGTTAGTATTAAGTTTAGGTTGGTGTTAGTGTTAGGATAGGGTTAGGGTTGTGTTAGGGTTAGAGGTAGATTATGTTAGGTTAGTATTAAGTTTAGGTTGGTGTTAGTGTTAGGATAGGGTTAGGGTTGTGTTAGGGTTAGAGGTAGATTATGTTAGGTTAGTATTAAGTTTAGGTTGGTGTTAGTGTTAGGATAGGGTTAGGGTTGTGTTAGGGTTAGAGGTAGATTATGTTAGGTTAGTATTAAGTTTAGGTTGGTGTTAGTGTTAGGATAGGGTTAGGGTTGTGTTAGGGTTAGAGGTAGATTATGTTAGGTTAGTATTAGGTTTAGGTTAGTGTTAGGATAGGGTTAGGGTTGTGTTAGGGTTAGAGGTAGATTATGTTAGGTTAGTATTAAGTTTAGGTTGGTGTTAGGGTTATTCTAAGGGGTTAGTGTTAGGGTCAGGTCAGGTCAGTTTTAGGATAGGGTAAGGTTAATGTTAGTGTTGGGGTTAGGTTAGGGTTGTGTTAAGGTTAAGGCTATAGTTAGGTCAGGGTTAAAGTTAGGTTAGTGTTAGTGTTAGGGTTATGTTAAGGGGTAGGTTTGGGTTAAGTTAATGTTGTGTTTAGGGTTAGTGTTAAAGTAAAGGTTAGTGTTAGCTTAGAGTTAGGGTTAGTGTTATTGTTAGGTTAGAGATAAGTTAGTGTTAGGTTAGAATTAAGTTAGTGTTAGGTTAGTGTTACGTTAGTGTTAGGTTAGAGTTAGGTTAATGTTAGGTTAGTGTTAGGTTAATGGTAGGTTAGAGTTAGGTTAGAGTTAGGTTAGTGTTAGGTTAGTGTATGGTTAGAGTTAGGTTAGAGTTAGGTTAGTGTTAGGTTAGTGTTAGGTTAGTGTTAGGTTAGAGTTAGGTTAGTTTTAGGTTAGTGTTAGGTTAGAGTTAGGTTAGTGTTAGGTTAGTGTTAGGTTAGAGTTAAGTTAGTGTTAGGTTAGAGTTAGGTTAGAGTTGGGTTAGTGTTAGGTTAGAGTTAGGTTAGTGTTAGGTTAGAGTTAGGTTAGTGTTAGGTTAGAGTTAGGTTAGCATTAGGTTAGTGTATGGTTAGAGTTAGGTTAGTGTTAGGTTAGTGTATGGTTAGAGTTAGGTTAGAGTTAGGTTAGTGTTAGGTTAGAGTTAGGTTAATGTTAGGTTAGTGTTAGGTTAGAGTTAGGTTAGTGTTAGGTTAGAGTTAGGTTAGAGTTAGGTTAGTGTTAGGTTAGAGTTAGGTTAGTGTTAGGTTAGTGTTAGGTTAGTGTCAGGTTAGTGTCAGGTTAGAGTTAGGTTAGAGTTAGGTTAGTGTTAGGTTAGAGTTAGGTTAGTGTTAGGTTAGTGTTAGGTTAGTGTCTGGTTAGTGTCAGGTTAGAGTTAGGTTAGTGTTAGGTTAGTGTTAGGTTAGTGTTAGGTTAGTGTCAGGTTAGTGTCAGGTTAGAGTTAGGTTAGAGTTAGGTTAGTGTTAGGTTAGTGTTAGGTTAGTGTTAGGTTAGTGTTAGGTTAGAGTTAGGTTAGAGTTAGGTTAGTGTTAGGTTAGAGTTAGGTTAGAGTTAGGTTAGAGTTAGGTTAGAGTTAGGTTAGTGTATGGTTAGTGTTAGGTTAGAGTTAGGTTAGTGTTAGGTTAGTGTTAGGTTAGAGTTAGGTTAGAGTTAGGTTAGTGTTAGGTTAGAGTTAGGTTAGTGTTAGGTTAGTGTTAGGTTAGTGTCAGGTTAGTGTCAGGTTAGAGTTAGGTTAGAGTTAGGTTAGTGTTAGGTTAGAGTTAGGTTAGTGTTAGGTTAGTGTTAGGTTAGTGTCAGGTTAGTGTCAGGTTAGAGTTAGGTTAGAGTTAAGTTAGTGTTAGGTTAGTGTTAGGTTAGTGTTAGGTTAGTGTTAGGTTAGAGTTAGGTTAGTGTCAGGTTAGTGTTAGGTTAGAGTTAGGTTAGAGTTAGGTTAGAGTTAGGTTAGTGTTAGGTTAGAGTTAGGTTAGAGTTAGGTTAGTGTTAGGTTAGAGTTAGGTTAGTGTTAGGTTAGTGTTAGGTTAGTGTCAGGTTAGTGTCAGGTTAGAGTTAGGTTAGAGTTAGGTTAGTGTTAGGTTAGTGTTAGGTTAGTGTTAGGTTAGAGTTATGTTAGTGTTAGGTTAGTGTTAGGTTGTCTCCCCGTCTGATTGTTTATGAGGAGAGGAGTTAAGTTAGGTGATTGGACTACAGGGTGTAGAAGTGTTGATCAGCAGCTCCTGTGTGATGAAGTGTCTCTGTATATCAGACTACCTGTTCAGGATCATCAGCAGTCACTCGGCGTCCGCCCGTGACGGAGAGCGCGCTCTGCTGTCCTGCCCGCGTCACTCCACCATCGCCGTGCACTCGGCTTTCTACGGACAGGACGGGGCGCGCGCTGGGAACGAGATCAGCTGCTCCGCACGCTCAGCCTTACAGGTGAGAAGACCTGACCAACCCTCCAGTGGTCATCTGACTCTGCAGTAGTGTCCGTTTCCTATGTGGATACAGCAGCTCTGATAGACCATCTGGATGGAGAGACAGAAGCATATCAGTCACTCAGAGCTGAAATGATTGGACAGAGATCAGACAGAGAGCATATACGGGTCCACTGGCTTGATACGGTCAGCACTGACCTAATGTATAAAGAATGACCAAAGTAAGTAGAATAAGTATGTTGGACTGTGAGTGGAAAACGAGTGATGACTTTGTCTAATACTCTACTTATCCACCGCCAGACCACCCGTCAGTGGGCCAACAGGGGTCTGCAGTCCTCTTGCTGCCAGAATAAAAATGTATACATTAGACTAGAACAGATTAGACGAGTAGATGTTAAAGAATGGGCTAAAACTGAGTAGAGAAGAAGAGAACAGGCCTGCTGCTCTACTCTAGAACAGCTCTGGGCCCGTAAAGTTACAAAAACAAGATCAGGATGTCCTAAAATCAGCACTGAGAGATCATAACATCACCACCATCAGCGGCTGAGATCTTAACACAACATAACAGAAACAGAACATCCTTCAAACAGGAGATCAGATTTTCCTCCAGCGCAGAACCAACATTTACTCTACTGTGGAAAAGTCTGACACTCCTGAGCTGATAGTTTAAAGTGTATTTTCTTCAGTAAGAACAAAGTTTTGGTTGTTTAGGAGAAGCTTGGAAAGGGTTAAATAAACACACTGAGGTATGTAAAAGCTCTACTTACTCTATTAATACTGATTAATATTTAATAATAAAGTGTAAAAGCTCTACTTACTCTATTAATACTGATTAATATTTAATAATAAAGTGTAAAAGCTCTACTTACTCTGTTAATACTGATTAATATTTAATAATAAAGTGTAAAAGCTCTACTTACTCTATTAATACTGATTAATATTTAATAATAAAGTGTAAAAGCTCTACTTACTCTGTTAATACTGATTAATATTTAATAATAAAGTGTAAAAGCTCTACTTACTCTATTAATACTGATTAATATTTAATAATAAAGTGTAAAAGCTCTACTTACTCTGTTAATACTGATTAATATTTAATAATAAAGTGTAAAAGCTCTACTTACTCTATTAATACTGATTAATATTTAATAATAAAGTGTAAAAGCTCTACTTACTCTATTAATACTGATTAATATTTAATAATAAAGTGTAAAAGCTCTACTTACTCTATTAATACTGATTAATATTTAATAATAAAGTGTAAAAGCTCTACTTACTCTATTAATACTGATTATTATTTAATAATAAAGTGTAAAAGCTCTACTTACTCTATTAATACTGATTAATATTTAATAATAAAGTGTAAAAGCTCTACTTACTCTATTAATACTGATTAATATTTAATAATAAAGTGTAAAAGCTCTACTTACTCTATTAATACTGATTAATATTTAATAATAAAGTGTAAAAGCTCTACTTACTCTATTAATACTGATTAATATTTAATAATAAAGTGTAAAAGCTCTACTTACTCTATTAATACTGTTTAATATTTAATAATAAAGTGTAAAAGCTCTACTTACTCTATTAATACTGATTAATATTTAATAATAAAGTGTAAAAGCTCTACTTACTCTATTAATACTGATTAATATTTAATAATAAAGTGTAAAAGCTCTACTTACTCTATTAATACTGTTTAATATTTAATAATAAAGTGTAAAAGCTCTACTTACTCTATTAATACTGTTTAATATTTAATAATAAAGTGTAAAAGCTCTACTTACTCTATTAATACTGATTAATATTTAATAATAAAGTGTAAAAGCTCTACTTACTCTATTAATACTGATTAATATTTAATAATAAAGTGTAAAAGCTCTACTTACTCTATTAATACTGATTAATATTTAATAATAAAGTGTAAAAGCTCTACTTACTCTATTAATACTGATAAATATTTAATAATAAAGTGTAAAAGCACTACTTACTCTATTAATACTGATTAATATTTAATAATAAAGTGTAAAAGCTCTACTTACTCTATTAATACTGATTAATATTTAATAATAAAGTGTAAAAGCTCTACTTACTCTATTAATACTGATTAATATTTAAATGTTTAAGTGTTTACTGAGTAAATAAAAGATTTCTATCTGGACAAAAATTTGCTTTTTAAATATAATAATGTTCTCAAGTGGGGGGTTAGTGTTAGGGTTAGATTAGTGTTAGGGTTAGATTAGTGTTAGGTTAGTGTTAGATTAGTGTTAGGTTAGTGTTAGATTAGTGTTAGGTTAGTGTTAGGTTAGTGTTAGATTAGTGTTAGGTTAGTGTTAGGGTGAGGGATAGTGTTAGTGTTAGGTTAGTGTTAGGGTTAGTGTTTGGCTAGGTTAGTGTTAGGTTAGTGTTAGGTTAGGTTAGGTTAGGTTAGGTTAGTGTAAGTGTAAGTGTAAGTGTAAGTGTAAGTGTAAGTGTTGGTGTTGGTGTTGGTGTTAGGTTGGTGTTAGTGTAAGTGTTAGTGTTGGTGTTGGTGTTAGGGTTAGGTTAGTGTTAGTGTAAGTGTAAGTGTAAGTGTAAGTGTTAGTGTTAGGGTTAGGTTGGTGTTAGTGTTAGTGTAAGTGTAAGTGTAAGTGTAAGTGTAAGTGTTAGTGTAAGTGTAAGTGTAAATGTAAGTGTAAGTGTAAGTGTTAGTGTTAGGGTTAGGTTGGGGTTAGTGTTAGGTTAATGTTAGTTTAAGTTAGGTTTAAGGTTAGGTTTAGGTTTAGGTTTAGGTTAAGGTTAGTGTCAGGGTTAGGGTTAGTTTAAGTTAGGTTTAAGTTAGGTTTAGGTTAGTGTCAGGGTTAGGGTTAGTTTAAGTTAGGTTTAAGGTTAGGTTTAGGTTTAGGTTAAGGTTAGTGTCAGGTTTGAATTCCCCCAAAACATTACACGAATAATAATAATAATAATAATAATAATAATAATAATAATAATAATAATAATAATAATCTGTAGAGCAGTGGCAGCTGAGAGGCTGTACAGACAGTGTGAGACCAGCTGTGTTCTTCTCTCCACCAGAAAATGCTGTCGGAATGCCAAGGCCGAAGACTCTGTCAGGTTCTGGTTCACCACCGTTTGTTTGGCCGAGACCCCTGTCCCGGGACCCCCAAATACCTGCATGTATCATACAGCTGCAAACCCAGTAAGTACCCTAACACCCCCCCCCCCCATATTTTTAACTGCAGTTGAAAGTATGTCCCCAGTAAACCCGGCTGTGGTCTTCACTCCTCAGCGGAGCATAAGAACAGGACGGGATGTGAGGGGGGTCAGATGCTGCTTCACTGTAAGTACCCGAAGGTGCTGAACATCTACTGGGCTGTGTACGGCAGAGAAGCTGGAGAGAGGGGGGCCTGTGTGGCGGAGGAAGACCACCCCCCTCCGTTTGGTGAGTGTCTCCGTCAGTCAGGGTATCTTCTCTCACTATTCTCCCATGGAGAATGAATAGGATAGAAAAGTACACGCCAATCTACTGAACTTCTGCTCGACTGACAGACACCGTTTCTCATACACTGACTCAGAGCGGACCCCCGACCACGACTGCAGTGTTGGTTCGACCCACACTCGTCTGTTTGTCGTTTTTTCCATCCCTCTTTTTTCCCCATAGAGTCCCATTCACTTACACCCAAACCTCATGATTTCATTTAATCTCCAGCCTCCAGACTACCTCACTGTACTCACTCAGAGCAGATCTCCAAACATGAATCCACAGACATACTGACCTGCTCTCCTCTATTTGTCATTTATTCATCCCTCGTTCCTCCCATATGATCCCATTTATTTTTGGACACACCCAACCAAACGTCATGGTTTTGTTCAACCTACAGCCTCCAAACTGCCTGTACTCACTCAGAGCAGATCCCCAAACACTAATCCACAGATATACTGACCCACACTCCTCTATTTGTTGTTTATTCATCCCTCACTCCTCCCATAGAGTCCTATAGAGACCCCATAGAGAGTTAATTTTCATCTGAACCCAAACTTTATGGTTTGAACCCACATCCTCCAAACTGCCTCACTGTACTCACTCAGAGCAGATCCCCCAACCTCTAATCCACAGACATACTGACCCGCACTCCTCTATTTGTTGTTTATTCATCCCTCACTCCTCCCATAGAGTCCTATTCATTTTCATCTGAACCCAAATATTATGGTTTAAACCCACATCCTCCAAACTGCCTCACTGTACTCACTCAAAGCAGATCCCCCAACCTCTAATCCACAGACATACTGACCTGCACTCCTCTATTTGTTGTTTATTCATCCCTCACTCCTCCCTATTCATAGTCCTATTCATTTTCATCTGAACCCACACATCCTCCAAACTGCCTTTACTCACTCAGAGCAGACCCCCAACCTCTAATACTGATCTAACACTGACTCACATATTCGTTATTTATGAGCAACCATCCTGTGTCTCCTTCAGGAGATGCACTTCTCCAGGTATTAATAATAATAATTTCAGTCTGAAGTGGGTTTTCAGTGCGTATGTTATTTTATATATTTAGTTGTGTTTATTTTAATAGAGTGTTTATATCATGGGGCTATAAGTGCGGTGAGACGAGCGTGTTACGGAAGGCAGCGGTGTCTGCTTACTGTTGACGATGAGCATTTCAGAAATCCCTGCTCTTCTGGAACCAAAAAGCACCTCACCGTCCTCTATTCCTGTGGTATGTATGTTTTCATGGATTATAATTATTATTATTATTATTTACACCCACCATATACACCCAGCGGTCACTTCATTAAAACTACCTCCTTATATCCCCACTCACTGTCCACTGTATCAGCTCCACTGACCATACAGGAGCTCCACCTACAGACTGTAGTTCATCTGATTCTCTGTATACTTTATTACTCTGTTCTTTAATGATCAGGACCCCCACAGGACCACCACAGAGCAGATACTATTAGGATAGTGGGTCATTCATAGCACTGTGTTGGTTAGTGTGTTGTGCTGGTGTGAGTGGATCAGACACAGCAGTGCTGCTGCTGGAGTGTTTAAACACCTCCTCTGCATCACTGCTGGACTGAGAATCGTCCACCAACCAAAACTATCCAGACAGCAGTGTCCTGTTGGCGGCGTCCTGTGTCCACTGATGAAGAACTAGAGGAACACAAACTGTGCAGCAGCAGATGAGCTACTGTCTCTGACTTTACATCTACAAGGTGGACCAGCAAGTAGTAGGAGTGTCTAATAGAGTGGACAGTGAGTGGACACAGTGTTTAAACACTCCAGCAGCACTGCAGTAACTGATCTCCCTAATAGTATCTGTTCTGTGGTGGTCCTGTGGGGGTCCTGTGGGGGTCCTGATCATTAAAGAACAGAGTAATAAAGTATACAGAGAATCAGATGAACTACAGTCTGTAAGTGTTTTAACCTGGACTTACATTCACAGTGCCTCTCAGAGTCAGAGCGCTCATCCAAGATCAGATTCCTCTCTTTTTCAGTATAACTTTACTGACAGGAACAGATCCTAGATCAGTACTCTGAGAAGCTCTGGGGGAAAGTGATCCGGTGTGTTAGAGGCTGGAGAACACCAGAATAAGGCGTGCAGTGATGCGCTAGGACCAGGCTTTGGGGAACATTGATGGACCCTATATGGGCTGAGAATAAGCTCTCGACGCTCTGCTGAGAGTCTCCCGTGTGTCCTTCAGTGTGTGGATTGTTTCAGAGTGTGGGAACGCGAGGACATGTGGGTTTGTGGGCTTATCCATACATTTTCTTCCTGAAGTACAATGACAGAGCAAATACAGGACACTGCTCGGGAATAGAAACAGAGGCTATGCCTGGCATTCGGAGACTCCGTGGCCTTCCTGTAGGACTTCCTGCAATTGGTTCGCTGGCCAGGCCTTTGTTGCTGATTGGCATCGGGCACTTTCACATGCAGTAAAGCATTACTCATCAGCCTGTGTTTAAAAAGAGCCCTGGAGATGCTGTACTTCCGTGCCAGCTCGGTTCCTCCAGCAGAACCTTGGGAGCTGGGGCTGCGCTGCTGTTTGAACAGTGGATATTGCAATTAATTAAGACTGAGTCATGTTTGTTCTCGCTCCGATAGCAATCTCCGTGGCACAGCGGTGACGTTACACATTAACTTCCCCTTTTGTTCATTCTCATTATAATATGAGACTTTATCTTAACACTGAGTGAACGTTCCCCAGTAAGAACAGCAGGTCTGATTAGAACAGATGTAAGTAATCAGACATACAATACAAAGTAACATGAATATGTTATTGTGAGAGAAGTAGATCAGATCTTGATCCAGTTTGAAGAACAAAGTTAGGTTCCAGATTTCTCCTGGACGCCCCAGACGTTGTATGAATGTGTTCAGTTCCTTCAGCACCACTACACCACCATACTAACCACTACACCACCATACTAACCACTACACCACCATACTAACCACTACACCACCATACTAACCACTACACCACCATACTAACCACTACACCACCATACTAACCACTACACCACCGTACTAACCACTACACCACCATACTAACCACTACACCACCATACTAACCACTACACCACCATACTAACCACTACACCACCATACTAACCACTACACCACCGTACTAACCACTACACCACTATACTAACCACTACACCACCATACTAACCACTACACCACCGTATTAACCACTACACCACCATACTAACCACTACACCACCGTACTAACCACTACACCACCATACTAACCACTACACCACCATACTAACCACTACACCACCATACTAACCACTACACCACCATAGTAACCACTACACCACCGTACTGACCACTACACCACCATACTAACCACTACACCACCATACTAACCACTACACCACCATACTAACCACTACACCACCATACTAACCACTACACCACCGTATTAACCACTACACCACCATACTAACCAATACACCACCATACTAACCACTACACCACCATACTAACCCCTACACCACCGTACTAACCACTACACCACCATACTAACCACTACACCACCATACTAACCACTACACCACCGTACTAACCTCTACACCACCGTACTAACCACTACACCACCGTACTGACCACTACACCACCATACTGACCACTACACCACCGTACTAACCACTACACCACCGTACTAACCACTACACCACCATACTAACCCCTACACCACCATACTAACCACTACACCACCGTACTAACCACTATACCACCATACTGACCACTACATCACCGTACTAACCACTACACCACCATACTAACCACTACACCACCATACTAACCACTACACCACCGTACTAACCACTACACCACCGTACTAACCACTATACCACCATACTGACCACTACATCACCATACTAACCACTACACCACCGTACTAACCACTACACCACCGTACTAACCACTACACCACCGTACTAACCCCTACACCACCGTACTAACCACTACACCACCATACTAACCACTACACCACCGTACTAACCACTATACCACCATACTGACCACTACATCACCGTACTAACCACTACACCACCATACTAACCACTACACCACCATACTAACCACTACACCACCGTACTAACCACTACACCACCGTACTAACCACTATACCACCATACTGACCACTACATCACCATACTAACCACTACACCACCGTACTAACCACTACACCACCGTACTAACCACTACACCACCGTACTAACCCCTACACCACCGTACTAACCACTACACCACCATACTAACCACTACACCACCGTACTAACCACTATACCACCATACTGACCACTACATCACCATACTAACCACTACACCACCGTACTAACCACTACACCACCGTACTAACCACTACACCACCGTACTAACCCCTACACCACCGTACTAACCACTACACCACCATACTAACCACTACACCACCGTACTAACCACTACACCACCGTACTAACCACTACACCACCATACTAACCACTACACCACCGTACTAACCACTACACCACCGTACTAACCACTATACCACCATACTGACCACTACATCACCATACTAACCACTACACCACCGTACTAACCACTATACCACCATACTGACCACTACATCACCATACTGACCACTACACCACCATACTAACCACTACACCACCGTACTAACCACTACACCACCATACTAACCACTACACCACCGTACCTAACCACTACACCACCGTACTAACCCCTACACCACCGTACTAACCACTACACCACCATACTAACCACTACACCACCATACTAACCACTACACCACCTTACTAACCACTACACCACCATACTAACCACTGCACCGCCATACTAACCACTACACCACCATACTAACTACTACACCACCTTACTAACCACTACACCACCGTACTAACCACTACACCACCATACTAACCACTACACCACCATACTAACCACTACACCACCGTACTAACCACTACACCACCATACTAACCACTACACCACCATACTAACCACTACACCACCATACAAACCACTACACCACCATACTAACCACTACACCACCATACTAACCACTACACCACCGTATTAACCACTACACCACCGTACTAACCACTACACCACCTTACTAACCACTACACCACCGTACTAACCACTACACCACCATACTAACCACTACACCACCATACTAACCACTACACCACTATACAAACCACTACACCACCGTACTAACCACTACACCACCATACAAACCACTACACCACCGTATTAACCACTACACCACCGTACTAACCACTACACCACCTTACTAACCACTACACCACCATACTAACCACTACACCACCATACTAACCACTACACCACCGTACTAACCACTACACCACCTTACTAACCACTACACCACCGTACTAACCACTACACCACCATACTAACCACTACACCACCATACTAACCACTACACCACCGTACTAACCACTACACCACCTTACTAACCACTACACCACCGTACTAACCACTACACCACCATACTAACCACTACACCACCATACTAACCACTACACCACCGTACTAACCACTACACCACCATACTAACCACTACACCACCGTACTAACCACTACACCACCATACTAACCACTACACCACCGTACTAACCACTACACCACCGTACTAACCACTATACCACCATACTGACCACTACATCACCATACTGACCACTACACCACCATACTAACCACTACACCACCGTACTAACCACTACACCACCATACTAACCACTACACCACCGTACTAACCACTACACCACCGTACTAACCCCTACACCACCGTACTAACCACTACACCACCATACTAACCACTACACCACCATACTAACCACTACACCACCATACTAACCACTACACCACCTTACTAACCACTACACCACCATACTAACCACTGCACCACCATACTAACCACTACACCACCATACTAACTACTACACCACCATACTAACTACTACACCACCTGGAAAAAAGGCTTTTTAAAAATGTCAAGTTTCCTAAAACTTTTGCACTGTACTGTAACTGAGACACTTACTTAGTCCAGGTTTTCTCTTTCAGTCCCACAGAGTTTGCTCAAAGAGGCGGACCCCGACTTCTTCTCAACTACCTCAGCTCCCCGTGAGACCACCAGGGCAGGTAACGACTTGCAGTTCTATAGTTCCGGGACGTATAGTATATGACTGAGTGCGTGTGTTTAATGTCTATACCTCATTGTTTCTAGGGGACCTTCCACACGTCAGAGATTCCAGATTACCGGAGAACAATGGGATTGTTGTGAGCAGCTCTCTGATGACATACGGCTACATTAAAGGTGAGGCAGATATCTTCACACTCCTCTCTCTCAGTTCAGATCCTCTCCGAGACTGTGTGTGCAGTGATGTTCTACACACTGAAAGACCATCAGCATGTATTCCCCACAAATCTATAAAACTCATACCAATGTTTACTTTCACGTGGAACAAGTTACCATGGACACCCACCAAGAGAAAGTAGTGTTTACATTTCAGGTGCTAGTGGTCTTAAAGGGGAGACCCACGATTCTTTAAAATGTGGACATGATTAAATGTTTATGCAAATAAAAAAACAAAGTTTTTATGAGTGTTTAGATGTAAAAGGCCAGATACCAGAGATACTGACCTCCTCAGAAGTGTCCACAGTTGTGATGAAGGGAACCAGACGTCTGTATCTAAAAGCTCTCTCTCTCAGAGGGTTAGTATCTGAAGTGGTTATGAGTACACTGTGATGTCTGGAACGCTGTTTCACGATAGAATTGTGATGAGCTGTTAGGCTCAGTCACATCAACGTTTATTTATTTGCGCCTGTTTCACAGCAGAGTCACATTATTATGACCACTTCCATAGCTGGAGGAGCACAAGCTGGGTGGTGGCTGGGTGGGGGTATGTTTTTGTGACATTGTCTGGACCCACATATCCATGTGGAAGACAACTCTTAACTCTCAGGTCTGTGTGTGTGTGTGTTCACTAGTGTGTGTGTATGTGGGTGTTCCACTGCCCCCTAGTGTGTGTGTGTTCACTAGTGTGTGTGTATGTGGGTGTTTCACTGCCCCCAGCGTGTGTTTACTTGTGTGGGTGTGTATGTGGGTGTTTCACTGCCCCCTAGTGTGTGTGTTCCTTAATGTGTGTTTTTGTGTGTGTTTCGCTGCCCCCTAGTGTGTGTGTGTTCACTAGTGTGTGTGTATGTGTTTCACTGCCCCCTAGTGTGTGTGTGTTCACTTGCGTGTGTATGTGGGTGTTTCACTGCCCCCTAGTGTGTGTGTGTTTACTTGCGTGTGTGTATGTGTGTGTTTCACTGCCCCCTAGTGAGTGTGTGTTTACTAGCGTGTGTATGTGTGTGTTTCACTGCCCTCTAGTGTGTGTGTTCCTTAATGTGTGTTTTTGTGTGTGTTTCGCTGCCCCCTAGTGTGTGTGTGTTCACTAGTGTGTGTGTATGTGTGTGTTTCACTGCCCCCTAGTGTGTGTGTGTTCACTTGCGTGTGTATGTGGGTGTTTCACTGCCCCCTAGTGTGTGTGTGTTCACTTCTGTGTTTGTATGTGTGTGTTTCACCGCCCCCTAGTGTGTGTGTGTTCACTTGCATGTGTGTATGTGGGTGTTTCACTGCCCCCTAGTGTGTGTGTTCACTAGTGTGTGAGTATGTGGGTGTTTTACTGCCCCCTAGTGTGTGTGTTCACTAGTGTGTGAGTATGTGGGTGTTTTACTGCCCTCTAGTGTGTGTGTTCCTTAATGTTTTTTTTGTGTGTGTTTCAGTGCCTCCTAGAGTGTGTGTGTGTTCACTAGCGTGTGTGTATGTGGGTGTTTCAGTGCCCCCTAGTGTGTGTGTTAAATAGCGTGTGTGTATGTGTTCACTAGCATGAGTGTGTGTATGTGGATGTTTCAATGCCCCCTAGTGTGTGTGGTCACTAGTGTGTGTGTATGTGGGTGTTTTAATGCCCTTTAGTGTGTGTTCACTAGTGTGTGTGTATTTGGGTGTTTCAGTGCCCCCTAGTGTGTGTGTGTTCACTAGCGTGTGTGTATGTGGGTGTTTCACTGGCCCCTAGTGTGTGTGTGTTCACTTGCGTGTGTGTATGTGGGTGTTTCACTGGCCCCTAGTGCGTGTGTGTGTGTTCACTTGCGTGTGTGTATGTGTGTTCCACTGCCCCCTAGTGTGTATGTATGTGGGTGTTTCACTGCCCCCTAGTGTGTGTGTTCACTAGTGTGTGTGTATGTGGGTGTTTTACTGCCCTCTAGTGTGTGTTCCTTAATGTGTTTTTTTGTGTGTGTTTCACTGTCCCCTAGTGTGTGTGTGTTCACTAGTGTGTGTATGTGGGTGTTTCACTGCCCCCTTGTGTGTGTGTTCACTAGTGTGTGTGTATGTGGGTGTTTTACTGCCCTCTAGTGTGTGTGTTCCTTAATGTGTTTTTTTGTGTGTGTTTCACTGTCCCCTAGTGTGTGTGTGTTCACTAGCGTGTGTGTATGTGGGTGTTTCAGTGCCCCCTAGTGTATGTAGTCACCAGTGTATGTATGTGGGTGTTTCAGTGCTCCCTAGTGTATGTAGTCACCAGTGTATGTATGTGGGTGTTTCAGTGCTCCCTAGTGTGTGTGTCTGATGTCCCAGCTTTTTAAACACTCAGTTTCAGTTAAACACTCATGAACCGAACTGCCTCAATGTCTTTTAACAACAAAGACAATTGTGCTCTGGCAGGGAACTGCGTCTGACTCACTCTTCCTCCCTGACTCACTCTTCCTCCCTGATTCAGTCTTCCTCCCTGACTCACTCTACTCTCTGCCACCTTTAAACGTGTGGTCTTTTTTAGAAGCTGTTAAGGTCCTGCTAACGGTTTCTCAGCCGGTCAGCCACGAAAGCGTGCCGTAGCCCGTAGAGCTCGTAGTTCTGATTGCATTTGATTTCTTTTTATTTGGTGAATGACGTTTTAGTGATTTGCTGTTTTGCTGTTTAAAGATTAAGTCAGAATTCTGTTCACTAATCCAAAATAATCTGAAGTAAGAACTACTGACCATTTTTGTTTGGTAAAACACAGACATACACACACACACTACTGAGCACACACACTAGGGGGCAGTGAAACACCCACATACACAAAAAAGTGTAAATTAAAAACTACTGACCATTTGTGTTTGCACACAGAGAAATTTGATACAACTGTGAAGTGAAACACCCCCACACACAACCACACACACTAGAGGGCAGTGAAGCACCCCCATACACACACACTAGTGAACACACTCACTAACGGGCAGTGTAACACCCACATACATACATACACAAACACACTAATAAGCACACACACTAGGTAGCAGTAATACACACACACACACACACTAGTAAACACACACACTAGGGGGCAGTGAAACGTCAACATACACACACACTAGTAAACACACACACTAGGGGGCAGTAAAACACCCACATACACACACACTAGTGAACACACACACTAGGGGGCAGTAAAACACCCACATACACACACACTAGTGAACACACACACTAGGGGGCAGTGAAACATCAACATACACACACACACACACACACTAGTGAACACACACACTAGGGGGCAGTGAAACATCAACATACACACACACTAGTGAACACACACACTAGGTAGCAGTAAAACACCCACATACACACACACTAGTGAACACACACTAGGGAGCAGTGAAACATCAAGATACACACACACTAGTGAACACACACACTAGGGGGCAGTGAAACATCGACATACACACACACACACACATTAGTAAACACACACTAGGGGGCAGTGAAACACCCACATACACACACACTAGTGAACACACACTAGGGGGCAGTGAAACACCCACATACACACACACACACACACACACACACACACACACGCATTAGTAAACACACACTAGGGGGCAGTGAGCACACTTGCCCGAAGTGGTGAGCAGCCCTATCCACAGTACCTGGGGAGAATTTGGGGGTCGGGGGTCTGGAGTCTGGCTCAAAGGCACTCTAGTCGAGTCCTGTCGGCTCAGGGAATCAAATCATTCCGGTAACAAGGCTGCTTCAGTCCACGACCACCTCCAGTCAGAGACACACACATCCTCATCAAACATCACATCACAGTCGAATCACATTATTATGAGCACAAAGCTCATGAAGAAATGTTTTGGTGGCATACTCTGGACCCTCTCATCCCTGTGGAAGACCCTTTCAAACAATTTGGGTCCTTGCAGACCACGTACACCATACATGCTGATGGTCTTCTCTGGGGCGGATGGGATCTTCCAGCAAGACAATGAGACACGTCACACAACTAGAAATGTCCCACATTGGTTGGAAGAGCTAACCAAGACTTCTAAGTACTACCCTGGAACCCTAATTCTCCAGACTTGAACCCAATTGAGCATCTGTGGGACCACCTGGGTGGTGGTGTTGGCTCTATGGATCCTCCTCCACGCTCCCTCCAGCAGCTGTGGGATGCACTGCAGTCAGCATGATACCTCCAGATACCTGTGACCACCTACCAGGACCTTACTGAGTCTCCCAGTCCGTCTAGCTGCTGTCCCTGCTGCACACGGCCGGTTATTCTGGATATTAATAATATTAATAATAATATTCTGGTCATAATAATGTGACTCCACTGTGTATTCTGCTGATCAACTCAAAAGTATTCTCATGCATTAGTCTACCGACATGGCTGGATAAATCCGATGCCAGGCTATTGGAAAATCAATAATATTGCCAAGCTTTGATCAAGGAAGCAGCTGTTATATCTTACATGATACTGTTTTGATCTTCTCTGACCAATCATGTTTATCTTGTAGAACATGCTGAGATGGCGGGCCTGCTCTTCGTCTCCGGCGTGTGTCTGGGACTGCTGGTTATTCTGCTGGCCGTCTCCACGAAGCTGACATGTTCTGGGCGTCTTGAAGGAACCGGCTGTCTAAATCATAAACCCCCTGAGAAACCAAACCCTGAAGATGATGACGATGACGATGACAGCACTGACGAGGACGAGGAGTCTGAGCCACTGATGGACAGGTCTACGATGTCAGAGGTGGGCCGGACAGTATACTGTTGGGAAGAGACGGCGTACACCACTGAAGCGGCGGAGCTGATGGAGAGGCTGGAACGGCGGGAGATGGTCATCCAGGAGATCAGGATGAACGCGTACCTCAACGGTACCTCGTGTGTTCTTCGCTGACCAGCGCTGACCTGACTGCCTTCGTTTTGTAGTAACGAATGAACGAACGCATGTGAACGTGTTGCTGTCAAATCATGTAGTGACGGATCCTCAGGTGATGATCACTGTGTGGTCAGAACACGGTTTCTCTACTCGCGCACCTTTTTATATACTTCTTATTAAATAAGTTATTTTGTACTGCATGACATTCAGAGGAGTTGAGCGTCTGTGTGAAAAGAGGAGAAGCTTTTAAACCAAACACTCTTTATTTCATACTTCTAAACAATCAAGCTCTAAGCTCTCAGCTCAGACACACAAAGACCTAACATCTGACCATTAAGGGACTCCTGGAAAGGTCCTCAGGCATGCCTCTCTGATCTTCAATCTCACTACTCCATGGCTGCTCCTCTGATATATTTAAGTGTCTTGCTCTCTCTGGATGACGTGCACGGGCCTGGAACGTCCTGCCGGTAAACAGCTTCAGAGAACGGACCGAGTTCCAGCATCACAGACAAAGAGAGGAAAGGTGTTGCATCCTTGTTTCAGCACTTTCTGGAATAAACCCTTCAATTAATACTGAGGTCATTATGACTTCACATCTCCAAGACTCAGATCAGGCAGGTCAGCTATATTAATAACCTCACCGCTGTTCAAATACAAACATGCAGCTCCATTTTAGTGGATTTTCACATTCCTTCATTATTACTGTGTGAAAATGTTATGATAGACCAATAGAAATGCTCCAAAGTACTCACACATAACATGAAGACTTTGGTATTTGGTTTTGTATTCAGTGTAAATAATATGATTCTAATTACTTTGGTATATTTTTTACCATAACTAGAAAACATTGTTTTCACATGTCATTGTTTAGCTGTCTGTACGTGTCTGAATACACACACACACACACACACATACACACATACACACACACACTATTAAATTTTTAAAAACTTGATTCTTGGAGAAAATTATGTGTCCTAAAGTGAGGACCAGCAAAATGTCCTCACTTTACCAAAAAAAAAATCAGACTGTACTACACTAGTGAGGACATGTGGTCCTCACAACTATACCTCTACAAGAACACACACACACACACACACACACACACACACACACACATATATATATATATATATATATATATATATATATATATATATATAAACACACACACACATTTGTCTTACTATATTAGTGAGGTTATTATTGTTTTACTATAACTAAATAATACTACACCTACACCTAAACCTAACCCTAATCCTAACCTTAACTTTAACACCTTATATAATACTACACCTAAACCTAACAATAACCTTAATCTTAGTTTTAAGCTTAATTTTCTGCTCTATTAGATTTTTTTTAAAAACTTGATTTTTGGAGAAAATGAGGACCAGCAAAACATGTGGTCCTCACAACTATACCTCTACAAGAACACACACATATATATACACACAAACTTTTAATGTAAGTCAATGGAACTCATGGAACACCTGGGACCAGTGGAGCACTTCTATTGGTCCACTCATCATGAAATATTCACACAATGTACAAAAATAAAAATCAACAAAAATGGAGATACATGCTGTTTATATATATATTCACAGCAAAACTGGTTTTAAGGCATCACAATCTGCATATGTGTAAAATATCTACATGACAAAGCTCTTCTGTCCAGTTATCTAGGACCCCACTTGATATTGGTAAGTCCCTGAAACTGCCTCTTTAGAGCCTGCCTGTCGGACCACTCGGACTGCAAATAGGAGTCATCATCTGCTTCATCCAGTTTCTGCAGAAAGATAAACATCTCAGAGTCAGCTATGATAAACACACAGCGAGACTGTGATGAAGAGTTTCTGGGGTGTTGCTGGGGGGACAGGAAAATGACACTGACAGACACCAGCCAGAGCCTCACCTTGAGTTCCTCCTGCCTCCTGTAATAGTGCATCATCATCTGTTTCTGCTCCTCCTCGCTGACCAGAGGCTCCCTAGCTGGAGCACCCTGACCTCTCTGAAACACAGAACACCTGAGCTTAATACTGAGTTCTGCAGATCAAAGCTTTAATTAATGTTATGTATTTACACCTCGTGGTCATAGTGAGGTGCAGTAATAACAGATGAGCTACTAGTAATAATATTACTCAGTCCAGCAGTGACACTGAGGAGGTGTTTAAACACTCCAGCAGCAGCAGCACTGCTGTGTCTGATCCACTCACATCAGCACAACACACTAACACAGTGCTAAGAATGACCCAGCACCCTAATAGTATCTGCTCTGTGGGGGTCCTGTGGGGGTCCTGATCATTAAAGAACAGAGTAATAAAGTATACAGAGAATCAGATGAACTACAGTCTGTAAGTGTAGGTCCTGTATGGTCAGTGGAGCTGATACAGTGGACAGTGAGTGGAGGTCCTGTATGGTCAGTGGAGCTGATACAGTGGACAGTGAGTGTAGGTCCTGTATGGTCAGTGGAGCTGATACAGTGGACAGTGAGTGTAGGTCCTGTATGGTCAGTGGAGCTGATACAGTGGACAGTGAGTGTAGGTCCTGTATGGTCAGTGGAGCTGATACAGTGGACAGTGAGTGGAGGTCCTGTATGGTCAGTGGAGCTAATACAGTGGACAGTGAGTGGAGGTCCTGTATGGTCAGTGGAGCTGATACAGTGGACAGTGAGTGGAGGTCCTGTATGGTCAGTGGAGCTGATACAGTGGACAGTGAGTGGAGGTCCTGTATGGTCAGTGGAGCTGATACAGTGGACAGTGAGTGGAGATAGAAGGAGGTGGGTTTACTGTTACTGCTGAAAGCTGAAAGACGGCTGACACTCACTTTCTGGATCTTCACCACAATTTTTGTTTTCTCATTTCTTCCGATGTACTCCTGGAGTTTTTTGCTGCGCTGCATCTCTTTGGATGCCCACCACAGCTGAGCCTCGTCCTCTGGGATGACCTGCAGGGAGGCCTGCAGAGAATACACTGTGTTAGAATCTACATCCACATCCATTATTACTAGCTGTTACAGTGAGTTCCACATGCAATCCATACTGTCCCTTCTTACTGAGACATACATTCACTCTGTTATCCCCAAACCACAGGACCACCAGTCCAGTCCAGTCCAGTCCAGTCCAGTCCAGTCGAGTCCAGTTCAGTCAGAAGAAAGTGGAGGACGACCAATTCCACCAAACTGCATTAAACACAGGCAGGACTAACATCTGCTTTGAATAAACCTTATTAGTCTCCCATAATCTCCAGACAGGGAGCTTCTATTCACTCAGTAAACACTTTATTATTAAATATTAATCAGTATTAATAGAGTAAGTAAAGCTTTTACACTTTATTATTAAATAGTAATCAGTATTAATAGAGTAAGTAAAGCTTTTACACTTTATTATTAAATATTAATCAGTATTAATAGAGTAAGTAAAGCTTTTACACTTTATTATTAAATATTAAACAGTATTAATAGAGTAAGTAAAGCTTTTACACTTTATTATTAAATATTAATCAGTATTAATAGAGTAAGTAAAGCCTTTACACTTTATTATAAAATATTAAACAGTATTAATAGAGTAAGTAGTGCTTTTACACTTTATTATTAGATATTAATCAGTATTAATAGAGTAAGTAGAGCTTTTACACTTTATTATTAGATATTAATCAGTATTAATAGAGTAAGTAGAGCTTTTACACTTTATTATTAAATATTAATCAGTATTAATAGAGTAAGTAGAGCTTTTACACTTTATTATTAAATATTAATCAGTATTAATAGAGTAAGTAGAGCTTTTACACTTTATTATTAGATATTAATCAGTATTAATAGAGTAAGTAGAGCTTTTACACTTTATTATTAAATATTAATCAGTATTAATAGAGTAAGTAGAGCTTTTACACTTTATTATTAAATATTAATCAGTATTAATAGAGTAAGTAGTGTTTTCCATACGTCAGTGTGTTTATTTAACTCTTTCCAAGCTTCTCCTAAACAACCCAGTATTATTATCAGTTCTCATCTAATACCTGCTTTGACTGCTCAGTACTTCATTAAGCTAAATCAAGATTTACTGCTGAAGGAACTGAACACATTCATACAATGTCTGGGGCGTCCAGGAGAAATCTGGAACCTAACTTTGTTCTTCAAACTGGATCAAGATCTGATCTACTTCTCTCACAATAACATATTCATGATACTTTGTATTGTATGTCTGATTATTTACATCTGTTCTAATCAGATCTGCTGTTCTTACTGGTGAACACACACTTATTGATCAGATAAAGACTTTTAAACTATCAGCTCTGGAGACTCAGACTTTTCCACAGTAGAGTAAATGTTGGTTCTGCACTGGAGGAAAATCTGATCTCCTGTTTGAAGGATGTTCTGTTTCTGTTATGTTGTGTTAAGATCTCAGCCGCTGATGGTGGTGATGTTATGATCTCTCAGTGCTGATTTTAGGACATCCTGATCTTGTTTTTGTAACTTTACAGGCCCAGAGCTGTTCTAGAGTAGAGCAGCAGGCCTGTTCTCTTCTCCTCTACTCAGTTATTCCACCATATTCTCAGATAGCAAGAGGACAGTGGGCTCCTGTTGGCCCACCGTCAGATGGTCCAGTAAGGAGAGTATTAGACAAAATCATCACTCGTTTTTCATTCACAGTCCAAGTTCACTACTACTCTTACTTTGATCATTCTTTAAAGTATAAGTAGTTTAGGTCATTTCAAATCTGTTTGAGGAGAAAAAAACTAGTTAGATTTGGTAAGCAGGACAATAACCGGGGTGGTCTGAGGGTATCACCGTACTGACCACTACACCACCACACTAACCACTACACCACCGTACTAACCACTACACCACCATACTAACCACTACACCACCACACTAACCACTACACCACCATACTAACCACTACACCACCATACTAACCACTACACCACCATACTAACCACTACACCACTATACTAACCACTACACCACCGTACTAACCACTACACCACCATACTAACCACTACACCACCATACTAACCACTACACCACCATACTAACCACTACACCACCACACTAACCACTACACCACCGTACTAACCACTACACCACCATACTAACCACTCCACCACCATACTAACCACTACACCACCATACTAACCACTACACCACCACACTAACCACTACACCACCATACTAACCACTACACCACCACACTAACCACTACACCACCACACTAACCACTACACCACCGTACTAACCACTACACCACCATACTAACCACTACACCACCATACTAACCACTACACCACCGTACTAACCACTACACCACCGTACTAACCACTACACCACCGTACTAACCACTACACCACCGTACTAACCACTACACCACCATACTAACCACTACACCACCGTACTAACCACTACACCACCGTACTAACCACTACACCACCATACTGACCACTACACCACCATACTAACCACTACACCACCATACTAACCACTACACCACCGTACTAACCACTACACCACCACACTAACCACTACACCACCATACTAACCACTACACCACCATACTAACCACTACACCACCACACTAACCACTACACCACCGTACTAACCACTACACCACCATACTAACCACTACACCACCATACTAACCACTACACCACCGTACTAACCACTACACCACCGTACTAACCACTACACCACCGTACTAACCACTACACCACCGTACTAACCACTACACCACCGTACTAACCACTACACCACCATACTAACCACTACACCACCGTACTAACCACTACACCACCGTACTAACCACTACACCACCATACTGACCACTACACCACCATACTAACCACTACACCACCATACTAACCACTACACCACCATACTAACCACTACACTACCATACTAACCACTACACCACCATACTAACCACTACACCACCATACTAACCACTACACCACCGTACTAACCACTACACCACCATACTAACCACTACACCACCATACTAACCACTACACCACCGTACTAACCACTACAACACCATACTGACCACTACACCACCATACTAACCACTACACCTCCATACTAACCACTACACCACCATACTAACCACTACACCTCCATACTAACAAGTCATATTGACTTTCAACAGAAAGCTGGTTAAGAACAAAACTTAGTGATGGGTTGGAGATCAAACTCTAGCTCGAGCCTCTAACACACTCAAATATGTGCCAGACACCTGTGTTCCAGAAAGGTCCTCCCGGTTTTCAAGCTCCATCCTGATGGGATCATGCGGCGGAAGCCCCATTGGGTAAACTATCATGATGGCTCCTCGCAACTGGTCCAGAGCCTCCTTCACCATGTCCACGGTCACACACACGTTGGCCTGCACTTGTTTCTTCCGGAGAAAGAAAACAAAAAATACGGATTACATCAGCTTACAGTCAATACACGAGCAGCTGGACAGCTCAGCCTAAGTTCACGCAGATGACTTACTTTAGATATTAAAGCTTTGGCTTCCTCCATCGTTCTCCTCAGCACCTCCTTCATTCTACTGTTGGGAGCTGCAGAAAAGGAAGGAGTGGGTTTCAGCTCAACAGCTGGACGTAGAGAAGAGTTTGTGTGAGTAGCACTAGATGCTCACCGTGTCCGTTCCTGCGACCTATGTCATCCTTGTTATACTCCGCGCCTCCACTAGGGACGCACTTCTGTTCCCATTCGTCTGTCAGTTTTAGCTCCGTGACCTGATCCTCGCTCAGGCCCTGCATGTTGGGGGGAAGTGTGACGCCGTGATCTGCGAGTTCTGGGATTTCTGTGGAGAGAATGTTCTACAGGTTCTTATCTACAGGAATAATATTCGGATAAAAGTCAGATAATTAAGGAACTACATTATTATTGGGGGTGTAAGAAAATATCGAAAATATTGAATATCGGGATATTATGTTTGGTGATACTGTATCGGTTCAAAAACACAGTATCGATACACAGATTCCTGGCAGACAGTGAATCATTGTGTGTTGTGTTTAAACCTCTGACCACTAGATGGCAGTGTTGTAATCCATTTTCAGCTCCACTCCAACATCAACAAGCAGCACAAGGACGCAATGCTATTGTAAGAATTGATAAACCTGTTCATATAGTGTTGATTTAATAGTAGGATTTGAAAAATCACAATATATCGTGATATATTGAATCGTGAGCGCTGTATCATGATACGTGTTGTATCGCCAGGTTCTTGCCAAAACACAGCTCTAATTATTATGATTATATATAAAGCAGTACTAATTCAGAGTCACTTAATTAGTTACTAAGACTCCAGCTGTGTGTAATCTAGTCTCAGTATAAATACACCTGTTCGGTGAAGGCCTCAGTGGTTTGGTAGAGAACACTGGTGAACAAACAGCATCATGAAGACCGAGGAGCTCACCAGACCGGTCACAGATAACGTTGTGGAGACGTTTAAAGCAGGTAAGGTTATAAAAACATATCCCCAAGCTTTGAGCACTATAACTATAAGATGATACTATAACTATAATATGGGTGTGGTCAGTCAGCTATGGATATTGGATTCTTTTTCCAGAAGTAAGAGGCAGGTTCAGCTGAGAGAGTAAGGCCAACATGATCTTGATCACATGCTCAGAACCTATTGATAATAGCAATAATATTGATAACTGATTATTAGAATTGGTGTGTCTGATCTAAATTATTCTATCATTACAGAAGCAGTGGCACCTAACCCCCAACTGCTCCCCGGGCGCCATGGATAGGGCTAGTGTGTGTTCACTAGTGTGTGTATATGTGGGTGTTTCACTGCCCCCTAGTGTGTGTGTTCACTAGTGTGTGTATATGTGGGTGTTTCACTGCCCCCTAGTGTGTGTGTTCACTAGTGTGTGTATATGTGGGTGTTTCACTGCCCCCTAGTGTGTGTTCACTAGTGTGTGTATATGTGGGTGTTCACTAGTGTGTGTATATGTGTGTTTCACTGCCCCTAGTGTGTGTTCACTAGTGTGTGTATATGTGGGTGTTTCACTGCCCCCTAGTGTGTGTTCACTAGTGTGTGTGTATGTGTGTTTCACTGCCCCCTAGTGTGTGTTCACTAGTGTGTGTATATGTTGATGTTTCACTGCCCCCTAGTGTGTGTTCACTAGTGTGTGTATATGTGTGTTTCACTGCCCCTAGTGTGTGTGTTCACTAGTGTGTGTGTGTGAATGGATGGGTTAAATGCGGAGGTCAAACACATGTGACTAATTCGAGTTCTGTTCTGTTCTGTTCTAAAGAAATGTGGATCCGGAGTCTGTTTTCAGACGGGGTCCTGTTGCCCTTCGTGGAAATTCTGGAGAGGTACAGTCTATCAAAATCAGATTTTTTCAAATATCTTCAAATTAGACATTTCCTTAAATCTCTTCTAGATGGGGGAGAATGGATCTGACAGAGATGGAGAAGCTTTTCACTAAACAACTTGACTCCAGAGAGTTGATTTCAAGAGTATATATTATGTTGTGTATTGATTCTCTGTCTTCTTTGACAAACCTAAAGGGTATTTGGCAGAAAGATTTGTAAATGGAATTCGATCAAAGCTCGTGGGACTCTGTTTGTATGAATCTGTATTCTAAGTCTACCTCATTGAACGTTCATGAGCTTAATTTTAGGTTCATCCACAGAATTTATTGGACACCAGTGCGGTTACTCAGGATATATACCCAGAGAGATCTGACCTGTGTTTCAAATGCCAGACACAGAAAGGCACACATGTTCATTGTTTTTGGACCTGTAGTAAAATTAAATCATTGTGGGAGGAGGTGCACTCAGCAACTGAAGAGATTTTTGATTTCCAGTTAAGACGTGTGTTTGCTTTGTTGGTCTTTATAGTAAAAAAAGTGTATTTTGCTGCTTTGGTCCTCCAAACAAGCCCCTTATGGTTTTCTCAGTTGACGTCCCTCTTTCCTCTTGAGAAACTGACTTATGACCTCTCTGGACCTCTCTGGAAGAGCTTGGGTAGAGCCCATTAGAGGCTACGTTCTGTTGTTTTTGTATGTTGTGAGTGACTGAGATGTATATATGTATGTAATTAAGTATTTATAGCGCTATTATTGTCATTAATATCTGTGTGCCACCACAAAAAAAAAAAAAAAAAAAAAAAAAAAAAAATATATATATATATATATATATATATATATATATATATAAATGTGGATCCACCACCTCTTTGACGTCTTTCTTTTTTTGTAGGACACCAAATACTATTAATTCAGTGGCATCTCTGAGATTTTATGGTTGCAGCTCCTTACTGCAGTCATTAAAGCGAGCTCTATTTGATTGTATATGTTGCTACTATGTTAGATAGACTCTCTTTAAGCACTGCGGTGTCTATGTGTTCCAGGACCTTTTCCATCACAGCCACTTGCTGGATCACCTCACCTTTAGTGTTCCAGTACCTGATGTTTTACAAATTAAGCCCTGCAGAGCTCAAAATTCAATCCGAAAAATGGGTTAAACTGATATGGATCTATTTATTTTACTCATAGATTAAATATACATCATTTATCATTTACTATCTTTTACTTTTAATGCAATGCCTTATTAAAGTTGTAAACTAAGCTCTGTGAACTAAGATTGGTTGTCTTTCCAGACCCTGATTAGTTATTTTTTTATGAGCTGTTCTCCTTTGGGTGCTCAGCACCCCTAAACCTCTAAGCCTGCAGTCACACCACCACCACCACCACCACGTCACTCCCACAGCAGCGCTCCTCTGTCCTGGTAAACACGGTCTAAGCTCAGTCTAACTTCTCGGGGTGGATTAACTGTACCTGAACAGATTCTGTCCACCTTCAGTCTGAGGTTGTAGATCTCGGTGATCTGCTGGACCAGCTCCTCGGTGGACACATGGACGGTGGTGCTGAAGAGGAACTGGCTCTCGTCTCCTCGCTTAACGTGGAGCTGGACCATGACTGACCACTACTGCGACTCTCTGGTCGAAGAGAAAGTTTGAGAGAGTAAACTGGACACTGTAATGGACGAGTTTACAGAACAGCAGTCACTAAGTCGATCAGCGTTGCCATGGTACCCTGTAAACTCACCCCGGCTTCTGGAAGGTTCTTCAGGAGTTCTGGTTTCGGCGCAGGTGCTGAACTCCGAACAGCGGAACAGAGTAAGAAGTCAGTAGAACTTTAGTTCAGTAGAAGTTTAGTTTAGTTTATATTAAATTAGAGATGTTTAGTTTCTGAAACAGTCTAAACTCGCAGCTTCTCCGCTTTACTACACCGAACTGACCGCAGCGTCCACTGCACGCGACTTCCGGTTTACATACGTCACCGCCGAGGGCCGTATTCTCTGGTATATACGAGACCACCGTAACGCCGCTCTCGGGTGGCTTTGTTTTAGGAATCGATTCCAGTTTAGATATATGTATAAATGTATTATTATTTATTTACATATTTACATATATCTGTCTTCGCTGTCCCAAAAAGTGAAGATACGTGTTTTTTGAACAGCTATGTTTATATAATGGGGTATATGTGGTGGGCAGTCCTGAGCTGGATGTTGGGGAAACAGCCTCCTGACCTGAAGGTGGTCGGTTTGATTCACTTAACCCCCAACTGCTCTCCGGGAAAGTGTGTTCACTAGAATGTGTGTATGTGGGTGTGTTCACTAGAATGTGTGTATGTGTGTGTTCCACGATCACCTAGTCTGTGTGTTCACATGTGGGTGTTGCACTGCACTGTAGTGTGTGTGTTCACTAGAATGTGTGTATGTGGGTGTGTTCACTAGAATGTGTGTATGTGGGTGTGTTCACTAGTGTTTGTGTGTGTGTTTCACTACCACCTAGTCTGTGTGTTCACATGTGTGTGTTCACTAGAATGTGTGTATGTGGGTGTGTTCACTAGTGTTTGTGTGTGTGTATGTGGGTGTGTTCACTAGTGTTTATGTGTGTGTATGTGGGTGTTTCACTACCACCTAGTCTGTGTGTTCACATGTGTGTGTTCACTATAATGTGTGTATGTGGGTGTGTTCACTAGTGTTTGTGTGTGTGTATGTGGATGTTTCACTACCACCTAGTCTGTGTGTTCATATGTGGGTGTTTCACTGCACTGTAGTGTGTGTGTGTTCACTAGAATGTGTGTATGTGGGTGTGTTCACTAGTGTTTGTGTGTGTGTATGTGGATGTTTCACTACCACCTAGTCTGTGTGTTCACATGTGGGTTTTTCACTGCACTGTAGTGTGTGTGTTCACTAGAATGTGTGTATGTGGGTGTGTTCACTAGTGTGTGTGTGTTCCACTATCACCTAGTCTGTGTGTTCACATGTGGGTGTTTCACTGCACTGTAGTGTGTGTGTTCACTAGAATGTGTGTATGTGGGTGTGTTCACTAGAATGTGTGTATGTGTGTGTTCCACTATCACCTAGTCTGTGTGTTCACATGTGGGTGTTTCACTGCACTGTAGTGTGTGTGTGTTCACTAGAATGTGTGTATGTGGGTGTGTTCACTAGAATGTGTGTATGTGGGTGTGTTCACTAGAATGTGTGTGTTCCACGATCACCTAGTCTGTGTGTTCACATGTGGGTGTTTCACTGCACTGTAGTGTGTGTTCACTAGAATGTGTGTATGTGGGTGTGTTCACTAGAATGTGTGTATGTGGGTGTGTTCACTAGTGTTTGTGTGTGTGTGTTTCACTACCACCTAGTCTGTGTGTTCACATGTGTGTGTTCACTAGAATGTGTGTATGTGGGTGGGTTCACTAGTGTTTGTGTGTGTGTATGTGGATGTTTCACTACCACCTAGTCTGTGTGTTCATATGTGGGTGTTTCACTGCACTGTAGTGTGTGTGTGTTCACTAGAATGTGTGTATGTGGGTGTGTTCACTAGTGTTTGTTTGTGTGTATGTGGGTGTTTCACTACCACCTAGTCTGTGTGTTCACATGTGGGTGTTTCACTGCACTGTAGTGTGTGTGTGTTCACTAGAATGTGTGTATGTGTGTGTGTTCACTAGTGTTTGTGTGTGTGTATGTGTGTGTTCCACTATCACCTAGTCTGTGTGTTCACATGTGGGTGTTTCACTGCACTGTAGTGTGTGTGTGTTCACTAAAATGTGTGTATGTGGGTGGGTTCACTAGTGTTTGTGGGTGTATGTGGGTGTTTCACTACCACCTAGTCTGTGTGTTCACATGTGGGTGTTTCACTGCACTGTAGTGTGTGTGTTCACTAGAATGTGTTTATGTGGGTGTGTGTGTGTGTGTATGTGGGTGTTTCACTATGACCTAGTCTGTGTGTTCACATGTGGGTGTTTCACTGCACCCTATTGTGTGTATTGACTAGTGTGTGTTCCACTGGTACTACTATTGTTCTACAAATAGTTATTTTACTCTGTGCTGTATCTGTACAGAGGCTTGTGGGTAACCGAGGGCTGCATCATATGAGACTCACTGAGACTCAGGTGCAGGGTGGGAGACACATGGGTGGGAGACACATGGGTGTGAACAGCGAGTGAGGATGGAAGTGAATGAGCTATATTTCAGATAGAAATGTGTAAACTACCTAAAGTCAAGTTTGATGAAATGAGTCCATCATAACGTTAATGGTGATGCGAGGCTTTGGTGCACAGCATACAGCAGGCTAACATCGTCTGTAGCTGTCAATCACACGGTCTACCAGCGGTCAGTTCTCTTCCAGTCTCCCAGAGCAGCAGGTCTAACTCCGGCTGAAGCTCTTTCTCTCAGAGACCTATGCCTAAAGTCAAGTCTAAACAACTTCTCTGTCAGTCATTAGTTTAACATTAATATAACATTATATAAAGAATGAACTGTTATTCAGAATAGTTTAAAAGCATGAAGAATAACATATTACATCAGTCCTTTATCCTTTTATCACAGAGCAAAGAGAAAACAACAACAACAATAACAAAACTTAGTGTGTGTGTGTGTGTGTGTGTGTGTGTGTGTGTGTGTGTGTTCCCCACCAACATCAAGAGCAACTCTATGCTTTTGTATCAACTCCCAGAGAACAGATTAATAATAAATGAAATAAATGTCCGAGACTGAGAAATACATGTCCATTTACATTTATTATTGCATACGTACAACACCAATTAGTCCATACATGTGTGCACTGGATGTGCACTTAAATCACAGATTGAATACTAAGTACTGAATTGCAGTCGTGGTTTGTGTGAATACATAGATTACGGTTAACACCACAGGGTTCTCTTAACTACTGAGCTAAAGCTACAAAGGAACGTCCACCTCACAACGGGAGTTAATATTCTGCTATAAAACCTTTGCATGACGTAAGCGCTGGCTAGTAACGTAGACTGGACGTGGTCCTTGTTAGCTGGGTACACCTCAACAGAACATGAAATGCGTTTACGGTTTCCAGGGGTTACGATATCTCCAAGGAGATAAACGAATCGGCCAAGTATATTTCAGATTTACGACATTGTTTCAGTAACGCTCACGCCCCCCCTACCTTAACTGGCCCTCTGACAATCTGAGACACCTTAGCTAGGCCTCTGACTGAATCTGAGACAGTTTATCTGGCCCGCTGATGGAATCTGATACCTTAACTGGTCCTCTGACTGAATCTGATACCTTAGCTGTCCATCTGAGTGAATCTGAGACAGCTTATCTGGCCCTCTGACTAAATCTGAGACACCTTAGCTGTCCATCTGAGTGAATCTGAGACACCTTAGCTGTCCATCTGAGTGAATCTGAGACACCTTAGCTGTCCATCTGAGTGAATCTGAGACACCTTAGCTGTCCATCTGAGTGAATCTGCGACAGCTTATCTGGCCCGCTGATGGAATCTGATACCTTAACTGGCCCTCTGACAATCTGAGACATCTTAGCTGTCCATCTGAGTGAATCTAAGACACCTTAGCTGTCCATCTGAGTGAATCTGAGACACCTTAGCTGTCCATCTGAGTGAATCTGAGACAGTTTATCTGGCCCGCTGATGGAATCTGATACCTTAACTGGTCCTCTGACTGAATCTGATACCTTAGCTGTCCATCTGAGTGAATCTGAGACAGCTTATCTGGCCCTCTGACTAAATCTGAGACACCTTAGCTGTCCATCTGAGTGAATCTGAGACACCTTAGCTGTCCATCTGAGTGAATCTGAGACACCTTAGCTGTCCATCTGAGTGAATCTGAGACAGCTTATCTGGCCCTCTGACTAAATCTGAGACACCTTAGCTGTCCATCTGAGTGAATCTGAGACACCTTAGCTGTCCATCTGAGTGAATCTGAGACAACTTAGCTGTCCATCTGAGTGAATCTGAAACACCTTATCTGGCCCTCTGACTGAATCTGAGACACCTTATCTGGCAATCTTAGTCTGAGACACGTTAACTGGCCCTCTGACTAAATCTGAGACACCTTAACTGGCAATCTAAGTCTGAGACACGTTAACTGGCCCTCTGACTAAATCTGAGACACCTTAACTGGCAATCTAAGTCTGAGACACCTTAGCTAGCCCTCTGACTGAATCTGAGACCCCTTATTCACAGCTACAAGTAAACCCGCATCTCCAGGAAGTCCCTCTGTGTCTTTTCAAGTGTTGTGAAGAGTAAGTGTGAGCGTGGACGTGGAGGAGGGTCATACTGCTGTGAGATCCCTTTCTATCACATCCATGTACTGAAATTTAAATACAGCTGCAAAGCCTCACTACACAGTGGAGCCCCCGTGACGCTCACTATAACGTCTGCCCACCGCTCTCCTGGTTACACTCGCTCTTCAGCCTGCGCTCGAACGCCAAAATGCTCCCTTCGGCTCGAGCAACGGGAGGAACGCAACCAAGCAAGAACTAAAAGCATACTGATATGTAGCCTTGGAGCTAGAAACTGACAAGAGAACGGCATTCAGTACTGCAATCACAGCAGTACCAAGACAGGTAGGCTACACCTGAACAAATCATTCATGTAGCATAATAACACAGACATATACGTATACATAGTCACCATATATCGTCGCTGCCCAAAAAAAAAAAAAAACTTTACTGGAGAGAACAAAAACTCTCTTTACTTTCAATGCAAGTCAATGGAACCAGAATTTCTATTGGTCCATATTCACAATGTAAACGACGGCTGTCGTGTTCAAATCATGTAAAAACAAAGAAATAAATAAATAAAAATTAAAAAAATTGAGATGCATGTTTTTGTTGGACAGCTACAAGATTATATACATACATACACATGCATATATCGTCACTGTCCAATGAAAAACAAGTTACAATGCTTCTTAACTTCCTTAACTTTCAATGTAAGTCAATGGAACCAGTTTTTTTTCCTCTGCAAGTGATTTAATGATTTTGGAGCATTTCTATTTCTATTGGTCCATCATTTATCATGGAACAGGATATAAAGAGCGGCTGTCGTGTAATATAAATGGAGATACTCTGGACAGCGGCGAGATATTATATATATATATATATATATATATATATATATATATATATATATATATATATATATATATATATATATATATATATATATATATATATATATATATATATATATATATATAGTGCCTGAGAGCAAATCACCAGGTAATACAGTGGAATGCACAGTAGTCAGAAAGCTGGCACTATAGATAGAACAGATCCCCCCCTAAGTTGTTGCTCATTATATGTTTTGTACAGTGTAGGTCAACGTTAACCTCAGATATGCTGACTAGTTAAGCAAGACGCCACTGAAACTGGTACGTTTTCCTGCTGTGCGTGATTAGACAAGCTCGAAGGCAAGGCCCTTAAGCTACACCAGGAGAATGAATGCTAAACTGCACTCGCTGACCAGGCCAGCGTCCACCAATCAGAGTAGCCCCCTCGCCCTCACAGCACAAACAAAGCACCCATACATACACACACGTAGACAGAAAGCACCGGCCAAGACACGCCACGGTATTATCTCCCACAGAGGAATAAATATTACTGAAGAAAAAAAATACCACTAAAATCAAAGTGAAGTACCAACTCACTGAAAAACAAAGAGCATGACCGGGAACGCCCCCCCGCCACAGGGTTACGCCATGGCCGGGGTCCCTTATCATGGCATCTGAGACTCACTAAAACAAGAAGCACATTCATTAAAAGTACAGCAGCACTGTCCAAAGCTTTGGGGGGTGGTCGACAAACACGGCCCTCATGCCAGGAAAACAGATAAACAGATAAACAGATATGCGCTCGCGTCATAAAACCTGAAAACTCAAAGACTTCGACTCCAAAGTACACTTGAAGACCTAAAGGATAGAGCTTTTCAGTGCATTACCAGTATGGCATGTATATATTAAGAACAAAAGAAAATATATATACACACATTTCAGACTAGTTTACATTTTTCACACTGGGGAGGGAGGGGGAGGAAAACCGTACAGTTCACTATGAAGGCTATAATTATATTTATATGTATATATTCACAACTTATATACTCAGCACGTTGGTCTGGAGACACGAGAGAGAGGACAGTAGGCCAGTATGATCGGACACCGTATGTGCAACCATCCAGAAAGCACAGCGACCTAAGCTGCCACCACATGTGGTGATAAATATGTAGACATATAACAGACTGAACGTACATTCATAACCAGAGAGAAAATCATGTGATGCGTTTAAAGAACCGAGCCGAAGCTGTAATCCTCAAAACTCTCTCACTGAAAAGGTGTTGCAGGAAACGGCTGTTTCTTGGGAGACGTTACAACTTTCCAACTACTTGTGTTTAATGCTTAATGCTAAAAAAAGAATATGCATAAAATTATAGAATATTGTATGTGATACGAAGCAACTGGCCAAAGAGCGCTGAAATATTGCACAGTATTTAACGTACAGCTGTGTGTGTGTGTGTGTGTGTGTGTGTGTGTGTCTATGTATTCATAAATAATATGCGTACAGAAGCAGAAGCAGGCGCCGGTTCCTCGCCCAGCGCTGCGTGGTGTTGTGTCGTACGTAGGCCTCCTCTTGTTGAAGGAAGTGACCGGGCCGTTTCAGTGGGACGTCATATAGAAACCATACACATATACACACACGCACACTTCAGTCGAGCATCACATTATCTTATATCATCATCATCTTTCCGTGAACTCGTTGGTTCTGCCCGGGATCGAAGGGTTCCTTGGGACGACGTTGGGGTTAGTCCTGACCGGGACGGGAGGGGGCAGTGTTGGGAACGCTGTGGCGCAAGGCATGGCCCAATTACTGAGAGAGTCAAAGCCGGAGACGCTCTGGGGCTGCTGGAATGTTGCGTTGGAGGACAAAGACAGCAGAGGAGGCCCCGTCACTTCTGCTGTTGCTGGAGCTTTTCCTGATATGGCGAAGTCTGCATCGTCGTCGAAGGTGACCCACTGCTGGACGCGATTTGGTGGCGCCGGAGCTGGAGCGGCGGTTGGAGGTCTGGAGAAGGAGTGCGGTAGAGTGGAACTCTGGCCCAAGGCAGACCCAGGTCTGTGGAGGCCAGGCTTGGACGCTTGGGCCTGTTCCTGCGTGTAGAAGTCGGGCGTGAGCGAGCGGCGCTGGGCCAAGGAGCTGGTGAACGGGTTGGTGCTGCTGGGTCTCGGGTGGAGGTCAGACAGGAAAGGGTTCGGGGAGGAGCGGAGGGTTTCCTGCGAACGGCTGCGGGAAGGCGGAGGGGGCGCCAGCAAAGAGGCGGGGCTGCAGGGGTCCGGAGTCGCTGGTGGGTTTGGCGGGGAAAACAGAGGCGGGGAATCCAGGGACAGGAACATGGGCAAGGTGGACGGGGAAGAGGCGGAACCGGAGGACGAGGTGTGGAGGGAGGCGCTGCGGGACAGGGAGTTGGTGTTGAGCCAGGATGTGGAGGAAAACAGGTCGGAGGTGAGCGAGTTCAGGGGGTCCGGTTTCCATTGTGCTTCTCTTTGGATTCCGTTCATTCCGTTGGTCTGCAGGAAAAAGAAAAGACACATAGGCAGAAGAAATCAAAGCTCAGCTTCATCAGGACGTAATGGATGTAGACTCCTGAACTTAAAACTGATCACAATGACTGTACAACATCAATCAATATCAACATTAATCAATATCTGGATAAGTAGCACTATTCCTTGCATACAGTGTTTTAAGGGTAGAGACGTAAACATACATAGGTTAAATGTTACACACGACATGAATGTTATCAGGCTGTGTTATTAATATACTTTTGTTTTCTAAAACCAAAATAAACCGATAACTAAACTAAGTCCTAGTCTTATATATATATATATATATATATATATATATATATATATATATATATATATATATATATATATATTACAGATGGATCTATCAGCATTTTTGAGGCCGATTCCGATCAACGAGATTGGCCGATAGCCGATACCGATTGAGGGCGGGGCTATATGCCACAGCAGGGCTACATGCAATTATTAGCGCAAGCAAGTCATGAAACATGGTCTAAACTGGTTTATTACCATTTTTAACGAGCTCATATGAAACAGTATAATATTGTAACTAAATTAGAAGTTGGTCTATGTGGGAGTAAACCTTTTGATAAGCTCCAGAAGAGCCACATCTGAAAAGTATCTCTACTAGGAACAGCAGAGCGTGGATCCAGGTGGAACATTAAGCAGCAGAATGAACGTCTTCTACAGCCGAGAAGATCTGCTTATCTAGAACTAGAAACTCAATCACTCTGGCTGTGGTTCTTTAACTCTCTGGCTGTTTCTGCTGCTGTTCTGTTTGTACCGGTCAGATCTGGTCTGTAGGTGTTCTGGGTTATTAGTTTGTGTTAGCTGTGTGTGCTAGCTCTGCTGTTTACTGATACTCACTGTGTTCAGCTGTGTGGTGTCTCTGAAGTGTGTATCAGATTAGTATCAGATTAGTATCAGATTAGTAGAGTTAAATGTCTTTATCTTGGTTCTCCAATAAGACACGTTGATTTTACTAATTTTACAGATGTTACAAACTGCTCTGGATGAGTCTGAGTCTCATACACAGACAGACAACGTTTTCTATAAGCGCATGGGGTGAACGCTGTAAACTGTTCTAGCGAGGCCGCTGCTTTAGTTAGTCTGTGGAAAATTAAAGGATGTGTATTTCCACCTAGTGGTTCAGATAGGAATTGCAGGGAGCTGGCAGGAGGGCTCCTCCTCCTGGATGAAACGCTAGCTGGAAATACAGAAATTAGGCTCATTTGTTTAACGCCATCGATCCTTCCATCTCTAATATATATATAATATATATATAAAAAATCAGTTTTGTGAATATGGGATGTTCAATATGACAACTGAAAAACACCAACACTGGGCGAAACTTTGCTTGAACCATCAGTTTATCCATATAAAACAAGCCCTAATGCATATAAGCAGCAATACAAGTAACACTATAATAAAAAATAGTCCATCTACCTCTCTATAAGTAGTACTCACAGTCAACAGGGGTTCAAGTTAAGTTTTACCAAACACGTACATACTATCATACTACTACAAATAATAATAATAATAACAATAATAATAACAACAACAACAACTAATAAGTCTATCAACTTAAAACAGCCAACGTAAAAATGGGGAAAAGGGAAAAATCAACTAGAACATGGAGGTCGCTACAATGTATGAGCATACATCGTGAAGGAGGACTATGGTTCGGTGAAGACAGTTCTGAGGCCAAAGTTGGCTTTAAATACCTGTCAACCTGAGGATTGCTCCTGCTCCAGAGAGAGAGAAAGATAAACACACACATGCATCAACACAAGCTGGACATGTTACCGATAGAGACAGTTGCAAGGGTAAGATTAGGGCTGTAAGAAAATATCAAAATATGGAATATCACGATATTATGTTCAGTGATACTGTATCGGTTATTAATGAAGTTTACATGCACAGATATCGGCAGACATTGTGTGTTTAAACCTCTGACCACTAGATGGCAGCGCTGTATTCCATTTTCAGCTCCACTCCAACATAAACAAGCAGCACAAGGGTGCAGTGCTATTGTAAGCATTGATTCAAGAGTTTTACTGTCATATGCACAGCAGAAACAGACAGTTACACTGTACAATGAAATTCTTACTTTGCTGTTCCTTCATTCACCAATAGATAAAGATAACAAAAATAATTTTTGAAGTAAATAAAGTTAAAGTATTAATATATAAAGTATATAATTAAAAATAAATAAAAAATGACAAACCTGTTTATATAGTGGTGTGTGTTGATAGTATAATTTAAAAAAGTGCAATACATCACTTATCACGATGTACCATGATAACGCATCGTATCGCCAGGCTCTTGCCAATAAACAGCCCTAGGTAAATTTATAGTAAGAGATTAGTAGACACGCTACAGTGACCCCTGGTGAGAGACCCCGAGTGCCACTATAGTATACAGTTAGCATTTGCTGTTCACATAGTGGTAAGTAGCATACAGAGAAAACATTTGATGAGCTCTTTTGTGGATGGTTTACCAATGAAACTAATAAACCCCAAATCTAACTTGGCGCCTCAACTCTCAAGAAATAGGTGTGTGTCCAGGAAACAAGTTCTTAAATATAATAACAGGGAGTAGGTCAACAACATTCGTGGAGCAGTCAGGCTTGTAAGTGCGTTCATCTTTAATGACTGAAACTGCTGGGTTTCAATTTAAACGTTTATCAAATCTTAAGCGCATTTACAAAACATTAGCAAAAAAACAATGAATTTACCCAGTGATTCATACTGAGTTGGTCATAAAAACATAAGAGGAGAAAAAAAAGATTAACTTACTTGAAGAATCAACTGTTTTTTAATGATGCAGAATACATAATATTAACAGATCTGTAATTAAAAACACTGCAGCTAAATAAACGTGTTCAGGCACACGATGCAAAAAAAATAACACCAGGTGGTCCTTCAGGTAATAAAGGTTGAGATCCTCTGCTTTAGATGACATAGACTACCATCAAAATCAGGGGCTGCGTGGAAATGAGCAAAATGAAGGGATTTAACTTTTATTTTAAATTTAACTTTTGTTTTAAGCAGAATTATTTTTGAGGCTGTTCTCCATCCTCGTATGGCTGCATTGATGCTAGCAGGAGAGGCTAGATTTGGCATTTCAGAGTGTTAAAAGCAATCAATAAAAAAATTGTAATAATAATAATTACAAAAAAGTGATTGGATAACCAGTAAGGCCAGTCATGTCCAGTCACCACACCTGTGTCGACTCATAGGAGAATAGGCACTGTGCTGCCTATATCTGAAAGTATTGGGCTGTTGCACACTCCTTAGTGTGTATATTTACTAGTGCGTGTGTGTATGTGAATGTAAGTGTTTCACTGCCACGTAGTGTGCCACGTACATACACATACACTAGTGTGTGTATGTTCACTAGTGTGTGTATGTAGATGTTTCACTGCCCCCTAGAGCGTTTACTGTTCACTAATGTGTGTGTGTGTGTGTGTGTATGTATATGTATATGTGGGCGTTTCATTGCCCCCTATTGTCTATGTTCACTAGTGCGTGTGTGTGTGTGTGTTTGTGTGTGTGTGTATCATTGCCCCCTAGTGTGTATGTTCACTAGTGTGTGTGTGTGTGTGTGTGTCTATGTGTATATGTGGGTGTTTCATTGCCCCCTAGTGTGTATGTTCACTAGTGTGTGTGTGTGCATGTGTATATGTGGGTGTTTCATTGCCCACTAGTGTCTATGTTCACTAGTGCGTGTGTGTGTGTATCATTGCCCCCTAGTGTGTATGTTCACTAGTGTGTGTGTGTGTGTGTGTGTGTGTGTGTGTGTGTCTATGTGTATATGTGGGTGTTTCATTGCCCCCTAGTGTGTATGTTCACTAGTGTGTGTGTGTGCATGTGTATATGTGGGTGTTTCATTGCCCCCTAGTGTCTATGTTCACTAGTGCGTGTGTGTGTGTGTTTGTGTGTGTGTGTATCATTGGCCCCTAGTGTGTATGTTCACTAGTGTGTGTGTGTGTGTGTGTGTGTGTGTCTATGTGTATATGTGGGTGTTTCATTGCCCCCTAGTGTGTATGTTCACTAGTGTGTGTGTGTGCATGTGTATATGTGGGTGTTTCATTGCCCCCTAGTGTCTATGTTCACTAGCGTGTGTATGTGTATGTGTATATGTGGATGTTTCATTGCCCCCTAGTATATATGTTTACTAGTGTGTTTATGTGTATGTACGTGTTTCACTGCCCCCTAATGTGTATGTTCACTAGTGTGTGTGTGTATATATATGTAGGTGTTTCACTGCCCCCTAGTGTGTGTTCACTAGTGTGTGATAACAAAACCTAGTAGGCACGGCATTGTGTTGTGTTGTTAATTGTTATTGAGTACGCAGTCCGTGGCTAGTGTACATCCAAGCTACAGTGTTTCAGTCGGGGCTGTTTGTTGTGAACTGGCCAATCAAATTCCTTATAAATTTCATTACAGAAGCTCCAATAGTGCTTAAGCACATGGAAATGTATGGAGTGTATAATATATAACACAACTAACCTGGGAGTCAGGAGCAGGGGCGGGTGTACGAGCAGGGGCAGGAGCAGCAGCAGCCGCCGCTGCCTCGGGTGGAAGAGCGTGTGAGGAGCGGCTACGGGGCGGGGGCTTGGGGGAGGCCAGGCCAGGCTGAGGAGGGGCAGCTGCTCCTGTGGCTGCAGCAGAAGACTGAGGTTGCATGGGGGCAGACAAAGTGGGTTGCATGGGTGCGGGCAGCTGGGGCACCATGGGCGGCGGCAGCTGCGGCTGCATGGGTGGAGGGAGTTGTGACTGTACTGACGGCTGCATGGGGGAAGTGGCCTGCGGCTGCATGGGAGAGGCCATCTGTGGTCTCATTGGGCCAGGAAGAGATGGAGGAGGACCTGTAGTGCAAAAAAACATCAATCACGTTATTAATTATTAGCTTACCAATCTATTTTTAATAGATTAAACTTAACAGTCTCAGTATGTACCAGCAGAAATCACACTGTATATACTGCACAAGCCTACAGTGTGTTATTGTTATTATTATAATAGAATTCAGGAACCTCTTCTAGGAATTTAGGAAATGTGCTGATGTGGTTCCTTCATCCTGGTCCTGGAAACCCCCTGCTCTGTCTTAGTGTTTACGCAGCTGTGTCACAGAAAAGAGCAAGCCAAGGATGGTTGGAACCACTATGTGAGCATACTGGTGGTTCACCTACCCAGAGGGAGCTCTGCTGGTTTGCTCTGCGGTTCGGGGATGGGTCTTGGGGCTCCAGGGTGGTTATCAGGGGCAGGTCGGGGGGCCCCTGGGTGAACTTCTGCTATGGGCCTGGGAGCTCCAGGGTGAGCGGGAGGAGGCGGTCGGGACTGAGGTGGCACACTGATAACGCCAGCTCGAGCAGGAATGTTCTGAAATAGAGCAATAACCTTCAGTATAAATGATATTTATATCATTATATACAATTGAAGAGCAAAATATGACAAAATACACAAAGAAATAATTAAATATTCTGTTACAGATAATAACAACAGGCCAAGCAAGATTACTCTACGATAAGAAATGTCTACCCACCGGCCTTGGGACACCTGGAGCTCCAGCAGGTTGGCCACGTCCTGAAACAAAGCAGTAGGGGGCTTATGATTAACAGCACATACTCTGTTATCCTTTCTTTAATATCTATTATTTCTTTATTATTACCACCAACAGATTCAGCTATTCAGAGCTTCCCTTCCGTCTAACCCTCTTCCCTCAAACTCGGCCGCCTCACTGACTCGCTATTTGACAACATGCCCAGAACGCTGCTTTTATACCAACCGGCTCATGCGTATCACTTTCCGAGCCCGCTGGAGGACTCGGGCCTTAGAAGTAAGGACAAACATCTGAGCCATTGTACATGCAGTCGCTGCAGTGCTCTCATCTTGGGCCGATCTCCCCAGCCTCCTCCTCCTCCTCTCCCTCCTTTCCTCCCTGGCTCTCGGCACGGCTCTCAGAATGACTCACCTCTTCCTGGTCAGCGGGGGGTCAAGCGGCATAGCTGAAGCCAGGCCGAGCTACCTGGCCAGCGGCGTAGCCAGATCACTGAACTATTCTTCAGTACACTCCCTTTCCCACGCAACTTAAATGACTGAGACGGCCCGAACGGGGAAGCCAGGAAAACGCTACCGACAAGAGCCAAGCTGGGATTGCAGCAGCAGCCAGGTGAAGACAGGCCAGCCTGACTACTCGGCTGCGCCACTGAGATCGGTATGTATCGGTATCGGTATTTTTATCAAAATATGTGATTGGCCGATATTACTCCAATTCAGCCGATCTTGAGAGCCGATCGATGGTTTAAATAAATGAGCCTAATTTCTGTATTTCCAGCTAGCGTTTCATTGAAACCCCCTCCGGCCAGCTCCCTGCAATTCCTATCTGCACCACTAGGTGGAAACACATACCCTTTCGTTTTCCACAGACTGACTAAAGCAGCGGCCTCGCAATAACAGTTTATGGCGTTCACGGCATGCGCTGATAGAAAACATCGACCGTCTGGCAGTTTGTTACCGTATGTGACTCAGACTCATCCAGGACAGTTTAGCAAAATTAGTAAAATCAGCGTGTCTTGTTGGAGAACCAAGACAAAGACATTTAACATTTAATACTACTAATCTGGTAAGGTACTTAAGAGTACACCCATGACTGGATACAGTGAGTATCAGTAAACAGTAGAGCTAGCACACACAGCTAACACAAAACGAACAACCCAGAACACCTACAGACCAGATCTGACCGGTACGAACAGAACAGCAGCAGCTACAATTCAATATTCTACATTTAATGATTACAGATTTAGTTTAAAATAACAGAGTCTGAGTTTAATGACTGCAGTTTTTACTGTATTTATTTAATTAACTTTTTTGTTTTAAATTAAGAGTCTAAATGTAATGATTGCAGTATTGGGGATATTTGATTTACTTTGTTTATTTTCTGCTAATTTAGTTAAAAATATTATACTGTTTCACATGAGCTTGTTAAAAATGGTAATAAACCAGTTTAGACCATGTTCCATGACTCGCTTAGGCTAATAACTACATGTAGCCCTGCCTTCGACTCACACTGAAAGGTGATTAGGGATCGAAATCGGCCTCAAAAACGCTGATCGGTCCATCTTTAGTAACCAGGCCTGCATGCTTTCTCTACTGTCAGCTACAGGAGAATAAAAGGACATCACTCAGCGCACCGGATACTTACCAGCAGCATCTGCTCTGGCTAAAGCCGGGCTTTTTTGTCCTTCGCAGCATGAAGGGGGAAGCGATGCACCATTATTCTCAGTTTTAGTGAACACATCACAATATTTGAGACTATATTAGAGCGTATAAGGTCTTACCTGGCAGGACTTCATATATAACCACATTCATTATACTACTTTAAATTAAAAGGCTGCACCTACACATCACACAGCAACTGTATGAGCAGAACAACTGGAAGTCCATGCACTGAAATGAAGCCTCTGAACGAATAGGGAACTACATAAACGCAAAAAGTTGCTGGTACATGAGCTTCCAGGTTTCAGTGATATACAACAAACACTGCAGAGGGGAGAATTACTGGGGAAACTATACATTTTGTTCATAATTACCTTCATTTTCACTCAAATCAAAAAGGTTTTGAAGCCCTGTAAAGCCTTCAAAGAAGAACTTGCAAAGTTTTCAGGTGTTCAAAGACTGATAAACATCTAATAAATATATATAAAAGTAGTACATACTATCTAGACCAAAGAAATTTATAATACCTAAAAATAAATATATATATACAAATATATAAGTAGTAAATAACATCCAGACCCATTATGAATACATGTATATACAGTACTGTGCAAAGGTTTTTATCACCCGGGGACATAATTATATATAAAACTACTTTTCTATACAGGAAGATTTTATTTAGTCAGCAAAAACTCTTTATATAAACTTCTAATATTAAATACTCAAACAGTATTAATAGAGTAAGTAGTGCTTTTCCATACGTCAGTGTGTTTATTTAACCCTTTCCAAGCTTCTCCTAAACAACCCAGTATTATTATCAGTTCTCATCTAATACCTGCTTTGACTGCTCAGTACTTCATTAAGCTAAATCAATTTTGCTGCTGAAGGAACTGAACACATTCATACAATGTCTGGAACCTAAATCTGGAAAAGAAATCTGGAACCTAACTTTGTTCTTCAAACTGGAGCTCAAGATCTGATCTACTTCTCTCACAATAAGATAATCATGATACTTTGTATTGTATGTATGATTATTTACATCTGGTCTAATCAGATCTGTTGTTCTTACCAATTTGATTGGTAGCGTTTAAACTTTGGCCTATGATTGTATATCTGCCCTTCAGGCTACAGCAGTTTAGCCCCGCCCATTCACAATGAAGTTATAAGGAGTGTTTCTTTGAATGAGGCACAATTGGGGGCAGCCAATCAGGACAGAGGTTATCAGTTATCAGGTCTCATAGGACTTGGTGGATGAAAAATGATCAGCTTAGGAGCTCCAGACTTTTACACAGTAGTGTATATATGGAGTGGGACATATTCAGGCTCTTTCTGAGTAACACAGGTAAAAATCTGATGACCATTGACTAGATATACATAGGAATCTAATAACACTTTGCTACTGTACACATGACATTACCTTCTGATTCTCTCCTACCAGGTGTAGGGCTCCTATCTCCTTTAGAATCAGATGTTAATAAAAAAAAAAAAAATCAAAGTATGGATGTAAAGCTGGCTGTTATTAGCTGAGAAGCAATTATAGCTATATTTAAATGCTATAAAAGCAGGCTGCTGTACCTGAGGGTGGTGGGGGACGTTGAGGTGGTGCAGGTCTGGCAGGGGGAGCGTTGGGACGTGGGGGAGGAGGCCGTTTTGGTTCCAGTCCTTGGGAAGGAGGAGCCCCTACTGCTTGATTATCCACAGGAGAACCTAAAGAGGAAACTCACTGATCACCATCACAGTCATGAAGATCACCAGCGAGAGCTTCGTCATGAAACGCAGCACTACAAGCGTCAACATTCTAAGGAGCCCACACTACACACTCACAGACCTGCCAACCTTGGAAATTCTTTTTGAGTAGCAGCTTACGTCAGCTTAAGTCAGGTACATTTGCTGATCAGTATTGACTGAGTTCAACTTACTACTAAGCATATAGTTCCCACTCACCAGCATATCTAGTTATTTAAAATACAAGTAGACTATTAATAAATTAATAACTCTTTTAATGAAACGGCAATACATCTTACAGTTTTCCGTGCTTTGATACACTTCAAATTTTGGAACATGTGATTAATATGAAATTTAACTATTGGTTGAATAAACCCATTGTGGGCATTTAAAGCCATTTAGTGTGTTAAATAAGAAATATCACTAAAAAACTTTAAAATGGTGGTGATATTGGATGCCATTTACTTAAAATCTGTACAGTAGAATCACTTCATAATTCATATGTTTATGTGTACACTGCTATCTCTTGATTTTATATTTTATAAAGCTGTAAATTTTACATGTGAGCTGCGTTTCGTCTTTTGAAGCAGGGCTTTTCATACTGTGTGTTAAGTCACAACACCAGGAGCCATCAGCCAATAGCATTTGCTGACAAAGACAGCCATGATCCCGCCCCCACACGGTCAAAACCACCCAGGACTTCTTTCTGTGTTTCACATATGTGTTCACGGAAGGGATATTTACACACAAACTGTTGAAACTGTTTAAAGTTTATATTTTGAATCTTGTATTTTGTGCCACCTAGTTTTGACACTGATGTGGTGCCATATTATTTTCCAGAAGTTTCCAGGCTTATTAAATTGGACGCACTATTCTCATACTATGCCAGTTACCGAGAGGGATGAAAACCAACTTTGTAACTTTCATTTTGACGGCTCCCCGGCTCTCCACTCGTAGCCTGTTTGAAGAGTTTAAAACTAGCGCTATGATTAGTCTTCTTCTCCCAACAGGTTGTTGCCCAATACACCTACAGACGAGCTGCCTAGAGCGCGAATGCACAGACAGTTGAACTCAAAGCTAGAGCTGGGGCAACTCGTCAACGTAATCGATTATGAAATTACGTCGATTAGCAAAGCGTGGATTAATGCGCTGCAAAGATGGCCACGCCCACTGAAAGCATGGATTTATCTGTGTGTAAGTTGTGGGAGTGTTTCACACAGAAACACCGATTTTAACATTATTAAAATTAAAAAATTAATTAAAATTAAATCATGTAAAGGCTGATTTATACTCCATCTGCGTGTGTTTGAAGGGATATAGCGTCACTGCCCTCACACTTTTCTGCATCAGCTCCGTTTACATGCTTGCTGAGCAACGTAGTTGCAACGTAGGAGGAGCTCGTAGTTCTTTATTTAGTTCCACGGTCTCCAGCGGTACTAAATGAACGCAGAGTACGGACAGAAGGCTCTGTGCGTATCCGTATTTAACGTTGAGCATAAATGAGCCTTAAAACATGTTTCTGTCAGTAGTGTCACTTCACTCCGCATTGCTAACCATTTCTTAATCGTCCAGTGTAGAACCTAAGACTGTTCTAGATACCGCGGGAGCTTTAAAACACACGTAGGTTCACAAACGACTCTCCGCCAAAATATACAGTCCACAAACTGTCCAATTTCTTGTGTGTGAGGTGAGTAGGCTGTGTAGGTATGTATATACACACACCAAATGTAAAAAATGAGATCAATCGACTAATCGAAACAATAATCCTTAGATCAATCGATTATGAAATTAATCGTTAGGTGCAGCCCTACTCAAAGCCATCCATTACTTTTCGCATATTTTAAAGTGCAGCCTAGTTTGATACCTAAAAGCGTATCTGCTACACAAAATGCGTAAAGGTTGGCAGGTCTACACTCAACACACCAGCGGCACCTCTAGAGGCTTTCACTCTCTTTACCTGCCAGGTCCCTCCTACATGTGACCGGACTTAGGCCGCCTTCGGCACACAGTGAAAAGAGTCACATCAATACATCCAGGTTTGCAGAAAACTCAATATATCACAAAACAAGCAAAAACAAGAGTGTGTGTGTGCTCTACCTTGTGGTGGTCCGGCCGTGCGTGGTGGGGCTCTGCTTGGCCGGCAGGGAGGGGCGGGCTCCCCGTGGGTTGGGGAGGGGCAGGGGCTGGTTCGAGGAGAGGGAGTTGGGGACGTCCCAGGACCCATGCCCAGCCCAGGCTGCAGGTGCTGAGGGAGAATGTCCTCCACCTCCTCGTCCACATCACCTTCAAACACAGCAACAAAGAAGACGTCGTTACACGTGACGTAATATTCATTCTGACACAAACTGAGCCATAGACTCATTTTATGGTGGCTCAGAACAGAATAACCCACACTCGCCTGCCATCTGAGCAGGTCCACTTACCATATAGGGACACCTTATAGTTCAGAATATAGTTTATCTGTCTCTATGTATAACTGGCTGGTTTATAAGAAGCTCTGTGTCACCACTGGGCTGGAAATACTGCCCTTACAAAAAATATCCAGTCAACAGTGTCCTGTTGTCTGAAACTGACCAATGATGAAGGAGCACAGGTTGTCTAACAACCTGTGCAGCAACAGATGAGCCTCCATCTACAAGTACAAGGTGGATTAACAAGGTATGTGTGTGGAGGCTGTGTTTAAAGACTCCACTAACGCCGCTGTGCGTGATTGGTTTAGATAGATAGATACCGTATTGATCCCAGAGAGAAATTTAAAATCTCTGCATTTAACCCATCCGTGCAGTAAAACACTTACAAATATACACACACACACACACACTAGTGAACAGACTCACTAGGGGGCAGTGAAACATTCACATATACAAACACACACACACACACATATACAAACACACACACACACACACAGTAAACAGACTCACTAGGGAACAGTAAAACACTTACAAATATACACACACACACACACTAGTGAACAGACTCACTAGGAGGCAGTGAAACATTCACATATACAAACACACACACACATATACAAACACACACACACACACAGTAGACAGACTCACTAGGGAGCAGTGAAACACTTACATATATACACACACTAGTGAACACTCACTAGGGAGCAGTGAAACACCTACATATATACACACACTAGTGAACATACTGACTAGGAAGCAGTGAAACACCTACATATATACAACACTAGAGAAACAGGACTCACTAGGGAGCAGTGAAACACCTACATTATACACACTAGTGAACAGGCTCACTAGGGAGCAGTGAAACACCTACATATATACACACACTAGTGAACAGACTCACTAGGGAGCAGTGAAACACCTACATATATACACACACTAGTAAACAGACTCACTAGGGAGCAGTGAAACACCTACATATATACACACACACTAGTGAACAGACTCACTAGGGAGCAGTGAAACACCTACATATATACACACACTAGTGAACAGACTCACTAGGGAGCAGTGAAACACCTACATATATACACACACTAGTGAACAGACTCACTAGGGAGCAGTGAAACACCTACATATATACACACACTAGTGAACAGGCTCACTAGGGAGCAGTGAAACACCTACATATATACACACACTAGTGAACAGACTCACTAGGGGGCAGTGAAACATTCACATATACAAACACACACACACACACACATATACAAACACACACACACACACAGTAAACAGACTCACTAGGGAACAGTAAAACACTTACAAATATACACACACACACACACACTAGTGAACAGACTCACTAGGAGGCAGTGAAACATTCACATATACAAACACACACACACACACACATATACAAACACACACACACACACACAGTAAACAGACTCACTAGGGAGCAGTGAAACACTTACATATATACACACACTAGTGAACACTCACTAGGGAGCAGTGAAACACCTACATATATACACACACTAGTGAACATACTGACTAGGAAGCAGTGAAACACCTACATATATACACACACTAGTGAAGAGACTCACTAGGGAGCAGTGAAACACCTACATATATACACACACTAGTGAACAGGCTCACTAGGGAGCAGTGAAACACCTACATATATACACACACTAGTGAACAGACTCACTAGGGAGCAGTGAAACACTTACATATATACACACACTAGTGAACAGACTCACTAGGGAGCAGTGAAACACCTACATGTATACACACACTAGTGAACAGACTTACTAGGGAGCAGTGAAACACTCACATATACACACACACTAGTGAACAGACTCACTAGGGGGCAGTGAAAAACTCACATATAAACACACACACTAGTAAATAGACTCACCAGGGGGCAGTGAAACACCTACATATATACACACACTAGTGAATAGACTCACTAGAGAGCAGTGAAACACTCACATGTACACACACACTAGTGAACAGACTCACTAGGGGGCAGTGAAAAACTCAAATATACACACACACACACACTAGTGAACAGACACGCTAGGGGGCAGTGAAACACACACATATACACACAAACTAGTGAACAGACTCACTAGGGAGCAGTGAAAAACTCAAATATACAGACACACACTAGTAAACAGACTCACTAGGGGGCAATGGAACACACATATATATATATATATATACATACATACACACACACACACACACACACACACACAAACTAGTGAACAGACCCGCTAGGGGGCAATGAAACACATAAATATATATACACACACACACACACACACACACACATACACACATACACACATACACAAACTAGTAAACAGACACGCAAGGGGGCAGTGAAACACTAGGCCGGAGTGGTGGGTAGCCCTATGACAGCCCCCGGGGAGCGGTCAGGGGTAAAGTGCCTTGCTCAAGGGCACTTCAGTCGTGTACTGTTGGTTCATGGGATCTAACAGACAACCTTCAGACAACCTTCCAGTCACAAGGCTGGTTCCCTAACCTCCAGCCCAAGACTGCAGAGGCAGAACACAGTGGTGGGCAGTACACTGTCAACCTGTCTTTCAGTACATACGGAGCAAAATTAGTACTATTTAATAGGACTTTTGAAGTTTATGGAAAACGTTGCATAGACAGTTTATGATGGCCCAGCTTCTCGAATAATCGAACGAGTATCTATTAAAATGGAAAGCATGTGTATAGTAATCTTTGATAATGCAAAGTGGCTTCTTTAGCTCTGCATTGCTGATACTGGCTAATACAGTTAATGAGCTATTCCAGTTTACGTGACTGTTTTAAGTGTATAATCAATTAAGTGTATAATCAATAGCCCTAGTCTTCTTTGTGTTGTGAATATGAAGCCCATGATCATAACCCACATACCCTCCATGTCGAACTCATCTCCCATATCAGCATCTTCAGCAAGCAGAGTGGAGCTGGCTGAGGTGGGGATGCTGCCACAGATCCTCTCCACGCTCATCTCCTCCTCCAGACTCTTGATCCAGCCAGGGCTTTTCAGACGGATGTCTATGGTCTTCCCAATCACCTGAACGAACAGAGAGAAAGATTATCCACAGGCCGTCTTGGTTTCCATTTCCATAAACAGGAAACACTCCAGTTTCACTCTGAACCTTTCACACTGCAACAATTCTGCGAGATCAGCTGCAACGGTCAGCGAGTATTTTCACAATGCTCCCTATAAATAGGCTGACCATGGCTCTGACCAGTTCATAACGTGTTTTTAATACTGGCCCGTACAAAGCAGATGAGTAATGCAGATCATTCTTATCTGAACTGTAAGGTAGTAAACTCTCAGCAGCTGTGTGCAGCACCAAACCACAGCTATAGGGTATTTAATTAGAGTCCAGTACAGTCGAGTTAGAGGAGATCTCCTCAGGCTGGCCTGGACCGTCATCATCTCTAACGTGTGTTCTGATTCAGTGGTGTATCTGTTTACTGAATAGTCTAGTATCAGCATCTCATACCATCAGCTACTGAAACACCAACACACCACACATACCGTTCAGTATATTTCAGTGGATTTACTGTTTAAATACTGAACTGAATGAATTATTTATAAACTAATAATAAACTATTTATACATACATCCATATCCAGATGTTCTCTCACTCTTCTTTCTCTGTACAGTCTACTACATACATACATCCATATCCAGATGTTCTCTCACTCTTCTTTCTCTGTACAGTCTACTACATACATACATCCATATCCAGATGTTCTCTCACTCTTCTTTCTCTGTACAGTCTACTACATACATCCATATCCAGATGTTCTCTCACTCTTCTTTCTCTGTACAGTCTACTACATACATCCATATCCAGATATTCTCTCACTCTTCTTTCTCTGTACAGTCTACTACATATATACATCCATATCCAGATGTTCTCTCACTCTTCTTTCTCTGTACAGTCTACTACATACATACATCATATCCAGATGTTCTCTCACTCTTCTTTCTCTGTACAGTCTACTACATACATCCATCATATCCAGATGTTCTCTCACTCTTCTTTCTCTGTACAGTCTACTACATACATACATACATATCCAGATGTTCTCTCACTCTTCTTTCTCTGTACAGTCTACTACATACATACATCCACATCCAGATGTTCTCTCACTCTTCTTTCTCTGTACAGTCTACTACATACATACATACATATCCAGATGTTCTCTCACTCTTCTTTCTCTGTACTGCACTGTGTGTGTGTGTGTGTGTGTGTGTGTAGGTTGGGAGTGTTTGTTAATTCTGTAATGTCAGTTATCGTGCACTGTGAGCTACTGTAACCAAAAACAAATTCCTTGCGTGTCTGAGCACACTTGGCAAATAAAGTCTGATTCTGATTCTGATTGACATGTTGGTTTTATATAGCGGTGTTCTCCAAAACTAAGTGAGCAGGTTTCGATCCATTTCTGGTTAAACAGTCAGTTTTCACTGTTAACTTTTCTTTTTTGGAGCTCGTTAATCTTTCTCACTCGCTTTATTCTTCGCTTGGGTGCTCACTGCACACCCAAATATGCACAGATCTGATTGGCTGAGGAGCTCCTTTGGTGATCTTACAATGCACACGATTGGTCTGTGAGGTTACTGTACCGCAAAGCCTGTACACCATAAAGACTAGAAAAGATCCGTCGTTCAAAATAAACACTATCAAAATTTAATTCTATTAATCCTATTATTGGTTTGGGTCCGCATTGGACAACACCTGGGTTTGGACCCGGACCACGGTCGGCCTATTAGTGACCCCTGCCATAGCTGAAATACAGGCACTTACAGTGGAGGCGCTCAGGGAGAGCGCAGCCAGGGCAGAGTACCCTTCCAAGAACGTCACCCACATCTTCTCCTCCACAAATCTGTTCAAGAGGGAATAAACAATATCACTGGGTTCTGCATGCTTTCATTTCATCCCTCAGTAACATGCAAGAGACACGGGTTTATATATCCTGACACCAAGCAGCTCCTTCCTTTTCCCTCCTCTGCCATACAGTGCCTATCGCCCCCTCTAGTGGTCTGAAGTGTAATACAAAAAAAAAGACATATGCATCTATATATATATATATATATATATATATATATATATATATATATATATATATATATACACACGCTGTTCCTTTTCCATGCTATTCTTCAATAATCAGGACCACCACAGAGCAGATACTATTAGTGTGGTGGGTCATTCTCAGCACTGTGTTAGTGTGTGTTGTGCTGCTGCTGGAGTGTTTAAACACCTCAGTGTCACTGCTGGACTGAGAATCGTCCACCAACCAAAACTATCCAGACAGCAGTGTCCTGTGGCGGCGTCCTGTGTTCACTGATGAGGGACTAGAGGAACACAAACTGTGCAGCAGCAGATGAGCTACTGTCTCTGACTTTACATCTACAAGGTGGACCAGCAAGTAGTAGGAGTGACTAATAGAGTGGACAGTGAGTGGACACAGTGTTTAAACACTCCAGCAGCACTGCTGCGTCTGATCCACTCACACCAGCACAACACGCACTAACACCTGATAATGAACCAGCTGCTCTGTGGTGGTCCTGTGGGGGTCATTAAAGAGCAGAGTAATAAAGTATATAGAGAATCAGATGAACTACAGTCTGTAAGTGGAGCTCCTGTATGGTCAGTGGAGCTGATACAGTGGACAGTGAGTGTAGGTCCTGTATGGTCAGTGGAGCTGATACAGTGGACAGTGAGTGTAGGTCCTGTATGGGCAGTGGAGCTGATACAGTGGACAGTGTGTGGAGCTCCTGTATGGTCAGTGGAGCTGATACAGTGGACAGTGAGTGTAGGTCCTGTATGGGCAGTGGAGCTGATACAGTGGACAGTGTGTGGAGCTCCTGTATGGTCAGTGGAGCTGATACAGTGGACAGTGAGTGTAGGTCCTGTATGGTCAGTGGAGCTGATACAGTGGACAGTGAGTGTAGGTCCTGTATGGTCAGTGGAGCTGATACAGTGGACAGTGAGTGTAGGTCCTGTATGGTCAGTGGAGCTGATACAGTGGACAGTGAGTGTAGGTCCTGTATGGTCAGTGGAGCTGATACAGTGGACAGTAGTGGAGCTCCTGTATGGTCAGTGGAGCTGATACAGTGGACAGTGAGTGGGTCCTGTATGGTCAGTGGAGCTGATACAGTGGACAGTGAGTGTAGGTCCTGTATGGTCAGTGGAGCTGATACAGTGGACAGTGAGTGTAGGTCCTGTATGGTCAGTGGAGCTGATACAGTGGACAGTGAGTGTAGGTCCTGTATGGTCAGTGGAGCTGATACAGTGGACAGTGAGTGGAGATATAAGGAGGTTCACTACAGAGAATATGTTATACAAGTTTTCTGTAAATCTAATAAATCCATCCTCAACTTCTACTTTTTGTCTATTAAGACCATTTAAATACACCAGAGCATGTGGTTATAGAAAAATGGTTTGCAAATTAAATAATAATCATTTATTAGCAGCTAAAGTGACTTGCCTGAGTTAACTGCAGGTGCAGTCCTTCTACAGCAGCTTGGGCTTAAATGTCACGCAAGCTCACCCTCCGTGGCACAGGGATCAACCTTTTAGCTTTAATTTGGGTCAAACGGTCTACACACTGGCACACTGCCACCTTTAGAGCTCTCACCTGATCAAGATGACTTCCCCAAAGTTAGCAAACTTGTCCAGTAGCTCGTCTATCAGGGCATCATCAAAGTAGTCGTCAGGCCCAGAGCTGCACAGAGAGACCAGAATGGTGCCATCAGGCGGACCCTGCAGGGCGATCACGTCTTTATACACCTGGTGACGTGCCTCCGGGTCCACTTCAAGAATGTCCACGTCCATGACGGCTATCACCGGCCTGGAAGAAACACACAAACAGAACGAAGTGAGTAGAAAATTAGATCATAGTCAGATTCTAAATTAAACTAGACCCTTATTGGTTAAAGCTTTATGGCATGTATGTGTAATATTCACCAATTACCCATAACATTAAACCCACCTCCTTGTATCTACACTCACTGTATCAGCTCCACTGACCATACAGGAGCTCCACTTACAGACTGTAGTTCATCTGATTCTCTGTATACTTTATTACTCTGCTCTTTAATGATCAGGACCCCCACAGGACCACCACAGAGCAGATACTATTAGTAAGGTGGGTTATTCCCAATGTGTTAGTTTGCGCTGTGCTGGTGTGAGTGGATCAGACACAGCAGTGCTGCTGCTGGAGTGTTTAAACACTGTGTCCACTCACTGTCTACTCTGTTAAGACACTCCTACTACTTGCTGGTCCACCTTGTAGATGTAAAGTCAGAGACAGTAGCTCATCTGCTGCTGCACAGTTTGTGTTCCTCTAGTTCTTTATCAGTGGACACAGGATGCCGCCCACAGGACACTGCTGTCCGGATAGTTTTGGTTGGTGGACGATTCTCAGTCCAGCAGTGACACTGAGATGTTTAAACACCACCACCATGTCAGTGTCACTGCAGTGCTGAGAATGACCCACCTCCTCTAATAGTATCTGCTCTGTGGTGGTCCTGTGGGGGTCCTGATCATTAAAGAACAGAGTAATAAAGTATACAGAGAATCAGATGAACTACAGTCTGTAAGTGTAGCTCCTGTATGGTCAGTGGAGCTGATACAGTGGACAGTGAGTGGAGCTCCTGTATGGTCAGTGGAGCTGATACAGTGGACAGTGAGTGGAGGTCCTGTATGGTCAGTGGAGCTGATACAGTGGACAGTCAGTGTAGGTCCTGTATGGTCAGTGGAGCTGATACAGTGGACAGTCAGTGTAGGTCCTGTATGGTCAGTGGAGCTGATACAGTGGACAGTGAGTGGAGGTCCTGTATGGTCAGTGGAGCTGATACAGTGGACAGTGAGTGGAGGTCCTGTATGGTCAGTGGAGCTGATACAGTGGACAGTGAGTGGAGGTCCTGTATGGTCAGTGGAGCTGATACAGTGGACAGTGAGTGTAGGTCCTGTATGGTCAGTGGAGCTGGTAAAATAGACAATGAGTGTAGATACAAAGAGGTGGTTTTAATGTGTGGCTAACTGGTGTACAGAAACATATGTTATCACAAAATCACATTTACATTCCACCCATTTGTTGGGATTAACCACTTTCAGGGTATTGGTGTATTTTCTAAATCAGGGATGCTCCTTTAGACTGAGGGACAGATTTGAGCCACAGGTACATCAAGAAAGAGGTGCTGGATGAACTAAATTGCTTCTTAATATCCTGAACAGATCTTAATCTATATTTAACACAGTAATCTCCGGATATGTGAACTCCCCAGCTCTCCCATTGGGTGTAATAAAACAGAGACTCCACTGAGGACAGACTATGATTATGACTGGAGAAGAGTCAGGAGTGATGATGCCATTTTATATTGGGGGTCTGTTTACCTAATGACTGTGTGGCAGGTTGTTATGAGGTGTGATGTCATAGGTCCAAAGTGCAGTTTACAATATCTAGAAGGTGCATCACTAAACAGAACATCTTGTTATCTATACGGAGCTACAAAACACTCTTCTACTGAACTACAATTAATTAAATACCCTAGACATCAATCAGAGACAGTATACACACATACAGGTACACCATATCTATCAGTTTAATATCAGTTACATCATCTGTTTTATTCATATCTGAATGAGCTCACGGTGGAGGCAGCATCAGTTGTTTTGCTGTACCTGTGGTCTGATGTCTTGAGCTCTGCCCTGCCGTAGTACTTCAGCTCTCCGGGGCTCCAGGCGTGCTGATCTTCATCAGTTACTGGAGCTCCAACTACATTCAGCTCCATCTCCTCAGCTGGATAAACGTAAAGACATTTAATTCGCACACAACTTTACAACCTGCTGTGGAAGACCACCGAACGAGCGTAAAATTGAACAGCAGCCCCACCAGTTTTGTCAAAGTTCCACTTCCTCCTCTTCCAGAGCACACGGTCGGTCCAGGCAGGGGTCCGGCACTTCTCGCTGGTGTCATAGTCATCAGAGAAGAGGTCATACTTGTAAGTGGGAGCAAAGTCCAGCTTTCCTTCAATGAAGCCCCTGAAAACCTGCAAGCAAGAGAGATTTTAGATTAGTTTAGTTATTTATTCACTGTTTCATTCATTCATTCATTCATATATATATATATATATATATATATATATATATATATATATATACACTACCGCTCAAAAGTTTAGGATCACTTCAGAATTTAATTTCATGCAAATTTCATGCAATTCACAACCAATATTGTTCATTTCACAATTAATGTAAGTGTATCAGATGATTTTAAAGAATAAAAATGTTTGTATTAAAGTCTATTTTTGTATAGAGGCTTATTTTACATATAGTTCTATTATCAGTAATTCTCAGTCCTCTGTCTAAATCTCCTGGTACGGCCCGCCAATCCAAGTTAAGGATGTTATTGGACTAATTGGTTGTTAGGACACTCTTGCTCAATTGTGATCACAGCTGAAAAAACATTCTACTAATAAGTGAGTATAAAATGGGAACAACATTCTAGGTTAGTTAGTATCTGAAGATCAGCAGTTGATGGCTTGCTGACCGACTCACAATGACCAGAAAGAAACAACTTTCTTTAGAGACCCGTCAGTCCATTGTTGTGTTAAGGAAGAAGATACTCCATTAAAACAAGAACATTTCACTGTGATCCCAAACTTTTGAGCAGTAGTGTATATATATATATATATGAGATACTTTATTCATGAAGGTGATGTAAAGCAGTGATTACCATGCCTGCTGTCTTCTGCTCCACAAGCTGGTCCCCAGCGATAAGAGCATCCCAGTTCTGCTGCCTAATCAGTTCTTTTACCTCTTCATTGGGAATGCTGATCCGGTAGTTGAAGTCTCCGCACCAGAACACGTAATCATGGGAATACAACAAACGACCCTGAGTCGGAGAAGAAAGAGCAAACTGTGAGGACGGTTACATTCACACACGAGTCACTGTTTATTAAAGTACCCAGACAGCATGATATGCAAGCAAAGTATTTTTTTCTTTATAGGAGGAGATTTGCTGCCGTGGTTACCATGGGGAATGAGAGTTTGCGCGTAATCTCGGCGTAGTCATCATTTCGCTCCTTGACCTGCGACTGTCCGGCGGCGAAATGTGAGCACACGAAACAGATACTGGTGGTGTGGAAGAGCATACGAATAGCCACGCCCCCTTTGTTCCCAGTGGCTCCGCCCATACCAGTCTTAACAGTGTCCACGGCGACATCCCTGTTCAAACAGGCCATTCTTAAAACCTCATTCTTAAAGTCATTATTTGATCAGTAACAGTGAAGTAAACTAAATCCAAACACATAAACATTAATACCACACATACCACAGCATTCAACACATCTGTGTAGTGAAACACCCACAAACACACGCACACCAACAAACACACATACCAGGGGGCAGTGAAACACCCACACACACGCACACACACACACACACACACACACACACACACACCCACACACACACACACACACACACACACACACACACACACACACACACACACACCAACACCAACAAACACACATACCAGGGGGCAGTGAAACACCCACACACACATCCACACACACACACACACACACACTAGGGGGCAAATGAAACACCCATATACACACACTCACACACACTAGGGGGCAAATGAAACACCCATATACACACCCATATACACACACACACACACACACACACACACACACATACACACACTAGGGGGCAGGGAAATACCCACACACACACACACACACACACACTAACAAACACACATACTAGGAGGCAATGAAACACCCATAAACACACACACACACAAACTAGGGGGCAGTGAAACTCCCACACACACACACACACTAGGGGGCAGGGAAATACCCACACACACACACACACACACACACACACACACACACACTAACAAACACACATACTAGGAGGCAATGAAACACCCATAAACACACCACACACACAAAACTAGGGGGCAGTGAAACTCCCACACACACACACCACGACTAGGGGGCAGGGAAATACCCCCACACACACACACACACACACCCACCACACACACACACTAACAAACACACATACTAGGAGGCAATGAACACCCATAAACACACACACACACACAAACTAGGGGGCAGTGAAACTCCCACACACACACACACACTAGGGGGCAGTGAAAACCCCCCCCCCCCCCCCCCCCCCACACACACACACACACACTAGGGGGCAGGGAAACACCCACACACACACACACCCACACATACCCACACACACACTAGGGCGCAATGAAACACCCATAAACACACACACACACACACACAGGGGGGCAGTGAAACACCCATACACACATACGCACACACTAGGAGGCAGTGAAACACCCACACACACACACCCACACTAACAAACACACATACTAGGAGGCAATGAAACACCCATAAACACACACACACACACACACACACACTAGGGGGCAGTGAAACTCTCACATACCCACACACACACAAGGGGGCAATGAAACACCCATAAACACACACACATACCCACACACACACTAGGGGGCAATGAAACACCCATAAACACACACACACACACACTAGGGGGCAGTGAAACACCCATACACACACACACACACACACACACACACACACACACACACACACACTAGGGGGCAGTGAAACACCCATACACACACACACACACACACATCCACACCCACACCCACACACACACTAGGGGGCAATGAAACACCCATAAACACACACACACACACACTAGGGGGCAGTGAAACACCCATAAACACACACACACACACACACACACTAGCGGGCAGTGAAACACCCATACACACACACACACACACACACACACACACACACACATACTAGGAGGCAATGAAACACCCATAAACACACACACACACACACACACACATACTAGGAGGCAATGAAACACCCATAAACACACACACACACTAGGGGGCAGTGAAACACCCATACACACACTAGGGAACAGTGAATCACCCGTACACACACACACACACACACACACACACACACACACACACACACACACACACACACAAGGTGGCAGTGAAACACACACACACACACACAACTGAATGTTATCTGGCCAAAAAAGATAAAGGGTCCCTGGTGGCTCATGTGAATTGAACCCAGGTGGTCGTAACTGGGGGTTGGCGGTGCTACCCATTACGCCACCATCGGGTGACAGGTCCAAATCATCTAAATGGTCAGGCCCATATACTCAATACATACACACAAGTATTTTGTGTTCTCATATAACAGGACTGTGCATAAACGTTTTAGCAAGCGCTGTATTACATAATAAACTATATATATATATATATATATATATATATATATATATATATATATATATATATATATATATATATATATATATATATATATATATACACACACATACATACATACATAGCTTTATGGCTGACAAACTAAACAACTTCAGGTCATTCAGTAGTTAAAGAGACCCTTTACACACATAAGGAGTGAGATTTACTCTACAGTCTACCATCAACTCCAGAAACTGTGTATACACTGTAGGCTTGGGCAGCGGGGAGATGTTATATACGACACACACCGTGTAGTGTGAATAGTAAATGAACAACTGACCATAAATAATTGAGCGCCAGACTTTACAATATTTGAATAAGGACCACACTACGCACACATGAACAAAGACCTTTTGCACATGCACTGTATAAACATAAGCCTGCATTAATTAAACAGTAATAAACAGGTGTAGTGCTGCATGCAGCGTATGAGTGTACCTGATGAAAGGAGCGTGCTGGGGTCGGATGAAGACGAAGAGGCAGACGCCCACCAGCTGCTCGGAGGCAAGCAGTACATACTTATGATCCCGCGAGATGTTCTTCTGCAGCTCCGCCGCCCAAAGCTTCTGATTGGTGGTGCTGCAAATAATAGGATAACAGGTTATAAGCTAGTTGTAACCTGATAGTAGGATAATTATCAGGTTACAACCAAACAGCATGTTTCTTTGGACGACGCTGTGGCTGCAGTGCTGAGTTGTTCTAGATTTTAAACAGGGCTTAAAAGTAAAGGCATTGTGTGTGTGTATGTGTGTGTGTGTGTGTACCTCGCACTGACTATGTTGCCAGCATTCAGCTCCACCATTTCCTCAAAGCCGATGGCGAAGATATCTGGAGGATGGACTTTGTTGTCTGTGAGGTAAAGCGATCACCCTCAGTTTTGTTTACATGACACAAGAAAACAGGCACATTTGAATAAACAAAGCAACTAAGCAAGTCACTAACCCTGGAACTCGGGGTGTCCAGCAATCTTGGGAGCGTCCAGCAGCCAGTCATTGAGGGTCTGGTTCCTGAAAGCGATGCTGCGGAACTGTTTGCCTCCGTTCACGTTCCACGTGCCCACCGACACACGGATCTTTTTAGGCCGGGTGTACTTGTGATGGCTCTGGCACATTCCCAGCAGCACTCTGGGAGACGCTGGGTGAAAAACCAAAGCAACATTGACGCAGTTACGCATCACAATCACAGAGAATAGAGCAAACGGATCAACTAGAACTCATAAATACTTTAAATGAAACAAACTGAAGGAGGATATACAGCCACTGGACATATGAATGAAAGGTGAGGCATATGATGTAGCTTTAAATACGGCTCTATAAACTGGAATACACATGATAATGGTATTTGAATAGGCCAGTGACCAGTAACAGTTCCATTTTCATTCCTTTCATTCACTTTCTACACATTTTGCACTTTCCATCCCCCACTACACACTACTTTTTTTAATTTCTATACTGTATATTAATGTATATTAGTGTATATATTGTATTTTATTTTAAATATTAGTATTTCAGAATATATTTTGAGATTATATATATATATATATATATATATATATATATATATATATATATATATATATATATATATATATATATATATATAGATAAAAACACACACACACACACCTTTTTATATCATTGCTCCAAAATAAAGAGGACAAAACTTTAAATGCAAGTCAATGGAACCAGAAATGTTTTGGAGCATTTCAATCAGTCCATTCCTCATGGAATTTTGCTGATTATAAATATAATCAATATATATATACTGATAGCTATACCGACAAATAAACTTTTAATTAGAGTTTCTGAGGCAGTAACGGCCTCCAACAAAGGTAAAAACTTAATTTCATTCATTTTCATTTACTTTTTGTTTTATTTCATGCAAACCAAAACACTGTCATATCTAGTTATTGTAAAATCAAGCTGATCTAAGTGGCTACAATCGCCACAATGCTGAACACAAAATTTCACTTAACTATATTAATTACATTTGTGGCCAAAAAAAAGAGGACAATATATCATTAGAGTCACAATTTTCAGTAATGCTCTATCACTGTTTGCTCCTACATCAGCTTCACTACTAGGAACCATCTCAGAATTACCCAAAGAGTCCTGCTATTATTACTACTATTTTTAAAATTATTATTATTACTAGTAGTAGTGGTTACAGTAGTATTATTATTAGTAGAAGTGTCTCTTCTGGATCAATAAGACTTACTGTCCACTGTATCAGCTCCACTGACCATACAGGACCTCCACTTACAGACTGTAGTTCATCTGATTCTCTGTATACTTTATTACTCTGTTCTTTAATGATCAGGACCCCCACAGGACCACCACAGAGCAGATACTTTTAGGGAGGAGTGTCATTCTCAGCACTGCAGTGACACTGACGAGGTGGTGGTGTGTTAGTGTGTGCTGTGCTGGTGTGAGTGGATCAGACAGTAGTGCTGTGGTCTTGAACACAGAACATCTATATACCGGAGGACCCTGTTACTGGTACAGGCCTACATTTGAGTAAAACTTGATAAAAATGATAAAAATGAGAGAGTCGTAAACATTACGTAAACAGACAATCAAACACACAACAAGCAAACAATACAATACAAATGAATCCCATTTTATGACACAACATTAACATTTATGACTGAGCTGCACATACTGTACCTGATTGTAAAATGGGCTCAGAGACTAACCATGTAAGCAATAAAGAGAGAGAGAGAGACAGAGAGAGAGACAGAGAGAGAGAGAGAGATGTGGCACGATTAGCAGTTAGCCAGCAAAACAGATAACAGCATTAGCACAGAGTTTTTCAGAGCTAATCTTGCACGCAGGGCAGGTGGAGCAGGCAGATTAACGTGCCAACATGGGAAAACTCCCTTTTCCTCTCTCTCTGGACGGAGGAGTAAGTGTTCTATGACTCAGCACCTTCATTCTGACTTTAATATAATGTAAGCTTGTCATTGAAACTGAAGAGGGCTGCATGGTATGAATACTAGGAACCCAAGCACTGCAGCTATACTACTACTTACTGTTATATATGTAGTCACAAACTAAAAACATACAACAATAACACCTTTGATGTGATGTGGTTAACGCTGGTATATATGTTGGCTCATTTAAACTTACAGTAGTGGGCTTGCACTGCTGCGCTCCAGCTATAGAGTGGAGTTTGATTCCCCACGTGGGTAACTAACTAACACTACACCAATAAGAATACTTGGGTAAGACTTCCAACACCACCTACACCTACCTGTGTACATGCAACCTGTAACACCACCTTCAGCTGCCTGTGTACAGGTAAACTGTAGCACTACCTTCACCTACCTGTGTACAGGTAAACTGTAACACTACCTTCACCTACCTGTGTACAGATAAACTGTAACACTACCTTCACCTGCCTGTGTACAGATAAACTGTAACACTACCTTCACCTACCTATGTACAGGTAAACTGTAGCACTACCTTCACCTGCCTGTGTACAGGTAAACTGTAACACTACCCTCACCTACCTGTGTACAGGTAAACTGTAACACTACCTTCACCTACCTGTGTACAGATAAACTGTAACACTACCTTCACCTACCTGTGTACAGGTAAACTGTAACACTACCTTCACCTGCCTGTGTACAGATAAACTGTAACACTACCTTCACCTGCCTATGTACAGATAAACTGTAACACCACCTTCACCTGCCTGTGTACAGATAAACTGTAACACTACCTTCACCTACCTGTGTACAGATAAACTGTAACACTACCTTCACCTACCTGTGTACAGGTAAACTGTAACACTACCTTCACCTGCCTGTGTACAGATAAACTGTAGCACTACCTTCACCTACCTGTGTACAGATAAACTGTAACACTACCTTCACCTACCTGTGTACAGGTAAACTGTAGCACTACCTTCACCTGCCTGTGTACAAATAAACTGTAACACTACCCTCACCTACCTGTGTACAGGTAAACTGTAACACTACCCTCACCTACCTGTGTACAGGTAAACTGTAACACTACCTTCACCTACCTGTGTACAGATAAACTGTGACACTACCGTCACCTACCTGTGTACAGGTAAACTGTAACACTACCGTCACCTACCTGTGTACAGGTAGCATTTGACACATGTTGACAGGGCTCTGTCTACTGACACATACAGGTTGGGTAGGTAGATTATCTATCTATAAATATACATATATATATATATATATATATATATATATATATATATATATATATATATATATATATATATATATATATATATAGTGACTTCATTAATCTTTTATGAAGGGGTCGACAGTAAAGAGCTATTAAACTGTAAAAACTCAGTAACACGTTTACCTGTACAGCATCAAACAGTACAGGGTTAGCACAGCAAACACAGCAACTTCACTTCTTTTAATGCTGAGATCGAGCCACATCAGAGCGGCAGCCAAGATAAACACTGGGTGCACATAATGCCGAGGGAAAGTCGAGTGATTGAGACTGTGGGTTGCTCGTGCACTGCAGGGTTGGGGAAGTCTGACAGCCACAAAGCAGCTATAAAAAGCTTTAAGCCACGCCACATAGAGCCTGAGCTCATGTCTGAATCATGTAGTCTGTACCAGAGCTGGTCTGAGCAGCTCTGGTTAGCACTAAGGGCTGAGCAATATGGTGAAAATGTGATATTTAAGTAAATTTCCATACGATAAATGTTAATTTCTGACCTATAAAACAGTGTCACATTTAATAAATGCTGTATAATGCAATAATTAATATTCTATATGCAATAATTATGCTGTCTTCGTAATAAAACCTGTTGTTTTGGAATATTAACTAGCAAATATCATATACTGGTGTATAATTTTTCACAATAACAATAAATATCATAATTTTGCCCAGCCCTAGTAGCAATACTGGACTTTTATTGATATGATAAAACTAACTGTCTCACTTATACCACCCGTAGTTGATCAGCCAAGATCTTAAAGTTCCCAAAATGTGCTTCTTTAGTTTAGAGCTTGAGCTTTGAGGCTAATGATGGTAGCACTAGAAATCAATAGTCACTCAAACCTTCTCCATGAATTTATAGCCTAAAGTTGTTCTAAACTGGATCTAGGTCTTCATTATGCTCACACAGACTTTCTATGAACTACACAAATGCACAAACGTCACTGTATAGCTACACATCACATTCCTTTAAACCAGACGTGAATTCTTTTAACTGTAGTCATAATCTTCACCTTAACAAAATAACCAATGTGTCCAAATTACAACTGCTTTCCTATTTTTTTCAAATATTAAAACTATCTAGGCCTCTTTAATCGAGTGAAAATAGGTAAAATATATTGCAATATGTTCATCTGAGTATTCATGCTATTTTCCATGACAACACTGGGGGACATCTTTGTTTACTTTGTGTTAGAACTTCTGGTGCGACCGCAGATACGTTGATACTAATTATAAGCAAAACGACAATAAACATATAAAATGACTAGAATAACATGTTCAGTTAGAGTGAGTCAGTAATTGGAAGAAGAGGAAAACTTGGCTTAAACAGAGTTATGAACACAGCACATAAAGATCAGAGTGTTGGGGGGCCACCTTCCAAAGAAGACCACCTGCGTCTATGACTGAAGCTCTAAATTTAAAACATCCACCCAAACCTCCATATGTCTGCTCCTACCATCCTGTGGAGGAGAACCAGCACCAGAGCTTCCTTATCCAGAGAAATGTCTCTCTTATGAAGCTCTGAGGAAGTAAACGTGTCGGTGCTGGTGAGTCTATCAGTTCAGTAACTGTTTTCTGATCAGTGTCCACCGCGCTAGGCTATCTGGACTGTAACTAACACCCACGCAGAGCGGCTCGGGCAGCTGCTGGACTTGGGTTTAACCGGCTTTCAGAAATATAAACTCACCGTCTGTGTGTAGGAGGACACGCCCACCTTCCCACTGTGCAGGTACTGATACGCTTCAGTACTTTTATAGTTTTTCATTACTGAACTGTCTACACCTTCCGAGAGTACAGAGTAATTAAACATATCTCCATAAGTAACCTCAGACCACCTTCTCATATCACCCACCCACTGTGTTATTAACCTCAGACCACCTTCTCATATCACCCACCCACTGTGATATTAACCTCAGACCACCTTCTCATATCACCCACCCACTGTTATTAACCTCAGACCACCTTCTCATATCACCCACCCACTGTGTTATTAACCTCAGACCACCTTCTCATATCACCCACCCACTGTGTTATTAACCTCGAAGGAGACAGTGTTGTCCCATTAGAACTTCTTACTGTCTCTCTGGTCTCCTCCCATGTAACTGTATTCATTCTGGTTAGCTGACTGGAAGTTCTAACACAAAGGTGGAAAGTGGGCGTGGCGAAATACGGTGAATACGTACCACCTGATGAATAATAATATCAATGGTGTTCACTGTACAACAGCATTACATACCATATAGACTGCTGGTGGTTAGGAGGGCTCGAGCTTTGTCGGCCAGATCACTGTTCAGAGTGCTGCCCAGCCTCAGAATATCAATGGCCTCCTGCTTAGAGCTGTCGAAGAAATTGTTCTGGATGGTCCTGGTGACTGAACGTGCTCCGTCTTTCAGCTTTCCAGCCTTTAGAGCAACATAGGGACAAAAAGAAAACACTTGATAAACGAATGGGCTGTTTACAAATACAGTGACATAGTAAATGTTTTGAAATAAAAAAATATGCAGAATTAAAAAAAAAATGTTTTCACAAAACAATACGATTCCATTCACGTACACATGTACTCTGTGTGGGTGATTTATGTGGTGATAGGCTGACGTGGCTTTAGTTTTAGGACAGAGTAACAGCCCCATTAAGCTGGGAGGAAACAGACCTAACCACATCTGACAGAACAGCCAGGAGCTCTCTCTCTCTCTCTCTCTCTCTCTCTCATGCTTACTGCCTCTCTCTCTCTCTCTCTCTCTCTCTCTCTCTCTCTCTCTCATGCTTACTGCCTCTCTCTCTCTCTCTCTCTCTCACTCACTCACTCGCTTTTGCTCTCACTGCCTCTCTCTCTCTCTCGCGATCACTGCCTTTTTCTCTCTCTCTCTCTCTCACTGCCTCACTCTCTCCCTCTCCGCCTCTCCCCCTGACTGCCTCTCTCTCTCACTCACTTTTGCTCTCACTGCCTTTTTCTCTCTTTCACTGGCCCTCTCTCTCTCTCACTCACTCTCTCTTCACAGCCTCTCTCTCTTTCTCACTCCCATTCACTCTCTTTCTCACTCCCATTCACTCTCTCTCGCTCTCTCACTGCCTCTCTCTCTCGCTCACTGCCCCCTCTCACTGCCCCTCTCTCTCTCGCTGCCTCTTGCTCTCACTGCCTTCCTCTCTCTCTCTCTCTCTCACTGCCCCCTCTCTCTCACTGCCCCTCTCTCTCACTCACTGCCCCCTCTCTCTCACTGCCTCTTGCTCTCACTGCCTCCCTCTCTCTCTCTCACTGCCTCTTGCTCTCACTGCCTCTCTCTCTCTCTCTCTCTCTCTCTCTCTCCCACTTTCTCTCTTTCTCTTTCTCTCTATTCGAAACCATATCAGATGCAGAGAAAAGGACAACACAAAGACACAGCGTACAGAGTCAAGTCACAGTAGCTAGCTAGTCAACTTACCACACAAGTAGAGAAGTGTCCAGAGGAAAGCAGAGAACAATAGCACACGTATATAAGAGTTAAGAGACAGAGCCAGGTTTAAAGAGGTGTATAAGCAAAGCATTGAAGCTACAATAGATCCTTTTACTGAACCTACAATAATTAGTTGGCTGTAAATTTATTATATATTTAAATCTCTTCTAGTAAGAAATAGAGACGGGTGGATGCCTTTTTATAAGACCTGGCAATCCATTTTAATTGTTTAATCTCTAATAGCTTTATTATAACAGGTTTATTATCAAATTTCCAAATTAATATAATTAATAATAATAAACATGCTTTTGCTATGTTTGGTGAAAGACATGCAAGACAACAACCCCATGTGTACCTTAGCCTTGCCATCCAGAGCACCTGTGCCAGCGTAGATCTTGCTGACAGAGTCTCCATTGACTGACCACATGGTACGGAAGACTTCCTGAAAGCGTGCTACCAGCTGGGGCTTCTCTGTAAGCCCCATGGCCTCTAGCTGCTGGGGCAGCATCTGAACAGAAAAGGGGGAAACGTTGAGAAGTGAAGATATAAAAATGTTTGTTTTTTATAAGAAGATAGACAAATGTACTATAGAACATTCACAACTGTATTTTAAATAAATTAAACACACACACACACACACACACACACACACATATATAGGGCAGTATTCACACTGTGTTAAGCAGGTTGTTGGTGGCCCTTTAAGTACAGGCTGGGGAAAGGAATAAGCGAATGAATGATTGATTATGTGACTGCGTGAATAAGTGAGCACGTGATTGAGTTAGTGTTTGCATGAAGTGGTGAATAAGTGAGTGAGAGACTGATTAGGTGACTGAGTGAATAAGTGAGTGAATAATTGTTTTTGTGACTGAGTGAATAAATGAGCATGTGGTTGAGTTAGTGTTTGCATGAAGAGATGAATAAGCGAGTGAATGATTGATTATGTGACTGAGTGAATAAGTGAGCATGTGGTTGAGTTAGTGTTTGCATGAAGAGATGAATAAGCGAGTGAATGATTGATTATGTGACTGAGTGAATAAGTGAGCATGTGGTTGAGTTAGTGTTTGCATGAAGAGATGAATAAGCGAGGGAATGACTGATTAGGTGACTGGGTGAATAAGTGAGCATGTGATTGAGTTAGTATTTGCATGAAGTGGTGAATAAGTGAGTGACTGAGTGAATAAGTGAGCATGTGGTTGAGTTAATATTTGCATGAAGAGATGAATAAGCGAGTGAGTGACTGATTATGAGACTAATTGAATAAGCGAGTGACTGACTGATTATGAGACTAATTGAATAAGTGAGTGACTGATTATGAGACTAATTGAATAAGTGAGTGACTATGAGACTAATTGAATAAGTGAGTGAGTTACTGATTATGAGACTAATTGAATAAGTGAGTGAGTGACTATGAGACTAATTGAATAACCGAGTGAGTGGCTGATTATGAGACTAATTGAATAAGTGAGTGAGTGACTATGAGACTAATTGAATAAATGAGTGAGTGACTGATTATGAGACTAATTGAATAAGTGAGTGAGTGACTATGAGACTAATTGAATAACTGAGTGAGTGGCTGATTATGAGACTAATTGAATAAGCGAGTGACTGACTGATTATGAGACTAATTGAATAAGTGAGTGACTGATTATGAGACTAATTGAATAAGTGAGTGACTATGAGACTAATTGAATAAGTGAGTGAGTGACTGATTATGAGACTAATTGAATAAGTGAGTGAGTGACTATGAGACTAATTGAATAAGTGAGTGAGTGACTGATTATGAGACTAATTGAATAAGTGATTGAGTGACTGATTATGAGACTAATTGAATAAGTGAGTGAGTGACTATGAGACTAATTGAATAAGTGAGTGAGTGGCCGATTATGAGACTAATTGAATAAGTGAGTGAGTGGCTGATTATGAGACTAATTGAATAAGTGAGTGAGTGGCTGATTATGAGACTAATTGAATAAGTGAGTGAGTGAGTGGCTGATTATGAGACTAATTGAATAAGTGAGTGAGTGGCTGATTATGAGACTAATTGAATAAGTGAGTGAGTGAGTGGCTGATTATGAGACTAATTGAATAAGTGAGTGAGTGGCTGATTATGAGACTAATTGAATAAGTGAGTGAGTGAGTGGCTGATTATGAGACTAATTGAATAAGTGAGTGAGTGGCTGATTATGAGACTAATTGAATAAGTGAGTGAGTGAGTGGCTGATTATGAGACTAATTGAATAAGTGAGTGAGTGAGTGGCTGATTATGAGACTAATTGAATAAGTGAGTGAGTGACTGATTATGAGACTAATTGAATAAATGAGTGAGTGGCTGATTATGAGACTAATTGAATAAGTGAGTGAGTGACTGATTATGAGACTAATTGAATAAATGAGTGAGTGACTGATTATGAGGCTAATTGAATAAGTGAGTGAGTGACTGATTATGAGACTAATTGAATAAATGAGTGAGTGACTGATTATGAGACTAATTGAATAAGCGAGTGAGTGACTATGAGACTAATTAAATAAGCAAGTGAATGACTATGAGACTAATTGAATAAGTGAGTGAGTGACTGATTATGAGACTAATTGAATAAGTGAGAGACTGATTATGAGACTAATTGAATAAGTGAGTGAGTGACTGAGACTAATTGAATAAGTGAGTGAGTAACTGATTATGAGACTAATTGAATAAGCGAGTGAGTGACTGATTATGAGACTAATTGAATAAGTGAGTGACTGATTATGAGACTAATTGAATAAGTGAGTGAGTGACTGAGACTAATTGAATAAGTGAGTGAGTAACTGATTATGAGACTAATTGAATAAGCGAGTGAGTGACTGATTATGAGACTAATTGAATAAGTGAGTGAGTGACTATGAGACTAATTAAATAAGCGAGTGAGTGACTGATTGTGAGACTAATTGAATAAATGAGTGAGTGACTGATTATGAGGCTAATTGAATAAGTGAGTGACTGATTATGAGACTAATTGAATAAGCGAGTGACTGACTGATTATGAGACTAATTGAATAAGTGAGTGAGTGACTATGAGACTAATTAAATAAGTGAGTGAATGACTATGAGACTAATTGAATAAGTGAGTGAGTGACTGATTATGAGACTAATTGAATAAGTGAGTGACTGATTATGAGACTAATTGAATAAGTGAGTGAGTGACTGAGACTAATTGAATAAGTGAGTAACTGATTATGAGACTAATTGAATAAGCGAGTGAGTGACTGATTATGAGACTAATTGAATAAGTGAGTGAGTGACTATGAGACTAATTAAATAAGCGAGTGAGAGACTGATTGTGAGACTAATTGAATAAATGAGTGAGTGAGTGACTATGAGACTGGGTGAATGAGCAAGTGAGCGATTGATTGAGTTAATAAATGAGCATGTGAGTAATAGGTGAGTGAGTGGGTGAGTAAGTTTGTTGGTTAGTTAGCCGCCAGGTCCAGTGTTATGCTTTGCATCTTAAACGTATATAGTGTAAATATTACATGAACAAACCTCAAGTGCAAAAAAGGCCTGGACGCTGTTTGTTCTGTCCAGGCAGTCCAGACAATTGACTCTAAGCGTTCCGGCCTGGCATCTACCGGGAGAGACACAGAAAATGCACTTTGCACCACGGTGGATTAAGCTGCCGAGGAATGCTAGAATCTCTGATTCCTACCAAGCCCTCCATCCGGACTACAGAGTCTTTTCACAACACAAAGAAAAATAATAAATAATAACTGGCACCAACTCAGACATGTATATACACCCACCTCGCAATTCCAGTCTCAGCAGAGTAATAGAAGAAGCCACACTCGTCCAGGAACTTGCTGATCTGTGGTTTCAGTACTGTGGCCAGCTTCTCCGTCTTCCCTCCCTTTACCATCTGGTGGTAGTCGAAGTTCACCATTTTTACAGCGCTGGAATGCTCAGAGGCCTTCAAGTGACTCTGTGAGGAGCCAAGACGGAAAACTAGTGATGATATGTACGACTGCTTGCACTTACTTACTCACCAATCAGAACATTAAAACCACCTCCTTATATCTACACTCACTGTCCACTGTATCAGCTCCACTGACCATACAGGACCTCCACTCACTGTCCACTGTATCAGCTCCACTGACCATACAGGACCTCCACTCACTGTCCACTGTATCAGTGGACCATACAGGACCTCCACTCACTGTCCACTGTATCAGCTCCACTGACCATACAGGACCTCCACTTACAGACTGTAGTTCATCTGATTCTCTGTATACTTTATTACTCTGTTCTTTAATGATCAGGACCCCCACAGGACCACCACAGAGCAGGAACTACTAGGAAGATCAGTTACAGCAGTGCTGCTGGAGTGTTAAACACTGTGTCCACTCACTGTCCACTCTATTAGACACTCCTACTACTTGCTGGTCCACATTGTAGATGTAAAGTCAGAGACAGTAGCTCATCTGCTGCTGCACAGTTTGTGTTCCTCTAGTTCTTCATCAGTGGACACAGGACGCCGCCCACAGGACACTGCTGTCTGGATAGTTTTTGGTTGGTGGACGATTCTCAGTCCAGCAGTGACACTGAGGTGTCTGATCCACTCACACCAGCACAACACACACTAACACAGTGCTGAGAATGATCCACGTCCCTAATAGTATCTGCTCTGTGGTGGTCCTGTGGGGGTCCTGATCATTAAAGAACAGAGTAATAAAGTATACAGAGAATCAGATGAACTACAGTCTGAAAGTGGAGGTCCTGTATGGTCAGTGGAGCTGATACAGTGGACAGTGAGTGTAGGTCCTGTATGGTCAGTGGAGCTGATACAGTGGACAGTGAGTGTAGGTCCTGTATGGTCAGTGGAGCTGATACAGTGGACAGTGAGTGTAGGTTCTGTATGGTCAGTGGAGCTGATACAGTGGGCAGTGAGTGGAGGTCCTATATGGTCAGTGGAGCTGATACAGTGGACAGTGAGTGTAGGTCCTGTATGGTCAGTGGAGCTGATACAGTGGGCAGTGAGTGGAGGTCCTATATGGTCAGTGGAGCTGATACAGTGGTCAGTGAGTGGAGGTCCTGTATGGTCAGTGGAGCTGATACAGTGGACAGTGAGTGGAGGTCCTGTATGGTCAGTGGAGCTGATACAGTGGACAGTGAGTGTAGGTCCTGTATGGTGAGTGGAGCTGATACAGTGGACAGTGAGTGTAGGTCCTGTATGGTGAGTGGAGCTGATACAGTGGACAGTGAGTGTAGACAGAAGGAGGTGGCTGATCGGTGTATATAGAAAGAAAGGTCACTAGTTTAATGGAGATTAGAAGAAAACAGGAAAGTGATTCAGGAAAAGCACTAACTAACCTGGAAAGCTTTGCTGAGCATGTGCTCTCCCTCTTTCATGCCCAGCAGGTTAATGATCACCTGTTTGCCATAGAGCCTCCGCAGAGCCGTGAAGTGCCTGCACGGGTGACATTATGAAGGTGAGCAGGTGTGTGTGCATAATGAAGCACTGACATTTGAGCCAAAGCAGGTACATGTAAGCTCTGATAGAGGAGTAATCCAGAAATAAACTATGTACACAGTGCAAAGCAGACTACAGTGGTTTAAATGTTTGTGCTGGGATCTTATGGACTGTTGCTGAGACGAGATGAGACGAGATCTTGATATTTTCAGTAATTTTGTTGATAACAATAAAAAACGATCTCAAAAATCGCTAATCGTTAATCACTCACCGCCTGTAGGTGTTTCTGAACTCCAGCTGACGTTTGGTTGACATGGTTTCCCTGAAGCCAAGCAAATACTATAGCAGTACAGTATACTTTACTAGCTAGTATCTACAGAGTATATAAATAAAAACTACATTTTTACCACTAATTAGATGCCTTACCATCCAGTTTACCAAAAATCAGACACCTCACCGTCTGGTTTTTACCACTAATCAGACGGTCCCGCCCAGTTTTTACCACTAATCAGACACCTTCTCACCCAGGTTTACCACTAAACAGACGCCTTCCTGCCCAGTTTTTACCACTAATCAGACCTTCCCACACAGTTTTTACCACTAATCAGACCTTCCCACACAGTTTTTACCACTAATCAGACCTTCCCACACAGTTTTTACCACTAATTAGACACCTTCTAGCCCAGTTTTTACCACTAATTAGACACCTTCTAGCCCAGTTTTTACCACTAATCAGACACCTTCTAGCCCAGTTTTTACCACTAATCAGACACCTTCTAGCCCAGTTTTTACCACTAATTAAGACACCTTCTAGCCCAGTTTTTACCACTAATCAGACACCTTCCTGCCCAGTTTTTACCATTAATCAGACACCTTCCAGCCCAGTTTTTACCACTAATCAGACACCTTCCCACACAGTTTTTACCACTAATCAGACACCTTCCAGCCCAGTTTTTACCACTAATCAGACGCCTTCCTGCCCAGTTTTTACCACTAAACAGACACCTTCCCACACAGTTTTTACCACTAATCAGACACCTTCCTGCCCAGTTTTTACCACTAAACAGACGCCTTCCTGCCCAGTTTTTACCACTAATCAGACACCTTCCCACACAGTTTTTACCACTAATCAGACACCTTCCAGCCCAGTTTTTACCACTAATCAGACACCTTCCCGCCCAGTTTTCACCACTAATCAAGACACCTTCCCACCCAGTTTTTACCACTAATCAAACGCCTTCCCGCCCAGTTTTCACCACTAATCAGACGCCTTCTCACCCAGGTTTACTACTAATCAGACGTTCCCGGCCAGTTTTTACCACTAATCAGACACCTTCCCACACAGTTTTTACCACTAATCAGACACCTTCCAGCCCAGTTTTTACCACTAAACAGACGCCTTCCTGCCCAGTTTTTACCACTAATCAGACACCTTCCCACACAGTTTTTACCACTAATCAGACACCTTCCAGCCCAGTTTTTACCACTAATCAGACACCTTCCAGCCCAGGTTTACCACTAAACAGACGCCTTCCTGCCCAGTTTTTACCACTAATCAGACACCTTCCCGCCCAGTTTTCACCACTAATCAAGACACCTTCCCGCCCAGTTTTTACCACTAATCAAGACACCTTCCCGCCCAGTTTTTACCACTAATCAAACGCCTTCCCGCCCAGTTTTCACCACTAATCAGACGCCTTCTCACCCAGGTTTACTACTAATCAGACGTTCCCGGCCAGTTTTTACCACTAATCAGACACCGTCCTGCCCAGTTTTTACCACTAATCAGACGCCTTCCAGCCCAGTTTTTACCACTAATCAGACACCTTCCAGCCCAGTTTTTACCACTAATCAGACGCCTTCCAGCCCAGTTTTTACCACTAATCAGACGCCTTCCTGCCCAGGTTTACTACTAATCAGACACCTTCCCGCCCACTTTTTACCACTAATCAGAAGCCTTCTCACTCAAGTTTACTACTTATCAGACAACTTCCGCCCAGTTTTTACCACTAATCAGACCTTCCTGTCCAGTTTACCAAAAATCAGACACCTTCCTGCCCACTTTTTACCACTAATCAGACGCCTTCTCACCCAGATTTACTACAAACCAGACCTTCCCGCACAGTTTTTACCACTAATCAGACCTTCCCGCCCAGTTTTTACAACAAATCAGATACCTTCCTGTCCAGTTTACTAAAAATCAGACACCTTCCTGCCCAGTTTTTAGCACTAATCAGACGCCTTCTCACCCATGTTTACTACTAATCAGACCTTCCTGCCGAGTTTTTACCACTAATCAGACCTTCCCGCAGATACCTTCCTGTCCTGTTTACCAAAAATCAGACACCTTCCCAACCAGTTTTTACGGCTAATCAGACCTTCCTGCCCAGCTTTACCACTAATCAGATGCCTTACTGTCCAGTTTACCAAAAATCAAACACCTTCCAGCCCAGTTTTTACCACTAATCAGACACCTTCCCGCCCAGTTTTCACCACTAATCAAACGCCTTCCCGCCCAGTTTTCACCACTAATCAGACGCCTTCTCACCCAGGTTTACTACTAATCAGACGTTCCCGGCCAGTTTTTACCACTAATCAGACACCTTCCCACACAGTTTTTACCACTAATCAGACACCTTCTAGCCCAGTTTTTACCACTAAACAGACGCCTTCCTGCCCAGTTTTTACCACTAAACAGACGCCTTCCTGCCCAGTTTTTACCACTAATCAGACACCTTCCAGCCCAGTTTTTACCACTAATCAGACACCTTCCAGCCCAGTTTTTACCACTAATCAGACGCCTTCCTGCCCAGTTTTTACCACTAAACAGACGCCTTCCTGCCCAGTTTTTACCACTAATCAGACACCTTCCCACACAGTTTTTACCACTAATCAGACACCTTCCAGCCCAGTTTTTACCACTAAACAGACGCCTTCCTGCCCAGTTTTTACCACTAATCAGACACCTTCCAGCCCAGTTTTTACCACTAATCAGACACCTTCCAGCCCAGGTTTACCACTAAACAGACGCCTTCCTGCCCAGTTTTTACCACTAATCAGACACCTTCCCGCCCAGTTTTCACCACTAATCAAGACGCCTTCCCGCCCAGTTTTCACCACTAATCAGACGCCTTCTCACCCAGGTTTACTACTAATCAGACGTTCCCGGCCAGTTTTTACCACTAATCAGACACCGTCCTGCCCAGTTTTTACCACTAATCAGACGCCTTCCAGCCCAGTTTTTACCACTAATCAGACACCTTCCCGCCCAGTTTTTACCACTAATCAGACGCCTTCCAGCCCAGTTTTTACCACTAATCAGACGCCTTCCTGCCCAGGTTTACTACTAATCAGACACCTTCCCGCCCACTTTTTACCACTAATCAGAAGCCTTCTCACTCAAGTTTACTACTTATCAGACAACTTCCGCCCAGTTTTTACCACTAATCAGACCTTCCTGTCCAGTTTACCAAAAATCAGACACCTTCCTGCCCACTTTTTACCACTAATCAGACGCCTTCTCACCCAGGTTTACTACAAATCAGACCTTCCCGCCCAGTTTTTACAACAAATCAGATACCTTCCTGTCCAGTTTACTAAAAATCAGACACCTTCCTGCCCAGTTTTTACCACTAATCAGACGCCTTCTCACCCATGTTTACTACTAATCAGACCTTCCTGCTGAGTTTTTACCACTAATCAGACCTTCCCGCAGATACCTTCCTGTCCTGTTTACCAAAAATCAGACACCTTCCCAACCAGTTTTTACGGCTAATCAGACCTTCCTGCCCAGCTTTACCACTAATCAGATGCCTTACTGTCCAGTTTACCAAAAATCAAACACCATCCCACCCAGTTTTACCACAAATCAGACGTCTTTCCATTCAGTTTACCACAAATCAGACACCTTCTCACTAAAACTAAAAAATCTGTAGCGAAATACCTCGTCTACAAATGTCATCCCTGTCGCTGGAGTTCACAAGCTTTCATTGAAACCAAATGCCCTCCCGTCGCCTTGCTGTGTTACAACGCTGTCGGTGTGAATACAGGGTTACTCAAAACCTGATGACATGGTTTGGGTCTGTTGGCCACTGACAGTAAGTCTTTGGGCTATATTTAGGTCCGGACCAAAATTTAAGGCTCATTTCAAGCTCTGGTCCAGACTAAAGATTTGCAAATCACCTGTCAGTATAGCACGAGCCCAGAAAACAAGAAAACGCTGAAGGAAGGTGAAGACACGAGTGATAAGGACAACAAGGAGGCACGCAGGAGTGCAACAGAGTTCTAAATGTTATAGAGAAGTAACGAGGGATGAAAAAAAAATAAAGAAGAGTGCACTGCGTATAAGGCTTCTCCTGATTTCATCATTTCTCATCTGAGCACTCCGGGGATCAGAACAATGACTCATACTCAAAGCAAGACTGGCTGTCATCCCCTGTAAACTCAGACTCGGCTTAAAGACACAGCTGGACGAAGAATGTTATTACTGATAACAGCAGATGAAAGCAAATAGCAATCAAATAGCAATCAATTATGCAAATGAAGCCACGTCAAGTGGGTAGCTTGTTCAGTTGAGCTGGGTACAGCCAGTATGGAGCAAAGCTCTGGCTCTAGGAGCTGGTTTATGTATGGAAACTTAAACATCTTCCACATTGCATCAGACACAGAGGAGGAGGCATCGAATTGCATACACTAATATTAAAGGGAACAAGCAAAAGACTTTGATCAGCAGTTATGAGTGCCCTTTAAAGACACCATAAATAAATAAATCATCCAAACCCATCCTCCTCCTCCTCCTCCTCCTCCTGATGGGTGGAGATTCATGAAGGAGGGTGTCCTGTTTGACCTTGACAAAACCATGATGTCAGCTGTTAAAGCTACAGCAGCATTCTGCCTGGTTAAATCTGAACAGAGCAGGAAGGATTGGCCGAGCAGTTGATTAAAACTTTGCCCACAATCTGGTATCCTTTCCAGAGGAGTGGCAACATGGAATTCACCCTGGAGTTAGTGTTGCAGAAGAAACAAGCCGGGTCATGCACATAGTCTGTCTACAATATAGCAATGGATTAACTGAAGGGGGGGAGGGGGCTGTGTGGGCCTCTCTGTGATGCGGCGGTGTTGCTGGAGTCCTGCCACAAGCAGCTGCACAGTGGCTGGCGCACCAGCAGGGAGCAGCACGTTTTAATTACCTCTCAAAAGCCGGCGCGTTAGCCTCAAAGCCACGGGACAGCTTGACACGGTGGGAGCCGACCTTTACATACGGGGAGAGAGAGAGAGAGAGAGAGAGAGAGAGAGAGGCATAGGTCACATGATGTGTTTAATATCGGGATGTTAAAGACAGGAGACAGAAGACATAAAGACAGACACAGAAAGAGAAAGGCTACCACAGGCCGGTCAGCTATAACATAACCGCAAATGATTGGGGCTGATCATATTATGTATGCCGACCGCAAATCTCGGCCACAGCTGTTGACTTTCAGTGTTGCTGTGTTTATGTGACAGAAGCCACATGTACTGAAAAACAATCCAGCATGTAGAAGTTCTACACCTTTAAAGTAACAGCGGTGAGTAATGTTTGTTTATTTGAGCTTGAGCTGTGTTCATCGTCAGTTAAACACTGGCAGTTAAAGGAGCAATATGTAAGATTTCTGTTAAAATGAGAAGTTTTGGCTGTACATCATAAGATGTCCAAGAGAAATATCTACTTAAGTTAGCACGCTAACCAGTTAGCCCTGGCCCGTACCTGGCCTTTGTACCTGAAGAGGTGATAGTGAGTCACTGTAGTACCACTTTGTACCCAAAGAGGTAATAGTGAGTCATTGTAGTACCACTTTGTACCTGAAGGGGTGATAGTGAGTCACTGTAGTACCACTTTTCTACCTGAAGAAGTGATAGTGAGTCACTGTAGTACCACTTTGTACCTGAAGAGGTGACAGTGAGTCAATGTAGTACCACTTTGTACCTGAAGAGGTGATAGTGAGTCACTGCAGTACCATTTTGTACCTGAAGAGGTGATAGTGAGTCACTGCAGTACCATTTTGTACCTGAAGAGGTGATAGTGAGTCACTGTAGTACCACTTTGTACCTGAAGAGGTGATAGTGAGTGACTGTAGTACCACTTTGTACCTGAAGAGATGATAGTGAGTTACTGTAGTACCACTTTGTACCTAAAGAGGTGATAGTGAGTGACTGTAGTACCACTTTGTACCTAAAGAGGTGATAGTGAGTGACTGTAGTACCACTTTGTACCTGAAGAAGTGATAGTGAGTCACTGTAGTACCACTTTGTACCTGAAGAGGTGACAGTGAGTCAATGTAGTACCACTTTGTACCTGAAGAGGTGATAGTGAGTCACTGCAGTACCATTTTGTACCTGAAGAGGTGATAGTGAGTCACTGCAGTACCATTTTGTACCTGAAGAGGTGATAGTGAGTCACTGTAGTACCACTTTGTACCTGAAGAGATGATAGTGAGTGACTGTAGTACCACTTTGTACCTAAAGAGGTGATAGTGAGTGACTGTAGTACCACTTTGTACCTAAAGAGGTGATAGTGAGTGACTGTAGTACCACTTTGTACCTGAAGAGGTGATAGTGAGTGACTGTATTGTGGAGTGGATTCAGTCCAACATGTGAGGATGAGGCAGTAGTGCTGTGTATTCTGATCTCTGGTCAGTCGTGGTGAAGGTGCTGCTCCTGGTTAGATCAATTAGGAACAGGCAGCCAATGAGAGAACAGTAAAGTAGCTGAAGCGCTGGTGAGTAACCATGTTCAGTAGCAACAGAAGAAGAGATATAAACAGAAGCAGAACAAGAGAAAACATTTCACCACCGGCAGATGTTTCACCACCGGAGACGCTCTTGGAGAGGAAAGAGAGGAACCCTTGATGCTGAACTGAAGAGGGGGGAGGAGGAACAGTGGAATCATTTTCTGATGACAAGAAATTCAATATTGTTTGAAATATGAATGACAGGTTGAGTCATCTTACAAATTGCTCCTTTAGCCAATCAATTAAATTCTTAGGGTCATACAGTGAACTACAAAAAGAGCAAGAACTGAATATCAAAGTATTAACAAGGTGATTAATCGATTGTGACAGGCTATTAAAGCAGCCCACTAGATGGACCCTCTGCTGTGTCAAGCATTTGTCACTTTGGAGAACATCCTTACAACCCGATGGAATGTATGAGAACAAGACCACAAGCAATATCAGATAAAGACAACCCTGAACTTTTAAGAACCCAGAACTTTAACCTGCACCAACATATATGCATGGCTTCTCTTCCAGCACCGGACGAGAACGTGGAAAACTTATAAACCATGCTCACAGAACCATTCAGAACCTAAACCTCAAAACTAAAAGCAATACAAAAAAATGAATGCATCCACAGAATATCATTCTGTTCAGTATCTTCAGCCCATACATCCATCCATTATCTTCTGCTTTATCCCACTAGTCAGGGTCACAGGGGGGCTGGAGCCAATCCCAGCGTCATTGGGCGAAGGCAGGGTACACCATGGACAGGTCACCAGTCCATCATATGCACACACTCTCACACCTACGGGCAGTTTAGAGTGAGGATCCTAACATGTATGTGTCACATGAGGAACCCACTCAAACACGGAGAGAACATACACACTCCACACAGAACCACCCGGACCGGGAATCCAACCCAGATCATCTTACTGTGAGGAGACAGTGCTGACCACTACACCACCATACTGACCACTGCACCACCATACTAACCACTACACCACCATACTAACCACTACACCACCATACTAACCACTACACCACCATACTGACCACTACACCACCATACTAACCACTACACCACCATACTAACCACTACACCACCATACTAACCACTACATCACCATACTAACCACTACACCACCATACTGACCACTACATCACCATACTAACCACTACACCACCATACTAACCACTACACCACCATACTAACCACTACACCACCATACTGACCACTACACCACCATACTAACCACTACACCACCATACTAACCACTACACCACCATACTAACCACTACATCACCGTACTAACCACTACACCACCATACTGACCACTACATCACCATACTAACCACTACACCACCATACTGACCAGTACACCATCGTACTAACCACTACACCACCATACTAACCACTACACCACCATACTAACCACTACACCACCGTACTAACCACTACACCACCATACTAACCACTACACCACCGTACTAACCACTACACCACCGTACTAACCACTACACCACCATACTGACCACTACACCACCATACTAACCACTACACCACCATACTAACCACTACACCACCATACTAACCACTACACCACCGTACTAACCACTACACCACCATACTAACCACTACACCACCATACTAACCACTACACCACCTTACTAACCACTACACCACCATACTAACCACTACATCACCATACTAACCACTACACCACCATACTAACCACTACACCACCTTACTAACCACTACACCACCATACTAACCACTACATCACCATACTAACCACTACATCACCATACTAACCACTACATCACCATACTAACCACTACACCACCTTACTAACCACTACACCACCGTACTGACCACTACACCACCGTGCCACCATTTTCAGCCCATACAGTCATACATGTATAATATTTGTGTGCTGGTGTGAGAGAAAACTAAAACCAAAACTGTTCTATGATGTTTGGAGGTGCAGCCTGATTGGTAGCAGGATGAAAATGACAAACTAGAATACAAGCTGGCTTCCAACTCCCACACTTAGAGGACAACGAATCATCTAAGAGTGACTGGAGTAATAGGCAGAATAAAGTGTGTGTGGTTATTACCCTGTTAGCCGTCACCAAGCTATTGTCATGCAAACATTTTTCTTTGGTATTCCTTCTTCCTGATTCAGCAGCGTATCAGATGGACAAAGAAACCATAACCGGTTTCACAAGTCCAGGCTGGGACAGTAGGGCTGCAGTGGAAAGAACTGAATCTATCACTCTGTAATAAATAATAAATAATAATAATAAAGTGCAATGCATCTGCACAGAAAATAAAAATAACCATTAAAAAAAGCTGGGTTTGACTGGGAACCATCCATTCCCAACTGGTTTCAACACACCAAACGCAAAAGCAAGCACGCTGCTCTTCTAAGTGAGTCCCAAAACCCTTAAACTGGAGAACATCAGGTTCTATCGGGCAGATGGAAACCTGGAAAGTGTTGTTTTTGTATCAATCAGCAAAACAGTCATACAATGAAGTGTTTGGAGGTTCTGGAAACCAGCCCTGAACCAACAGGACTCGACTGAAGTGACCTCGATAAGCAAGACACCTAACCTGCAATTGCCCTCCAGGCACTGTGGATAGGGCTGCCCACCACACCGGGCGCTGTCCCCTAGCGTGTGTGTGTTTAAATGCATGCACGGGTTAAATGTGAAGCTCACATTCTTCTGTGTGAAAACACCAGTGGGAAATAGTTCTAAATTCTAAATTCTTATTTTGCCTTACTGTGCACTAGGGCTGTATATTGGCAAGAACCTGGTGATACAATATGTATCAAGATACAGCGCTCACGATTCAATATATCACGATATATTGCAATACTGCAGGTAAAGTGATATATTATGATTTTTTAAATCCTACTATTAAAACACACCACTATATGAAAATCTGCCAATGCTTACAATAGCATTGCGCCCTTGTGCTGCTTGTTAATGTTGGAGTGGAGCTAAAAATGGTTTACAACACTGCCATCTAGTGGTCAGAGGTTTAAACACAATACACAGTGATTCACTGTCTGCCAGGAATCTGTGTATTGATACTGTGTGTTTGAGAATTGATTAATATTTTCTTACACCCCTACTGTGCACAGCACGTCCTGTGAAGTGACTACTGCACGTGTGCATATTGCAACGACGATGCTAATTGTGCAGCCCTACGGCACAGAAAGGGGAACCATTTGGATCTGCAGTGAAAAAGACTCAGTCAGTTATGGCCAGCCAAATAAAAGAACACATGTAATCTTATAACCTGGATTCTGAAATATTGCTCTGCTGCACGCTCACATGAACGTTGCATGTGGTTACTTGTTTACACATGACTTTCCACCACAGCTGAGAGCTTTCACTACAGCTTCCTTTCTCTCAGGTGTGAAAAACTGCCAGCTTTCAAGCTACCGGGTAGATAATGCTACACATTTTCAGTGAATATTTTCTTATAATTCACACAGTAACCCAGACACAATGTCAAAGACATCTTTACTTATATGCTGGTGGCTGTAGAAGTAATTTCAGTCCAAAGCCAAGTCTCTCAGAAGCTTAAACACACATACGTTTAGCGAACAGATGTTTTGTTTGTAGCTTATTACAAAGGACACAGTTGGCTGAGTAACCAAGTATCACTTCCGTAAAGCCAGAGTCCCTAAACCAAAACAAGAAACACATACAGCCTGAGTTGTACATACCCTGAACCTCAAACTCTGTTCCTCAGATACAAATCCTGCTTTTACAGAAGAGGGAGGATAAACGGGCCGAGCTCCAAATACTACACTGTTACGTAACAGACTGGTTCATATTTACACCCCCAACATTTACACACAACCACAACAACAACCAGAACATTTACACACAACCACAACAACAACCAGAACATTTACACACAACCACAACACCAACCAGAACATTTACACACAACCACAACAACAACCAGAACATTTACACACAACCACAACAACAACCAGAACATTTACACACAACCACAACAACCAGCAACCAGAACATTTACACACAACCACAACAACAACCAGCAACCACAACATTTACACACAACCAGAACATTTACACACAACAACCAGCAACCAGAACATTTACACACAACAACAACAACCAGCAACCAGAACATTTACACACAACAACAACAACAACCAGCAACCAGAACATTTACACACAACAACACCAACCAGCAACCAGAACATTTACACACAACAACACCAACCAGCAACCAGCACATTTACACACAACCACAACACCAACCAGAAACCAGAACATTTACACACAACCACAACACCAACCAGAACATTTACACATTATCCCAATCCAACCACATCCACTAAGCCAATATGAAACAAAGCAAAGGCGTAACACTATCTCTCAGCCTAAATAGTTACTGTGGTAACTGTTCACTACATGAACTGCGCTTGTTCTGGAGAAGGACGGAGTGATAGAGTGAGATAGAGTGAGAGAATGTGTGAGAGAGAGGCTGGTCACGACACAGTCAGCTCACATCCTGCTGCACCCTGCCTCGTCATGCTCGCTGGCTCTGCTGTGTCACTGTACAGATCTTAATTGCACACCTTCTCTCCACAAACACACTGATTACACAGAGCTCATCATTTCTCCAGGACACTCTCACTTAATGGATATTTATCTTCGTTTACATTGTTCGTCCAGTCAGCTGTTCACTTCAGACTGCACTCAGTGGCGGAGACTGGGCATTAGGTAGAGGCCTTCAAAGCTTCTGTTTACCTACAGCAGGCGTGTTCCAGACCCACCCAGGTTTTTCCCTCTGTTCAGGTCTCGGCTATAAATATTTAACACTATCTCAGCTGCCGCATCCAGAGCATCTCAGGTTACTGCCAGTTTCTTGGTATCTACACCATTTAAACAAAGAGTCTATATCACCCAGCGACCCACAAAACGCCCAGCATCTGAAATGAGCCAATGACGTATGTAGGAGAACTCCCTATGATTTCCTAGACCATTCACTATTCACTCTTTAACTATGACCAATGCTTAAATATAGCGTTCTGTCCAAAGACAAACAAGTATATCCAAAATAGTATCTTTACAAGAGAGGACCAACACAGGCTTTACTTCAATGCAAGTCAATGAAAGCAGATTTTTTTTATGCAAGTTATTTTGGAGCATTTCTATTGGTCCATTCATCACATCAGAAAATTAAATCACACAATGGAAACAGCAGCTCAAGTGTTCAACTAGCAGAAAATGGACATGCTTTTCTTCAGAAAGCGAGGAGATACTCTCCAAAATGACTAGCGTGCAATCACATGAAGATGTATAAGTTCCTCAAAACTTGTATATTGTTTTTGTTGACTACGTAATAGTACCACTCTGTACCTGAAAAGGTGATAGCGAGTCACTGGAGTACCACTTTGTACTTGAAGAGGTGATAGCGAGTCACTGGAGTACCACTTTGTACTTGAAGAAGTGATAGTGCGTCACTGTAGTACCACTTTGTACCTGAAGAGGTGATAGTGCGTCACTGTAGTACCACTTTGTATCTGAAGAGATGATAGTGAATCACTGTATTGTAGAGCTAAATCAGTCCAACATGTGAGGATGAGGAAGTAGTGCTGCTTCCCAGATGCTGTGTTATAACCAGTTATGGTGAAGGTGCTGCTTCCGGTTAGATGATTTATGAACAGGCAGCCAATGAAAGAATAGTAAACACTCCTGGTGAGCGAGTGTCATCGGCAAGAAACCACATTCAGCAGTGAACAGAAGAAGAGATATAAACAGAAGCAGAACAAGAGAGAACATTGGAGTTGGTTCTCCAGCGGAGACGCTCTTGGAGAGGAAAGAGAGGAACGTTTGATGCTGAACTTACAACGTTTCTTTAACACTGGTCAGTAGAGGGAGGATATGGGTGGCCACCACAACTTTTCGGAGACTAGCTGCCCCCTACTGCTTTCACACACATCTTACACATTGCTCCTTTAAAGGAAAGTCTTTTTTGACAGTGTTTCACAGCAGGAACTTTCAACCTGTACCATCTAAAGGACAAGGTGCTTCTCAAGTTTCCTCTGTTCTTAAGCCCTGACACTGAAAAACTCAGAATCGGTGTCTTAATAAGGCCAGGTTCTTTATTCTGGATAATCACAGAATCCAAAATTTGCAGTTATGTTGAAAAAAAAAAAAAGAAAAGATGTGATACGTCCACACCTGTGAAAGCACCCTGAGAGACTTCTCCGACACTGGTGAGCACTGAAGATTTTTATTTAGTCGCATTGTTTTTAATGACATGTCTATTAAAACTAATATTCTTTATCATTTGTAAACTCTTCAAGTAAGGTAAATGTTTTTATGACCAACCCAGTACAAGCTCCTGCCTCTCCCTGAGTACAGGGACCACTAGGGTGGACCACTAAGGTGTTCTTTGCAATCCACAGATTGAGAAACAGTATTTTGTGGTGCAAAAATGACCTCCAATAAGCATCCACAGGTCATAAAATGAGACAGCAACCATTATTACTGAAGCCTTAATATCCTAAAATAGGGCTGGGCGATAAGAGAAAAAAATCTTATCACAATAATTTATTTCATATCAGTCGATATCGATATATATCACGATATAAATCAAAATTTTGTTACATTTTGTTAAATTGATAGACAAATGTACTATAGAACATTACACAACTGTGTTCAAATAAATTAAACACACACATTATTATTTTCGGATTATTAACACGTGTAATATTTTCTTTCAGTAGTAGTTAACATTCTCTGTTGTTAATTTCTCTTATTTTATTCTCACTGCTCGACTGTGAACACCTGCAGTTACCAAAATACTAGCACGTGGGTTAAGCTGCCGCTATGGCTACACTCTGTGCTGTGTGCTTCAATCAAACATGAAATGTCTGGAACTCTAGTTCAGCCACCTGATTGGTTTGGGGGCGGCGCTATTCTCATTCTCATTGGCGGTTTGTGTTGTCTCTCAAAACATGAATAGAACTTAATTCTGTCGACTTTATATCGACTATGTCTTATAGTTCTATCGAGGAAATGTTATTTCAGATAATTATTGTTATTGTTTTATCGCCCAGCTCTATCTTTAAACCCTATATCTTATAGAGAGCTGATAAAGAATAAAGTGTGTACAGTCTTATAGGTCTGGGGTGCTTTAACTGCTCTGTGCTTGTGCTAAGTGATGGGTAGTAACAGGTGTGTTAACACTGAATATGTTAATATTAATCATAAACCCACAATAAGACACGAATGCAATGGTATTGAACTGTTTTTACGAGTGTAGTTGTTGAGTGTAGTTGTAGGGGTTCAAAACAAAGCAAGAAGTTTGCTTAGGGCTCCTTTAAGACATAAGCCAGAGGTACTATAACCAGCTTCCCACAGAAAAGGCACATGATGAGCCACAACCTCTGTTCAATGTCAGTGGACTGAAATTAATTGTTAATTATTTATGAAGTCGTCCAGACATCTGAGCGACATCTCCCCCCAAAAGATGCATTGAAGCAATATCTCATCACCGCTGACATTGCACAAAGATTTCAGCACCTCGTAAAAGATAGACCGTCCACCAAGTCCAGTGTATTTAAGAAACAAGCCTTCCATATACCCGGTTCGGCCTCATGTCCTTCCGGTTCGCGCCTGATTGGCGGCTTTGATTCAGATGCAACAAAATTCCCTGGACAGAATTCTTGAACAAACATGGTCAGCAAGTTAGTTTGGACACTAGCTAAACAGTGTTGAGCCCCTTTTATTGGTTAACCTAAAGCTAACGTTTCCAACGAACAGCAAAGACGCTCAAACAGAAGCATGCAAATGTTCTCCAAGCTTACCTGTATACCTGGCTGCTCCCAGAACAGAGGTATTGATCCACGAATTTGAATGAAGGACGAGACTTTGTCATCGAGGAAAATGACCTGTGGATAAGACGCAGATTTAAAATCAATTAAAATCATCAATTAACAATATATCCCTTTCAGAAAAACTATGCCAGCGCGACACCTCCAACGCTGCTGCCTCAACGAGTCTATGACTTCAAAACTAAGACTAATTAAGGCTCACCTGCTCGGTTTCCACAAAGTTGGCCACCTGGCCGTCGTCGTTGGTGCCTCGGACGTTGAAGCGTGTGCCGGCCCTCTCGGAGCTGAGCCGGGAGATGATGCAGGCCTTGGCCTGCTTGTGGCCGGCGTAGATGGTGCGGATCTCCACTCCGCCACACATCAGCCTGAGCAGCCAGTCGTCACAGTTCACCCCGTAGTGCTTCAGATGGAGGTGCAGCGACTGATTCCTAGTTTAGACCAACACAGCATGCAAAGACATGAAGACAAATGAACGGCAGGTGTGGGTTTGGTGCTGTTAACACATTAAGAGGGATTAACTGAGGTCAGCTAGTTCATTTCAGGGCATATCCGAAAACAGAGAGACAGAACCTTGCTGTCCTCTCTGGGTTAGTACGATAGTATGTTAGTCCTTCTCCCCATCACTCGTTGTGTTGTAAGAGCATTGGCAGGTAAGGTTCTGATCTACGCGTGATGAGCTACTCAAGGACGTAGCATTAGCAGGAGTTTGTGGTCATTTGAGAAGATACAATGGCTGAGCTCCCCCTCCCAGCTTAGCAGAATCACGTGATAGAGGGAGACCTAGCTGTCGACCAGCCACGACTATATTTTTTTTAAAAAAGAGAAAGGGCGTCAAGGTTATAAGCTGTGGCTTATAATACCGACGTCAAACAGTCTGTGTGTACAAAGCTTGACATCTTTTGAGACCCCATTTGCCCAACATTTGAGGGGTCCAAAATTAACATGGGACTCTTGATTGTTGCGACTTGCAATGTAACTTCTTTGCTGGCAACAGACCCACCCCAGCCCACCTGCTAAAGCTAAACCCTCGTCACGACTCACATGAGCAGCATAATGAGCATTTAAAACAAATGTAATGAATAATAACGGATAATTCCGTTATGGATAATTCAGTGATAGATAGATAGATAGATAGATAGATAGATAGATAGATAGATAGATAGATAGATAGATAGATAGATAGATAGATAGATAGATAGATAGATAGATAGATAGATAGATAGATAGATAGATAGATAGATAGATAGATAGATAGATAGATAGATAGATAGATAGATAGTAAAACAGTTATACTATGATAGATAGATAGATAGATAGTTATAAAGACAGATAGACAGATAGATAGTTATAAAGACAGATAGACAGATAGATAGATGGATAGATAGTTATAGTTATATAGATAGATAGAAATATAATTAGATAGATAGTAATAGTTACATAGATAGTACATAGATAGTTACATAAATAGTAAGTTAGATAGATAGATAGATAGATAGATAGATAGATAGAAAGTTATATAGATAAATAGATAGAAATAAAGTTACATAGACAGATAGCAATACGGTTATATAGATAGATAGAAATACAGTTACATAGACAGATAGCAATAAACTTATATAGATAGTAATAGTTATATAGTTATATAGATAGATAGACAGAAATATAGTGAGATAGATAGATAGTAAAACAGTTATATAGATAGATACTTGACTGATCCCAGAGGGGAATTCAAGAAATGTATGATGGTGTGATGCAAACTGCATGTCAGAATCCTAACATTCAATAAGAGATTTTATGAGAGACTGCAGGAGAGGTGCGTTCTCTGTGAAGGTCTGAGAGGAAACGATATGAGAGGCCAGATATGCAAACACAGAGTCAAACAGATCCATTTGCATACGGTGAGGGCAAGAAAAAGCATTCAGACTCTCCTGCTGCAAAACATTTACAAGCATCCTGCGCTGCATCCCGCCGAGCTGGTCAACTCACCAGAAGAAGCGATTGTCGGAAGTGTCCTCTCTGATCCTGCGGTGCGCGTTCAGGCTGAGGTCCAGGCTCACTCCAGTGGACGACCAGGCAAAATAAAAGTTCCCAGAGTTTAAAACCTTTCGCACCTCCGCGATCCTGTCCTCATCCGCCGGGTCATTCTTTAGGGAGACGAAGTCTGTGGCTGTGACCCGGAACACTTCGGAATCCTGTACCTTCCCCACGGAGCTGCAGCCCGTCACCACCACCAGACTGTGCAACATGGAGTCCCCTACGGATGAAACGAGCAAAACGAAAAAGAAAGAATGCAGGAGTTCAGTTTGCGCAACAGGAAAGGCTGGCAGGATTAGTCCAACACATCATTTTGCAACATGAAACGGTGGCAGTTTAGTGCAACTCACACTAGAACTGGGCGATATGATGATATGTATCGATAATTGTGATAAATTACATTAAAATATATCACAACACCGATTCTAAACATACTGTGGAAATCATCTGTAATTATTCTCATTAAATATACTCATTAGTTTCAGAATTGTATGATTCTGTTGTGTGTATGACATATAACAAGAACAATAATACATTAAGAGAAACATACAATAAGATAATAGAATAATAAATAGAAGAAGAATAAGAACAATTAAAAGTAAGGCTGGGGCGACATGTCAATTAGCATAACGTGCATCCATGCGTCGCAAAGATGGCCGCGCCTACTGGCAGCACCTGTTTACCTGTTTTTATTATTTTAGCAGATTATTAACACGGGTAACATGTTTCTTTCAGTAGTGTCACTTGACTACACATTGTTAACCGTTTCTTAATCGTCCAGTGTGGAACCTAAGACTGTTCTCGATACCGTGGGCGCTTTAAAACACACGTAGCTGCTTCTCAAACGAATCTCTGCCAAAATATATATATATAGTCCACAAACTGTCTGAGTTCTTGTGTGTGAGGCGTGTAGGCTACGTGTCATTTGTGCCTCTAAAAGTTGAGTCAGAGCGTAGACTCTCAGTCTTTATCCATATATAGATCACATGCATTTAAGGTACCTTTTAATAAGGGCTGGGCAATAAGATGATAACTATCGAGAAATGTTTCCTCGATAGATCTAAGACGTAGTCGATAGAAAAATCGATAGAATTAAGTTCCGTCTATGTTTTGAGAGACAACACGAATAGCCAATGAGAATGAGAATAGCGCCGCCCCAAACCAATCGAGTGGCTGAACTAGAGTTCCAGACATTTCATGTTTGGTTGAAGCACACAGTGCAGAGTGTACACGTAGCGGCAGCTTAACCCACCTGCTAGTAATCTGGTTACTACTACTGAAAGAAACATGATACACGTGTTAATAACCTATAAATAATCTAAGATAAGATAAACAGGTAAACAGGTGCTGTCCTGCTGCTGTGTTGATGAAGCTCTACGGGATGTTTGATCTTCAAGGTCTCGTGTATAGCTGTTGCACTGTTGTGATCATCTCCACTGTGCAGAGCTGACAGAGCACCACACTGTTGTGCTTCTGTGTGAAACACTCCCACAACGTTAGATGTACGTAAGAGATTGTTGGTAACTGCAGCTCGCGCTCCGGATAAATGCATGCTTTCAGTAGACGGTGTGTGTGTAATTTGTTTAAAATACAGTTGCGTAATGTTCTGTAGTACATGTGTGATAGAAAATAAATCAGAAGATAAAAAACTATCTAACAAAATTTTGAATTTTTTATATCTTAACTTCTCCATTAAAGTAAAAAGGCAGTAGTGATTTGATTTATATCGTGATATATATCGATATCGACTGATATAAAAAAAATTATCATATCGCCCAGCCCTACCTTTAATACATTAAGTCTGGAATAGCCATGCATTTTCCTCAAGCACAAAATCATCCATTGGTTACAAATTCAGAAGAAAATAATAAACATTCTAATTCCTAGTAATCTAAAGATCAGTCGTTAGATCGACTAATCAAAAAAAAAAAAAAGAATAGGTGCAGCCCTAAATATGAGTATCTATTCTGAGCATATTTATAAACATGGCTCTATATGTTCCAACTGATCAGATGTCAACACCACATCTACCAATACCAGGATCTGATATTTCTCCCCACCTCCAACTCACACGGCACCCATAAAAAGCATCCCTGTTTGCTGTGAGTTATAATAAATAAGATAACCACTGGAAAACATTAACAACCTAATTAAAACCTCACCATCAAGACCAGGCTCTGCACTTCTGTATCCATAACAACTAGGGATCCCACAAGACGCGCTAATCCACCCTCTTGCTTAGCATGAAGACAGAGGTCAAAATATCTTTAAAGAGATCAAGAACTTTCCTTTAATCTGTTTTGGGGTTTAGCGCTGTTGTGGCAACAACCTTCGAAGGACAAAGCAGAAGAGCCCCAACGACTCATTATTTAAATTCCAGTAAACGCCGGAGGGTCTCTCCGCACTCACCCAGATTGAGACGAAGGACTCCCAGTATACCGTACGCGTCCAGCATCTTCGTATACGTGTTTTTGATGGCATCTTTCTCGGCAGCCGCTGGGGAGGGAGTGAGGGAAAGAAAGAAACCATGCCGTTATGATCAGCAAGTCTTGAGAGTCTAATAAGCAGATCATAGAAAGTCTCTTACACAGCACAGCCACTGCACCGGACTCGAACATCAGGCATTCGTCCCGATTCCTCGTCTCCACGATCACACTGTAGGGCGGCGGGTCCAGCTTGTGGTAAATCCGAAATCCTTTACTGAACGCCATGGCTGATGTCTGACACGACTTGCTTCGGGCCTGGTATTACAAGAGAAAGGATAGAATCAGACCTTCCCTTTAAAACACCTCCCCAAAATCCACATGCACGTATAGACTGCACTGACTGAACCAGAAGGTGCCCAGCAGGTGCCACACGTTAGAAGGTGCGATCAGAAAACACCTTAAGCATCCACGGAATGAAGCAAGCACCAGGTAGATAGCATCTTTAAAGGCTACTGTCAAGTCAGTGGTCGTTGTGTCATTACAAGGCTTTAAAAATTAGCTTCGTGCCACAATAACATACACCAACGGGGTCGTACGTGCTGCTATACTCGTTTGCTCCCATCCAGGTTCATGGTTTGGCCCGTTGTGGAGCATAAACCTGAAGAAAGCGGTGGCTTAAGTTGGCTTCTCATTCGAATTATCCGTTCCACCTTAAATGCGCCAGAATGTAACTGCTGCAGCATTTAAGGTGGAACGGATAATTCGAATAAGAGGCTATCTTCAGAAAACAAGCAGCTGAGCTTTTCCAAAAACCTGACAACGAACACCTGACAGCAGCAGCTTGCATAAAATACGCTTAGTTTCTTTATTAATTCCACTTATTTGTCAGAAACGACCGTTAAAAATCGTAGCCGCACCGGCCGTTAGCATCCGAGCTAACGCGCTCTGAACGCTTAGTTTAGCTTAGCAAGCGCTTTTAAGCGTGAGAAGAAACATAAATATACATCCAACAAACCACATAGGCTGTGTTTAATTTTAGTCTTTTATCACTATTAGTCCCTACAGGCTTGTGGCAGGTGTACAGGGTCTAAGCCAAGCCAAGCCAAGCCAAGCAGCGCTGAGCTAACGTAGCTAACGTAGCTAACAGCAAGAAACAAACGAACGAACGGGCCACAGCGAGGAAGGAAGTAACGTTAAGCCTAGTCTAGCCACCACTACGTCAGTCAACCAATGTTGTTTTTAAACGATTTACGTTAACCGTGAGCTAGAAAAGCTTGACCGTGAGGTAAATATTAAAGGTTGAGCGACTGGCTTAGCCTAATACGACCGCTGAGGTGAAATGCAAACACTGACTGACTGACTTACTGACTAAAACGGCTCCGGCCGTTGAGCACACAAAGCTAACATCACATACGGAACCTTTTAATATGTCAGCTCCGCTCATCCACAAGGGTACGACTCGCAATTCGCAACGATGAAGCCCGAAAAATACCCACAAAACAACCGTACCTGGCAGTGCTGTGTGTCCGCCGGTTTGACAGTCACTGGCGGTCTGGCAGGGAGCGGACGAAGCCCCGCCCATCGGCTGGAACCGGCGACGTCACCTACGCGGGAACGCCCATCACGACTGGGCTCTGGCCCAGAAACTGGGGGGCTCAGATAAAAAATAGGGAAATTAACTGGAGAACTTATTTGTGTATAGATAAGATAATATACTTCTAAATGAATAAGGATACGTTATGTCACATAGTAATTAAAAAAAAAATATATATATATATAATTATGTCATTTATTCTTTGTCATTTATACATAATCAGGGACAGTACACACCCCCAGCACAGACTCTTCACACTGTTACCTTGTGAAGACCAGGACCACAAGACTGACAAAAAGTTTCCTATCTGAACTGGTTTTAACTGGTCTGATGGTACACTCTGGTACACAACTGGTACACTCACTGTACTGCTGTTTACATACATTACTGTTTACATTTGCATTATTGTTTACATTTTTTACTTGCAACTTGCACTTTATTGCTGCTGCTCTTCATACTTGCACATAAAAGCACACGTAACTTTTATTTTGTATTTTTTTAACTATATATAAAATACTTTTATTTACTTCAACTTATATCATTATACTTTGTATATTTTGTATATATTTTTATTTATTTATTTTTGTTATCTTATCTATTGGTGAATGGAGAAACAGCAAAGTAAGAATTTTATTGTACAGTGTAACTGTCTGTTCTGCTGTACATATGACAATACAACTCTGAGCTTTTGATTAAACGCAATTTAATTTGAGAACCTATTAAGAAACCTTAACTCAGGCCATTCATACACAGGGCCGTTTCTTGCCACAGCTAGATGACATAAGCAGCTGTAAGCAGTTGCTTAAGGAACCACGAGACTGTACTGTAGGTGTGTTTTTTATTAAATATCAGTTAATTCTCTTTATTTATAAATAAATATAAATGAAATAAATAATTAAACAGTTTGTATGCTTCAGTTACTTATTGTTTCTTTTGTTTACGTTGACATTTATTTATTTCATTCTTTTTTTTTTACATGTGAAATAACGTTTGGGGCCCAACTTATAAACGCAAATATATTTTTACTATATTTCAAAGTATTATTATAATAATAACAATAATAATAACAATAATAATAATAATAATAATAATAATAATAATAATAATAATAATAATAATAATAATAATAATAATAACAATAATTATTATTATTATTATTATTATTATTATTATTATTATTATTACTACTACTACTGCTACATTGCAACGTTTTATAACCGCTCTGCTGTTGCGTAATTTGCGTTGCACCAATCAGAAGCGTCGCTGCGAAACATTTCCCTCTAAGCCCCGCCTCCTCGGCGCCACACTGAATGATGGACAGCGTCACAAGCCACTGAGAAGGACGCGCTGTGTCAGGCTGTCCAATCACAGCTTACGACGGTCCAAAACAGGAACACGACGGCTCCGTCAGCGGCCGCAGTAGTTTTATAAACAGCCGGAGAATCTTAAAGCGCTCACATCGTTATCGAGGACGCGCGTGAGTTCATGTGTGTTCAGGTGGGTTTTCTGTTCAGGTAGGGTCCTGCTCTGCTCTCGGTGGGGTTTGTGGTCCAGTCAGACTGGTGTGCAGCGTACAGTGACAGACTGGAGCGGTCAGTGGGGTCGGATGAATTCTGTGAGCTTGTAGTTTGAATATCTCGAGAGAACTAAGTTAGCTATCTCGTGCATGTATTTTGAGTCTCGTGCCCAGGTGAGGAGAATGTAGTCGCAGGTTTATTTACCACAAACAATATTGTATTTAAGATACATAAATGTCACCAGACTTAACAGCATGAATAGTCTTTGTAATATGGTTCAGCATGTTATCTGTGAGGAGAAAAACACGTAGGTTATCTCGATTTTTGATGATTTTTCGTTTTTCTGTGTCATTTAACCCTTGTGTGATCTTAACATTCTGTATACTCCTCTTGTCCTACGGCTCAGAAATTCCTTCCAAAGCCCCAAAATAAAGCAGCTTAATTGAATTGTAAATCCAAAATTGATTTTGCATGATGAAACCTGTTATTTATCAATTCAACTCAACGTAATTCATTTATTATCATGTATTTTTTGTTACACAATACAGAAAGACAATGAGCAATGGACAGTATTACACTTTTTTCTACCACAAACCAACAGTTTTCATTTATTCAGTAAAGGTTTATTATGCTATTATAAATGTGAAGTAACTACTTCTGAATTAATTATATTGAAAGGGAAAAAACAGTCAACAAACAGTTTAGTATTTTATATTTTTAGAAAGTGAAATAATTCTCTCATAACACAGTAAAACAACAAAATGTTGCCAGGACCTGTTTGGCAGTGAAGCGTCTTCTCGTAGCTTCAGCAAAAAAAACAGCTAGGGGTACTTTGAGTCAGGGTAGCTTTATACCCCTATACTAAATTTGATTTTATTATGATTTTTGTTTTGTTTGGGAGCTTGTGTGATTGGGTTAGCGCAAGTGCTGGTCAAATGCAAGTTCCAGTTTCTTTGATGTGTGTGTGTGTGTGTGTGTTTATTTGTTTATTTTATTTGGATCCCCATTAGCTCATATAGAAATAGCAGCTATTCTTCCTGGGGTCCATCAAACATAAAACATACATATACATTGAATATATACAAAAGAAACAAGAACATATTCTACGTATATTCTACATAGAATCTACATCTACATCAAAAGGAAAAAAAAATAAAAACATACTCCATGTCTATTTCAGATGTATACAAAATGTAAATAAATAAATAAATAAATAAATAAATAAAAATAGATACGTAAGAAAAATGTAAGAAGTAGAAAGTAAAAAATGTCATTATAATCCCAATAAACTCACTATTCCCCTTGAACAAATTTCCCATCTACTTTTAACTTTTATTTATTCAGTTTTATGATCAGCATCAGTTAGGTAGTGTTTTTTAAACCGTATTTTATTATCAGTGTTGAGCAGTGAGTCAGGTAAGGAGTTCCACTCTTTAATAGGTCTATAAATCACTGTTCTGCACAAATAGTTAGTTTTAGCTCTCTGTAATTTAAAATAATTCTTAGTTGAGTATCTTGTTGTATTGGTTTCTCTCTCTTTTATTTGTTGTAACTGATCATAAAGGCTCTTTGGATATTTTAACTCGTGTATTCTTTATGAGTCCCACAAGGTTTGTCTTAAACCTGTCTGTGTGTGTGTGTGTGTCTGTGTGAGTGTGTGTGCGCGTGCGAGTGTTTGCATGTTGCCTTTTGAACTTTTTTTCTGGTGTTTAAATGCTTTTATAATTCACAGGTCAAAAATGACCCATAAGACAATCTTTGTACCCTAGTGGTGTACAGCCCACATGGAAACAAAAAAGATGGTTTAAGGTATTTTTCTACAGCTGAACATGGTAGCGGATCACATTTGACCCGCAAGACAACACAAGGGTTAAACAAGACAGCTGCTCTTTATATCCTGTAATAGTTTCATGATGAACGAACCAATAGAAATGCTTCAAAATAGCTTGTAATAAAACTGCTTTGCATTACTTTACTTTAAAAAGTAGGATGGGTTTTGTTGTCACCTGTAAAGTTGCTGCTTTGGAGGTATAAGGTTTCCTTTGGATACTTTGGATAAGAGCTGTGATAGTCTGTGACTGTATGTGACTGTATTTTACTGTATTTTACTGCAGAGTCGGAATGAAGAAGTTATATTTCGTGGAACCGGTGGTCGCCCTGTACGCCTTTGCCAGTTTTTTAGGCTACCCTCTGGTCCAGCAGTATGTGTACCGCCGGCTGTGGAAGGAGATCACCAACACCTCTTACCCGGCACTGGACACTTCTTCCAGATGTGCCTCGAACGGCAGCAACCATTCAAGCCACCATGAAGTGAGTTCTGTCCCCCACCTTTTCCCTCAGTTGTATGCAGCTTTGTAGACTCACACAATGTTGTCAGAGTTTAGGGTGGACTCACACTGAGCGATCCGAGTGCCCGAGCATGCTTGACCCAGTGGTCACTGAGTGTCTAAGCCCGGTTCAGTTAGACGTAGGCTTAGTACGTATCTAGTGTGGTCACTAACAGAGCCTGAGCTGCTGCGTCTCTCCCATTAAACAAACCAGGCAGTAGAGGGTCTCTCTGGTCTACTGTGTGAGAAGGTCCTGCAGCACTGTTTAAGGTGGAACGAGAGAATTCCAACAAGAAGCTGGAGAACAGGAAGCACAGCTTCAGCCTGGTGTGAGATCAGAGCTCATCAGAGCTGTGGATGGTTCAGAAGTTGTGTGTGTGAAGAAGCAGAGCAGTGATACTCTGAGTGTTATCAGCCGAGTGAAGATCAGAGCTCTGTAAGTGATCAGGTTTATAGTAGCTCCTCCGTCACTGCAGCATCTCTGTGTACTGGTATGATACAGCTCTCATACACACACCTGCTCTGCAGACCTTCCTTCTGATTCGCTCAGTGTGAATAAAGCTCCGCCCACACGGTGAACACAGAGTGTAGGCTCTCGGCTGTGTGCTGTGACTGTATATCACATGGGGTCAGCACTCAGTGTAGGCGCTGTGACTGTGTTGTGTTTACCGTGTGACCCCTTGCAACACTTGCAGTTCTTCAAGTACACAACCCTAGATCACAGATATAAGGACCCTCGGAGTGATGATGTAAGCAGCTCAGGCCCGAACAGTAACGCCTACTTCACGCTACACGATCTTAGCCAATAAAAACCTCTCAGTCACAGTGTGGTCGCCGACTATTCAGTATATGTTGGAGTCCAGGTGTATGTTGGAGAGGGTCAAGATTAGTCCAGGTGTATGTTGGAGAGGGTCTAGATTACTCCAGGTGTATGTGGGAGAGGGTCTAGATTAGTTCAGGTGTATGTTGGAGAGGGTTAGTCCAGGTGTATGCTCGTGAAGGTCTAGATTAGTTCAGGTCTATGTTGGAGAGAGTCTAGATTAGTTCAGGTATGTGTTGGAGAGGCTCTAGATTACTCCAGGTGTACATTGGAGAGGGTCTAGATTAGTTAAGGTATGTGTTGGAGAGGCTCTAGATTACTCCAGGTGTACGTTGGAGAGGGTCTAGATTAGTTCAGGTATGTGTTGGAGAGGCTCTAGATTACTCCAGGTGTACGTTGGAGAGGGTCTAGATTAGTTAAGGTCTGTGTAGGAGAGGATCTAGATTACTTTAGGTGTGTGTTGGAGAGGGTCTAGCTTACTTCAGGTGTATGTTGAAGAGGGTCTAGATTATTCCAGGTCTATGTTGGAGATGGTCTAGATCAGTCCTCTCGATGTTGGAGAGGATCTAGATTACTCCAGGTGTGTGTTGGAGAGGGTCTAGATCAGTCCAGTTGTATGTTGGAGAGGATCTTGATTACTCCAGGTGTATGTTAGAGAGGGTCTAGATCAGTCCAGTTGTATGTTGGAGAGGATCTTGATTACTCCAGGTGTATGTTCGAGAGGGTCAAGATCAGTCCAGGTGTATGTGAGTCAACAGCAGCGTCTGGCTACAGCCAATGGGATCATGTAGAGAGAGAGAACCTGACCACTCAGACAGTTGTGTAGTGTGAAGCAGGCATGAACACAGTGTGAGGTGGGACAGTCATGCTCTGGACTAGTTGAGTTACACCCTCATAGCAACCTCGTCCAGCGTTAACGTAGCCTGTCGGTGGATGTTTAGGGATTCGCACCTGTTGTGGTTCTGAGTTCTATGCTTCTTATTAAATTCTCTCGGTTATTATTAGGTATAGTAGTTCTTACTTCTGCACACGTCTGCTTTCAGCTTCCCTTTTTTCGTTAGCATGAAGGACCGCTTTGTTTCCAGAGTTAATGTTTTACGCCTTCATTTCTAGACCTGTTTGTATTTCCTCATTCCTTTGTGATGATCGGATTTTTGGTATGTTCTCAGGAGGTTCAGAAAGCAGCCTCATTGTTCTCCATGTACTCTGAGCTGTTCTCATTGATCCCGAGTCTCCTGGTGACCCTCATCCTGGTGGCCTACAGCGACCAGCGAGGCCGCAAGATCACCATCATCCTCCCCCTCGTCGGCTCTCTGGTCTACTGCCTGTCCTTCCTCGCCGTGTCCGTTTTCGAGCTAAACCTCTACCTGCTCATCGTGGCCTCCTTCGTCAGTGCCCTGTTTGGGGGCTTTGGCACCATGCTGGGGGGCTGCTTCTCCTACGTGGTCGACCTGTGTGAGGATGGCAAGCAGAAGACCCTGCGCATGGCTGCGTTGGATATGCTAATAGGGCTGCTCTCTGGAGTGGCCCTGATCTCCACCGGCTACTTCCTGAGGGCGTCCGGGTTTAACTGGCCCTTCTTCACCGCCGCGCTGTGCCATCTGCTCAACCTGCTGTATGCGGTGTTCCTGCTGGAGGAAAGCCGGGTGGTTGAAAGCACAGCGGACGGAGATACGTGCGGTGGAGCAGTGAAGAAGCTTACGTTCGGCATCTATAACCTCTTTGCTCACGGTAGCTGGAGGAGGAACTGTCTGCTGGTGCTTCTCATCGTCATCTTCTGCTCCTTCAGCTTTGCCAACTTTGGCGGCCTGACTGTGATTACGCTGTACGAGCTCAACGAGCCGCTTTGTTGGAGCGAGATCCTCATCGGCTACGGCTCTGCTCTCGCTACCGTTGTGTTCATCACCAGCTTCATCGGCGTATACGTTCTGTCACGCTGCCTGCCCGACCTGCCCATCATCTTCATCGGGATGCTGTCCGTCTTTACAGGCATGACGATGATGGCCTTCGTCAAAACCACCCTGATGATGTTTCTTGGTAAGTAGAGAAGAGGTACCACTTTTTATGTAGGAGAGGGTCTAGTTTAGTCCAGGTGTATGTTGGAGAGGGTCTAGATTAGTCCAGGTGTATGTTGGAGAGGGTCTAGATTAGTCCAGGTGTATGTTGGAGAGGGTCTAGGTTAGTCCAGGTGTATGTTGGAGAGGGTCTAGGTTAGTCCAGGTGTATGTTCGATAGGGCCTAGATTAGTCCAGGTGTGTATTGGAGAGGGTCTAGATTAGCCCTGGTGTGTATTGGAGAGGGTCTAGATTAGTCCAGGTGTGTATTGGAGAGGGTCTAGATTAGTCCAGGTGTATGTTGGAGAGGGTCTAGGTTAGTCCAGGTGTGTATTGGAAAGGGTCTAGATTAGCCCTGGTGTGTATTGGAGAGGGTCTAGATTAGTCCAGGTGTGTATTGGAGAGGGTCTAGATTAGTCCAGGTGTATGTTGGAGAGGGTCTAGGTTAGTCCAGGTGTGTATTGGAGAGGCTCTAGATTAGTCCAGGTGTATGTTGGAGAGGGTCTAGGTTAGTCCAGGTGTGTATTGGAGAGGCTCTAGATTAGTCCAGGTGTATGTTGGAGAGGGTCTAGGTTAGTCCAGGTGTGTATTGGAGAGGGTCTAGGTTAGTCCAGGTGTGTATTGGAGAGGATCTAGATTAGTCCAGGTGTGTATTGGAGAGGCTCTAGATTAGTCCAGGTGTATGTTGGAGAGGGTCTAGGTTAGTCCAGGTGTGTATTGGAGTGGCTCTAGATTAGTCCAGGTGTATGTTGGAGAGGGTCTAGGTTAGTCCAGGTGTGTATTGGAGAGGGTCTAGGTTAGTCCAGGTGTATGTTGGAGAGGGTCTAGGTTAGTCCAGGTGTGTATTGGAGAGGCTCTAGATTAGTCCAGGTGTATGTTGGAGAGGGTCTAGGTTAGTCCAGGTGTGTATTGGAGAGGCTCTAGATTAGTCCAGGTGTATGTTGGAGAGGGTCTAGGTTAGTCCAGGTGTGTATTGGAGAGGGTCTAGGTTAGTCCAGGTGTGTATTGGAGAGGATCTAGATTAGTCCAGGTGTGTATTGGAGAGGCTCTAGATTAGTCCAGGTGTATGTTGGAGAGGGTCTAGGTTAGTCCAGGTGTGTATTGGAGTGGCTCTAGATTAGTCCAGGTGTATGTTGGAGAGGGTCTAGGTTAGTCCAGGTGTATGTTCGATAGGGCCTAGATTAGTCCAGGTGTGTATTGGAGAGGGTCTAGATTAGCCCTGGTGTGTATTGGAGAGGGTCTAGATTAGTCCAGGTGTGTATTGGAGAGGGTCTAGATTAGTCCAGGTGTATGTTGGAGAGGGTCTAGGTTAGTCCAGGTGTGTATTGGAAAGGGTCTAGATTAGCCCTGGTGTGTATTGGAGAGGGTCTAGATTAGTCCAGGTGTGTATTGGAGAGGGTCTAGATTAGTCCAGGTGTATGTTGGAGAGGGTCTAGGTTAGTCCAGGTGTGTATTGGAGAGGCTCTAGATTAGTCCAGGTGTATGTTGGAGAGGGTCTAGGTTAGTCCAGGTGTGTATTGGAGAGGCTCTAGATTAGTCCAGGTGTATGTTGGAGAGGGTCTAGGTTAGTCCAGGTGTGTATTGGAGAGGGTCTAGGTTAGTCCAGGTGTGTATTGGAGAGGATCTAGATTAGTCCAGGTGTGTATTGGAGAGGCTCTAGATTAGTCCAGGTGTATGTTGGAGAGGGTCTAGGTTAGTCCAGGTGTGTATTGGAGTGGCTCTAGATTAGTCCAGGTGTATGTTGGAGAGGGTCTAGGTTAGTCCAGGTGTGTATTGGAGAGGGTCTAGGTTAGTCCAGGTGTATGTTGGAGAGGGTCTAGGTTAGTCCAGGTGTGTATTGGAGAGGCTCTAGATTAGTCCAGGTGTATGTTGGAGAGGGTCTAGGTTAGTCCAGGTGTGTATTGGAGAGGCTCTAGATTAGTCCAGGTGTATGTTGGAGAGGGTCTAGGTTAGTCCAGGTGTGTATTGGAGAGGGTCTAGGTTAGTCCAGGTGTGTATTGGAGAGGATCTAGATTAGTCCAGGTGTGTATTGGAGAGGCTCTAGATTAGTCCAGGTGTATGTTGGAGAGGGTCTAGGTTAGTCCAGGTGTGTATTGGAGTGGCTCTAGATTAGTCCAGGTGTATGTTGGAGAGGGTCTAGGTTAGTCCAGGTGTGTATTGGAGAGGGTCTAGATTAGTCCAGGTGTATGTTGGAGAGGGTCTAGGTTAGTCCAGGTGTGTATTGGAGAGGGTCTAGGTTAGTCCAGGTGTGTATTGGAGAGGGTCTAGGTTAGTCCAGGTGTGTATTGGAGAGGGCTTAATTCTAGATTGCAAATATCTGACAGTTTAAAAGACTTTATCTGATCAATAAGTGTATGTTGCCCAGTAAGCAGATCTGATTAGAACAGATGTAAATAATCAGACATACAATACAAAGTAACATGAATATGTTATTGTGAGAGAAGTAGATCAGATCTTGATCCAGTTTGAAGAACAAAGTTAGGTTCCAGATTTCTCCTGGACGCCCCAGACATTGTATGAATGTGTTCAGTTCCTTCAGCAGCAAATCTTGATTTATCTTAATGAAGTACTGAGCAGTCAAAGCAGGTATTAGATGAGAACTGATAATAATACTGGGTTGTTTAGGAGAAGGAGAAGCTCACTAGATTTGCAAGCTGGAATTGATTTACCTGTATCGAACTTTTCAAAGGCTCAAAGGACAGAAGTTGTTATCCTCCTGAGAGTGACGTGTGAATTTGTTGTTTTCTGTTACAGTTGGGAGTAAATATTAGACACAGGTACAGGAAGTTGTCTTATATTGTAATGTGGTTTAAGTGTATGTAGTAGCTGCTGGAGAGTAAATCTACAACCATTCAGCCAACATTCGTATTTACTCCAGATCTGCATTCCTATTTCCTATTGATTTTTTTTTTTCAACCCTCCATAACCAGTGGCTCAAAGCTATTGTCCTTGATTCGGAGAAAGCTTCCTGTTTTGGGTTCCTCTTCATCGACTGATTTAACTATTAACCCTCAAATCTGAAGACTAAAACAGATCTCTGTTAATCCCACAGCTCAGTCTAAATACAGTCTATTACCACTGAAACATTACTGGAACAAAGTACCCTATATTCTCACTGTGAGAGTGCTGATCTAGGAACAGCTTTATTTCTTATTTATAGTGATCTTAGAGCAGATTCTGGATTAGAACTCTCAGAAGCTCTATGAATGCAGGTCCAGATGTGGATATAGTGCTCGAAGGCTAATAGTTAAAGAGCTAAAGGCGATGTGAGTTGTTGTCTGAATGTAAAGCACATAATAGTCAAGTACTCAGTCAGAGATTAGTTATATCACAGTGTTGCCCTGTTTGGTGCAGGGGATATTCATGTGTTGCTCTGTTGTATCACCAGATGTTATGATATTTTATGATATTTTATGATATTTTATGATATTCTATGGTGGAGATTGTGTTTAGTTACTGCAGGAAACAGTATTTGCTGCCAGCGCAGTCTGGCAACCTTATCTCCTCCTTTATTGCCTTGAATTGCTTCATTAAGCATTATACTTTTATATCCACACTTCCACTATTACTTTACTTCTATGATGGATGGATGGATGGATGGATGGATGGATGGATGGATGGATGGATGGATGGATGGATGGATGGATGGATGGATGGATGGATGGATGGATGGATGGATGGATGGATGGATGGATGGATGGATGGATGGATGGATGGATGGATGGATGGATGGATGGATGGATGGATGGATGGATGGATGGATGGATGGATGGATGGATGGATGGATGGATGGATGGATGGACTGTTTCATTGAGAACGATGCTAGTAGATAGTAATATTGTTATATAGAGAGATAGATAGAAATACTGTTATATTGAGAGGGATATATGGATAGGTAGCCAAAAAGATTGTATTACTATGTTTATATATATATATATATATATAGTGGGTCTATCTCAATACCTACTGAGGGTCTACATAAGCAGCATTGTACGTCGTTTATATATATATATATATATGTGTGTGTGTGTGTGTGTGTGTGTGTGTGTGTGTGTGGAGAGGAGTTATAGTAGTAACCCATCTCCATCAAAGCATCATTATGTGATTTCCTTTAATTTAATTAGAATGTAGCCGCAGGCAAGGACGGATTAAGGATAATCTGGGCCCCCCACCCCAGCCCGTGCCCTCCTGATCAAGGGTCCTCTAATGGTATGCCCTGCTCTTCTCTAAGGCCCCCTGGTAGGAGCTCTCATAACCAGGGCCCTCTAAAATTATGCCCCCCTCTTTCCTAGGACTCCTAATAGCCAGAAGTCGAAGTCAGAGCAGTGCCACAACGCCTCGTCCATTTTCATAAGGGGCCCAAAGCATGGCTAGGGCCCCCAAGAGGCCCTGGGGTCAAAGTCCCTAAAAGTCAGAGGATCCTTAAAATGGAGGGCCCTCGGAAATAAAAATATATTGTATCATAAATGTTGGTAGGCATAGCAAAATGTTTTTGGGCCCTTGGGTGCTGGCCCCACTGGCCCGGTCAGTAATCCAGCCATGGCTGCAGGAGTTCTGTGCTCTTCTGACACATTTCAGTGAGGCTAATGTTTGTAATGGTGTTTTTCTCTACAGTGAGGATCCCCATGCTCCTGGCCATAATGCCCTTCCCGGTTCTGCGCTCCATGTTGTCGAAGGAGGTCTCGAAGTCTGAGCAGGGTAAAGCTCTTCACCCACATTGTTGTTGTTCTGAAACCAAAAGCTCTTATTTAGTCAGGCATCCATCCCGTGAGTGCTCTTCTCCTGGTTCTGCTGAGTCAGGCTTCTGCACCCAACAGAGCACATCCACTCATCTGCCCACTTTACATTCTTTACCTTAGCAGGTTTACATAGGTTTAACATTCTGACCAGCAGCTTCATGAGGAGCCACATGAGCTGCTTCTCTAACAGGACTGAAGAAGATAGTATAGATGCTGAGATCTTGTTCTGATAAACAGGTTTGGTGGTTTTATAGCTCTTATAAAAATATACATTCTCATTTTTACATTTAAATACACTCAAATGTTTGTTTTAGTAATATTTGTGAAGCGACTTTACTATCAGTGATGGACTATGGCTATGTTATCAGTATGCTCCCTCCAGCTCCCTCTAGTTACTGGACCCAGTATATCACTGCACTGAGGTTCATTACTGGAGATCCGTACAGAACTCATCACTGTGAGCTGTATGCAACAGTCGGTTGGCTCTCGTTAACAATACGAAGAGAAAAGCATTGATTGATTTTTATTTATAAAACATTCTCCAGTCATTTGAAAGAATACAGAATATTTAATCGATGAATATTAATAACAGTAATTATTAGACTCACTCTAGTGGTTGGGTCAGCTGACAGGTACCTGACAGGTAAGAGTTTTTACTGAACTGGGAAAATCTGCTTTTAGCTACAGTGTACCAGCGAGCTGGACTCTAATACAGGAAACACTAACACTCAGCTCACTGTCACGCAATCATTTTAAACTTTTAATATCTAACCTTCAGACAGCCTGTACCTGTACTTAATCTTACTTATTCTTAATTTTTTGTCTCATTTTATTTTTCTTTATTTTCTTTATCTTATTATTTTATTTGACTTAATTAGTTCTGTATTATTTTATTTATTTTATTTTAATGTTATTATTTATTTTTCCTCTTAAAATTCTTTTAAACTATTTTACTTTTCCCCCCTCTTTTTATCTTAATTTCTTATTATTTAAATCTTAACTTTTATCTATTTTTTAGTATTATTATTATAATTTCTACTTTTATGTTTACTGTTATTTTTAAACTTTTCGTTTAATGTATATTAGTTACTTTCTTCTTAGTTGTTTTAATTTATAATGATTACATTTTGTTTTTATTTACTTTGTCAATCCCTGTCCATGTAAATGCTCGGCTACATTGAAAATGAGGGTTGCCCTGAATGTACATCCGAGCTTTAAAAAAAGGTTGATTGATTGATTGACATGGGCTCCAACTTCACTATTTACACTCGTCTCTCAACACTTTCAGATCAGAACATCTTTATAGTTTAAAACATATATATTCAATTATATGTATGTGTGTGTGTGTGTGTCTGTATGTATATATATATATATATATATATAATTTCAATTACTCACCAAACTTTTGACTGGCAGTATAAATCTCTTAATAGGTTGACCAGTCATTAAAAGCAAATTCTTATTTATAATAGTGACCTGGCATTCAAGCATTAGTCCATTTGATGGAGAGCATGTATTTTTCTGGGATTGGGAATGGAATTGGGATTGGGAATGGATTGGGAATCTGTGGTTAATATGTATGTTTCTCTGCATGTTCCAGGTGCCCTCTTCGCCTGTCTGGCTTTCGCTGATAACCTCAGCACTAACTTGGCGAGTGCGGCTTTCAACAACGTCTACAGCGCCACGGTGTCCTGGTACCCCGGCTTCGTTTTCCTCCTCGCCGCTGGACTCTGCCTTATTCCAATGAGTTTGTTGGGGTGAATAACAACTGCCTGCTTCACTTTTTCCAGTTTTACAGCTTTCCATAGGACGCAGGAGAAACAGGAGTTGGCTAATTTGCATGTATTCCAGTGGTTTTGACTCTTCCTAGCTCGGGGCTAGTGTACAGCTCAGAGAACAGTATAGCAGCTTTTGTTTTCTGGCATGAGTTCATCAAACAAATACTACGAAAGTCAAGTGAGCATTAGTCAGAGCCAACATGTGTCACTGAGGCACCTTGGACAAAACTATAAACTCCACCCTCTAAAAACTGTAAGCATGTAAGCAGGCATTGAGAGTTCACAATACAAAGCTATGACAATGTGCATCTTTGAAAT